>JAYRBT010000038.1:4916217-4964911 GCA_036023395.1 Myiotriccus ornatus
CATGGGGTCAGTCCCTACCAGCTGCTGGGGGCTCCCTGTGGTGGCAGCATCCCCGTGGGCACCGCCCGCCCTGGGCACTGGAGGAGAAAGGAAGGAAAGAGCAAACAGCACCAAGCAGCCAACTGGAGCTGGAAGCGAGGTTGGGAGCCTGGAAGAAATGGCAAGACACTAAATTAGATCATTAATTAACCAGCTTTCCTCGTCCCACCCCATCCCAATGCCACGCTGCAGGCTCCCGGCCCCGAGACTGCTTTGACATCTATGTGAGTGGACAGCAAGAGGATGGGATTTACTCCATCTTCCCCACGCACTATCCCTCCGGCTTCCAGGTCTACTGTGACATGACGACGGACGGGGGCGGCTGGACGGTGAGCGGCCACCAGGCTGGGGGACACCAGGGGATGTCACCGCTGGCCATGGGCTGGCCCTGCGCTGGGGTGCTGGGGGTGGGAGATGTCAATTTTGGCACTTGAATGTGTCATTGGGATCTGGGACAAATGCTGATGGGGTCTGGCTGTGCATAGGTGCCCAGTCAATGCCCATGCTGGCAGCACTGACTGAGCTTCCCAGTGGTGCCAGCCAGACCCCGGAGCTGGAGCCCAGCAGCCCTGCCCTGGATTGGGCTCGGGAGTTTGGCTGGAGCCGGAGGGTGGTTTCAAGCAGAGTTGGATGCCAAGGCATCCAAGGAGTTTGTCCTTCTCAGTGGGGCTGGGGCACAGCTGGGGCACAGCATGGCTGCAGTTGGGACATGTGTCTGTGCTTTGCCGTGTCCTTGTGGCCACGGTGAGCTGGTGCTGGGGCTCAGGACGGACCCCAGACCCAGCACTCCTGGCCTCATCTGAGGCCGGGGTGCCTGGGGCGCCTGGGATGCTGTGCTGATTCACTCTCTCCCTGGCTGCCCTGTCCGATTCGCTTTGCCACAGCGGCTGCGACGGCCCCGTAATCACAGTAATGGGGGCAGGGAGCAGGGGGAACGGGGGACACGGCCCTGGCAGCCCCAAGCTTGGAGCACCCCCATTGCCCCAGGGACCATTTGGGTGTGAGCAGCCTCCCCTACCCCGGAGGGCATCGCTTGGGGTGCCAGCAGGGCAGAGAGGGGGTCTCAGGGAGGCGGTGGGGGCTCACTGGGAGGGGTGGGCGGGCAGCCTCTGCCCTGGGGACACGCTGGGTGAGCCGAGCTAGCCAGCACCCCTCCAGCTGGGTGCTCTAGGAAACAAATCCCCACGATCTGATTCCCCTAAGCAGCTTTGAGCAGTGCCAGGAGGGAGCTTAGCCCCCCTGCCCCCAAGGACTGATGAGCCTTCGACCTCCCAGAGCCCACCCTGTGTGGGAGGAACCTGTGGTCCATAGGCTGGTGCCGGCAGCTCAGGTGGGGAAACCACGGCACAGTGCAGCCCTGGGGAGCTCATCTCTTGGGGGCTCACAGAGGGAAAAGGGGAGGACCTCTCTGGCTCTTCAGGGTGTGGAGGGTCCTTGCAAACTCCATGCACAGTCTGCACAGCCTCCACCAGCCCCAGCCATGCCTGAAGAGCAGCCCAAGGTGATTAGCGAGACACTCAGAGGCTTATTTAAAGCTGCTGCAGCCGGGAGGGCTCGGGCTGAGCTGGGGAGGGGGCGAAGTAAATGATTTTAAGCACGGCAGCACCGTGGGGGTCTGAGAACGGGGTGGCACAGCACTGCCTGTGGCACCACAGCCAGGCAGCACCTCAGCCGTGCCCTGTCTCGATGGGATGAGGAGCCAAACCAGGTGCTGAATCCCAGTGCTCCAGAGACAGACGCATCCAGAGCAGGGTCAAGGGCACACAGCCCAGGCTTCTGTTTCTTGTGGCTGCTCTGTAGCAGCAGGTTCCAAACATACCTCCAGTCCCTTGGGTACAGGGGTTGTCTCAGCCACGTCCCACAGGCCTGGGGACAAAGAGGGTCCTTGTGCCACTGGCTTATCCAGGCTCCAGGTAAGCCATGGCACGGCAGGGTGTCGTGGTGCAGAGCCTGGGAAATTTCCCTCCCCCCCTCCTCCTCTCTGGAGCGATTACTCCTGACATTTGGGCTTATTTGCATGTGGGTGGGTGGGTGGAAGTGATGGCAGCAGCCGAATCAATTTTGACTCGGGAGCTTGGGAGCTGCTGAGCTAAGCTTTAGCCTGCACGGACAGCTTAGAGACCACAGGGCAGGGGGAAGAGCTCACTGGGTGCTGCTCAGCACCTCCCTGTCCCCACGGTGTGATCTGCAGTGCCACCCTGTCCCCTCGCCACAGGCAGGTCCCTGGTCACTCCCCATCCCGTCCCTCGGGGGAGGCTGAGCAAGGCACAGCTATTTTACCCCCCCCCTCGGTCTTGCCTGCCGGCAGTGGGGCCACATTTGCAGCCGGTGGGGATGTGGATCCAGGTCAGTGCCCTGTGCTGATGGGAACATCCACATCCTGCGCTCAGCACCGACTGTAATTGCGGTGGCTGCCCCGGGCTGACCTCTCCTCGTGGCAGCGCCGGGGTCCAGCTCTGTGATTGCCCAGCCTGACCCCAACTCCCTCCTTGACACTCACCTCCAGCACTTTATTAAAGTAATAACGGGATGACGGATGGCAGGGAAGGCTCAGAGTCTCAGGAGGCTTCAAAAAGTTGCCTTTTCACGTGCTGTTTGTCTTTGGAATGTCTTTGCAAATGCCACACACACTCCTCACGGCGCCCCTCAGCCTCCATCCAGCATCTCGGCCCTGTAAGCAACGGTGCCACGATGGCTCTGTGTGCCTCGGCATCATTTTCCATGTACAGCGCCCATTGGGAAGTGGTGGGAAAGCTGAAGGATGCGGAAGAAAAGGCTGTGCCAGCAGGGCTAGGGCTGTGGTAACGTTAAGCGACAGCTTCCAGCTCCATGGGCACCTGCCGTGCCAGGCACTGCTTCACCAGCTCATCCTTCACCGGAGTGGTCCCAGGGCAGGCTGGGGGATGAGCAGACACTGATGCATTGACACATGGGCTGGGTAAGCCGAAGGCAGCGGGAGAGAGGAGCCTGGGGAAAAACCTGTTGTTTCCAGAAGATGTGATTTATGTGCCGCCACAAACAGGGACGAGACGCTCCTGCTGGCGGGGACAGGCAGGAGCACCCGAGTTCCCGGGATGGGCAGTGCTGCCGGCTGGGGTGATCAGCACTTCCCAGAGACTGGCCCTGCAATGCTCTGGGATTGCCTTGTCCGTGGCTGAGCCTGAAGGTGGTCTCCCTGCTGTGATGGGGCTCAGAGGGACACTGTGGGGCCAGGGCTGTGGGGTCTGTGCCACGGCTGCCAAAAACCCGACCAGGAGCCCGAGCACTGCACAGGCAGAGAAGTGATGGCAGAGTCTGTCCCCAGACTGTGGTGGGGTTTCAAGCACACCAGGGGTTTGGTGGAGCTTGAGGGAGAGGGAGCAGAGCCCTTCCTCACAGCCAGTGCCACAGCAGTCACAGACTGATGCTCCTGCTTTTCTCTGCTTTTAACCCATTTTTCTGGTTTGGTGCCTCTGCAGGAGCCTGTCCCTGTCCTGCAAGTGTGACTGGGGGAGGCAGAGAGCGAGGGAGATAAATATTTCAGCCTCGCCTTTAAAGGGAAGGAAATCCTTTTTGCTTAAGAGGGGGTAATGCATATTTGATGAGGAGGAAAAGAGCAGAGAGGCAGGGCTTGGAGGACGAATTGCCTGTGGGTCTCTGGTGCCCACCCCAGCATCCCAGTGCACCCAGTGTTCCAGTGCACCCAGCATCCCAGTGCAGGCAGCATCCTGGTGTGGGAGGCAAGGAGGAGTGCATGGGGGGTGCACAAATGAAGCACAAAAGGGACTGTGCATAAGAGATGATGAGGATGGAGCAGGAGACTTAGGAGAACACAGGACCTCGAGCACCCACCAGCCCTTCCAACCCAGTTCCAATCACCCTTGGGGCCGAGCCTGGTGGGCAGTGGGGCACTGAGGGCTCCTCTGGGATGACTCCTGGTCTGTGCCAAGGCTCAGCCAACGGAGCCACGTCCCTCATGCTTCCCTGGGCATCACTCAGGCAATTGGCCTATTTAAAACCACGGGTCAAAGCCGATTAAGAGGGAGCGTTGGTGCTGCATCCACTGCCTTCCCCACAACGGCAGCGCCGGAGCCGCCGCTGGCCAGGGAAAATCAGCTTCAGGCCCCCGTCCAGCCGTGCTGTCCCCCTTTCTCAGCAAGCCTGAAGAAAGCCCCTTTAAATGGGCTTAACCACAGCTTCTCAAGTGCTCAACGCAGGGATAAAAATTAAGGCTCTAATTCTAGAAGGTAAGTACAGCAGGATCAGAGCCGGGCCATGCCAAGGAGCGTGTCGGAGCCTGCAGCCAGCAGGCGCGGCCCCAAAAACGCCCGTCTGGTGAAGGGCAAACCGGAGTGAAGCTCCTGAGGGATGAAACCCTGCATGTGCAGGAGGGCAGGAGCAGCCCAGGGGAGCAAAAGCATGGTGGCTTCCTAGCCTGCATCAGGGCTCATCAGTGTTCCTGGAATTGGGGTCCCCCCTAAAGGGCATGAGATGGTTTTTCCTAAACCACTGAGTGCTCCCTGCCACAGCCACGGGAGCGCAGAGCTCAGTGGGAGCAGGGCAGGCTGGCTCAGCCAACTTTAATGCAATTAATCCAGGACTGGAGGCTTAATTAAGTTCAAATGGTCAGATATGAAGCAGCATTTTCTGGATTGCTGTCAATAAATCAAACCGGAAACTGTGGATAAAAGGGGATGAGACACGAAGGGCACAACACGCTGATGAGCAGATGGGAGAGGAAAAGGGAAAGGCTCCGAGGAGAAAAGACGTGCTGAGCCCTGGGATCTGGAGGCTCTGCAGGGGTCGGGATGGTCAGTGCCCCACAGATAATTTCTCTGGGAGATAAAGTCTCTAGGAGACTAACGAGGCCATCACAGGGATGATGCCTTGGAACGTGGTGGCTGCCCAGGAGAGCGTGGAGATCCAGGAGGGGGAAATCAACTGCTGGGTTTTACACACCTCTGAACACACGCTGTTGGCAGGAGAGCTTGGACTGATCTGGGCAGGACGAGCTGCAGGACAGACCTCAGGTCATGCTGTCCATCCATCTGTCTGTCCATACCTCTGCTCCCATGTGCAACAGCAGACCCAGGCTGGTTGGAGGCGGGTGCAGTGTGCTCACCACTCCCAGGGGCACAGGACACCTTCCCACAGGAACATGCCACAGGTTTCCGGGGCTCTGCTCCAGGTGGACCCTGTGAAGAGTTTTGTCTGAACAGACTCAGCCACCCCTGGGATCCGGCAGGTGATGATCCAGCATTTCCCTGGGGACCTCTCCCCAACATCCCTGTAATAGTGACTGAGCATCCCTGTGTAATGACTGAGCTGATGGGGTGCCTGTGTCTAATTAGGCAGAGGCAGGGAGTGGTGGGCAGCACAGTGGGGAGCAGGGGGGCTGCCCGGGGTGCACAGGCTCAGAGCAGCCCCACAACTGATGCTCTGTGTGTCTCCCCAGGTGTTCCAGCGGCGGGAAGATGGCTCTGTGAACTTCTTCCGTGGCTGGGAAGCCTACCGGGATGGTTTTGGGAAGCTGACAGGAGAGCACTGGTTAGGTGTGTGGGGCTGGCACTGCTCACTCCTGGGTGGGCTGGCAAAGCCTGGGGTCTCCTGAAGGGGTCCAGGGTTTCCTTTGCAAGTGAGGGCACACCAAGACACCCTTGGCCAGCACCCATGTCCTGGGAGTGCTGGGCTGGGCAGGCAGGGAGGGGGTCAGGCGGCTGCACAGGGCAGGGAGGCAATGGGGCTGTTTGCCCCCGAGCTGAGTGTGTGCCCCTGGCCGTGCAGCCAGAGTGAGGGATGGAGGGTGGGAACCGCTCCCTGTCCCACCCCAGGCCTCCTCCCCAGGGACCACAGGCCATTCCCCTCCCCAGCGGGGTCCCTGCACTCACCACCTCCCTCTGCTGCAGGGCTGAAGCGGATCCACATGCTGACAGTCCAGGGCAGTTACGAGCTCCGCATCGATCTGGAGGACTTTGACAACGGCACTGCCTTCGCCCACTACGGCAGCTTTGGGGTGGGGCTCTTCTCCGTGGACCCCGAGGAGGACGGGTACCCCATCACCGTCGCCGACTACTCGGGGACGGCAGGTAAGGCCGTGGCAGGGGGTCACACATGGGCCCATGGGGCAAGGGGAGCCCACAGCCACCAAACCCCCTCGCTGGGGTGTTCCAGTCTCCTCTGGCAGTGGCACCGGCTGTATCCCTGTGGCCACGGGGAGCTGGAGGCGGTTAAGGGGCTTTTGCAGGAGGAATCCCACTGTGGTGCCCAGGGGAGTGCCATGGGGCAGGGAGCTGGCCCAAGGGCAGGAAGGGCTCACCACAGCTCCTTTCCCCGGGGACAGGTGACTCCCTCCTGAAGCACAACGGGATGAAGTTCACCACCAAGGACCTGGACAACGACCACTCGGAGAACAACTGCGCAGCTTTCTACCACGGTGCCTGGTGGTACCGCAACTGCCACACCTCCAACCTCAACGGGCAGTACCTCAAGGGCCACCACAGCTCCTACGCCGACGGCATTGAGTGGTCCTCTTGGACCGGCTGGCAGTACTCCCTCAAATTCACCGAGATGAAGATCCGGCCCATCCGGGAAGAGAATTAGCTGGATGGCACGAGCCCCCCCCGCACTGTGCCCAGCCCCCTGCCCTTCCCCACCACCCTCCAGCCCCGTCCGCCCCAGCTGCCATCCTCCCCATCCTCCCCGAGGGCTGGCCCACCTTTGAGGGGCGTCTGGGGAGCACCTGCCCCCAGTGAGGGTGACTTCATCTCCTGGGCATCCATGGACATTGCTGGACCTTTGCTTCCCACGGCCATGGCTCCGCTGCAGCCGGAATGGGTGTCCTGGCCAGAGTGTGACCCGTGGCTGGTGCTCATGGCTGTGGCAGAGAGGGCAGTGGGATGCAGGGATTTGGGGAGAGGTGCCCAGCGAGGTCCAGCAAGGGAGAGAAGGGGCTGCCTAGAGGTAGGGAGGGATGCCGTAGCCCAGGTAGGCTGAGCACCTCTGATCACCTCTGCTCTGGGTACAGACTCCAGGCAGTGGCCTCACCAAGGTGGCAAGTGACTGGGGGCACTTGCCACGGGGAGCCCCAAGACCCCAGAGCCCCCCAGACTGGGACAAGGCTGCTCCACAGTTCCAGCTGCCCCCATGGTGCTATTAGTGATGGGGAGGGCTCAGCTGGGTCAGCCTGACCTTGCCAGTGATTCTTTCTCTGGACTACAGAACATTTGCCTCTGCCCCTGGAAGAGCCAGCTCGTTAGTCCCTGTTGCTCCTGTCCTGCCTCTTGGAGCCTCCCCGTGGGTCAGGACACCCCAGAGCAAGCTGGTGCAGTGCTACAAGGACGCCCACCCAGAACTGAGCATGGCATGGAGCTGTTTTGGCAGCGCTGGAGAAACGGGGAGCACAGCAAGTAGGAGGAGGGGGCGAGGAAGGTTCACTTCCCAGCACGGCTCTGCCTGCATTTCACAGCTCCTCCCTCCCAGCCAGACTCACTCGGATTCACATCGGCCATCCAGAAGCTGTGACCTTTCCCCCAACCCTTGGCTTTGGGCAGCACAGACACGTCCCCCCTGTGAGCCCCCTCCGCTCACTGCCGGCCTGGGGACCCGCATTCATTTTCACCCCGGCTGAGCCGCGCGCTGGCTCGGCACCTGCAGATATCCAAAGCCTTTCATTTCCTCAAATCCCGTTAAGGTTTTGCAAAAAAAGAAGCCCCGAGTGGGGCTTAGCATCTGCAGGGCCCTGATAACTGGGCAGCAGCAGTGCCACGCACCAGCCAACCCAAGCAGGAGCTGCTATGGGTGCGGGACTGATGTCCCCTGCTGGCTCCCTGGAAGGACTCAAATGGGGGATTTCGTCCAAAAAAAAACTAGAACCAAATGTGAGAAGGCTCTGAAGCAGGGAGGGAAGGAGACAGCAGGGACCTTGTCACCCTGTCCATCATTTCTGCCTGTACTACAGCAGCGATGGGGAGCGGAGCCCTGGCCCCCAGAAACACTGTTGGACAGATGGATGGACTGAGGAGGGGAGGAAAAGTCCCACTGTCCCCATTTCCAGGGGGCTTAAGGCATGGGGGATCAAAGGCTCAGCTTCCCAGCTGTGCCAGGTTTGTACTGCCCTCCGTGATTCTTCTGTTTTTTAAGCCTTCCCACCTCGGATCCTGTGCTGGACAAGCCCATTCACCTGCTGGGTGAGTCCCTGTCTGTCTGTTTAGCCAGGAAAACAAGGACGAACAGTGTATTGGGATCACTTTTCCCTGTTCCAGAGACATTCCTCAGAGCCCTCAGGTGAGGATGAGCTCTGAGTGCAGGCACCAGCTCTGCCTACTCCAACCCTGCCCAGAGCAGCTGCTCAGGCTTTCTGGAACGATGGAATTTGGGGAGCTCAGCAGTGGCATTTCCCAGCTCAAGAGCAGGAGCCCCTGACAGCTTCCCGGGGGCTTCCTGTGCCCCACTGGACCTCTCCAGAAAGGGTCCCGCCTGCACCCATCTTTACTTTTCGTTCATTTATTTTGTGGAGTAGCTGTAGCTGTGTTTTCTAGCACTTGCCTTTGGGCCAGGAAGGCATGTGGAGCCATGTGCCGGGTGGGAAGGCTCTCCCCTCCCCAGACCCCTCCACTGGCGTTTTGCCACACCGGGGAGGGGACACTGTACGTCGGTTTGTCGGTAGCACATCCTTGTGTAACTGCCTGTGTCATCCGGGACCCCCCCCCAGTGACTTTGTTTTGACTTGCACGAGAGGTATTTAATCCATGCCAAGACGCAGGATTTCCCAGGATTATTCCCAAGAGCGCACACATTGCTCCATGGCCCTGGATTAGGTTAAACCCGTCCGTGGGGACACCTCCCCGGAGAGGGGAGGGCGGGGGCGACTGGGGGTCCGGGATGTGGCCACGTACCTTCCCGGCGAAGCCCTGAGCCAGGTCGTGGTGTGTAGCAGTGCCGTGAAGTCTCTCTAGGTCGTGTGTGAGTGTGTCCAACGCTGTACATGTGGACTTTCTAAACTCCTTAATAAAAGGATCTCGTCGTTAGCCGAGCGTCTCGGCGGCCGTGCCCGCGGCGCCGGAGGGACCTGCCGCGGTGATGGCAAAGGGAACGACCCTGGGTGGCTGCAGCCCCTGCTGTGCTGTGGGGACAGCTCCTTCCCCGTGCCAGGCTCCCGGCATGGAATCCCCAGGAACTCGGTCACTGAGCCAGAACCACTCTGCAAAACAGGGGCTGGGGAGAACTGGGGGGGCAGTGGAGGCTTCCCAGAGCTCCAGCCCAAACTGAGGCACCGTGGGACCTCAGGGTGGCCTTGGGGCTGGGATTGGGAGGGTGGCAGAGCCAAGGGAACCCTCTCCCTGCTCTGACAGGCAGAGCACCAAGCGTTGCTCTCAGCCCCTTCCCTCTGAGCTGCTCACCCCACATGCCATTCTGTCACAGGCTAGGCCAGACCCAGAGGGCACAGCAGGGTCCCAGGCACTGGGGGCCATGTTTCAGCACTGGTGGCTGCATGCATTGACCAGGGAGGGTGGGAGCACTTGGGCTTGTCCATGTGGGACCAGTCCCTGGGGGAATTTGGGGCTGCAGGAGTCTCTCTTGATGCCTGTGTACCCACCACACTAAGACCCCCAAGAGCTGCACATAAGGATACACCAGGTGAATGTGGAAGACACACTCCTGCACCCAGACAAGACCCTCCCTCCAGCAGCACACCCAGCTGCCAGGGACTCAAGGCCAGCTCCCAGCCACCACTCCAAACCAGGCAGCAAATGAAGGCGGCGCGTTAATGAGCGGTGTTGCCATACTCACACTGTGGCAGCTCCACCAACCCCTGTCCCCCCCATCCTCCTTTCCAGCCCCATCCCCGACAATCCCACCCTCTGTTCTCTTTGGCCACACGTTCAAGAGGTGGCACAGCAATTAGGCCAGGCGGGTATTTAATGGCCCAGGGCGGGCTGGTTGCTCATCTGGGCACGGGGCAGCACGGAACAGGGCCGGGGCCGGCAGCGCTGGGCAGTGCCAAGGCGGAGAGGTGAGTGGCTCTCTTCTGTCTGTCTGTCTGTCTGTCTGTCTGCCCCCACACACCTGCTTCACACCTGCAGCCAGTGAGGAGGCAAAGGCTCCCTGCGGGCAGGACTTACTCGTGGGGACACTCAGGGTGATGCACAAAGTCCTCCCGAGGTGCCTCCAAGAGGAGCGGGCGGCTCTGGAGCCCGTCGCCCTGCCCGGCTCTCAGCCCCCCACCCCGGCAGAGCCCGGCTGGCTCCCGGCCGCGAACCAGGGGAGTCGCTGCAAGGCTGGGGTTTGCGAGCACGGAGCTGCTGCTGCTGAAGGGCAGCAAGTCTGAAGGAGGCGTGGGGGGGAAGCTCAGACTCCCCCAGCACCCGCACTGGGGGTGGGTGCTGGTGTGGAGGCTGCAGAAGGAGCAGTGGGTGTTTGGTGTGGGGTGGAGCTCTGGAAGGGGCAGCAGGGCTGTTTTGGGGGTGCTGCAGCAGGGGGTGAGGATACACGTGGCGGCCGAGGGCATCCCGTGCTGCTGCCCCCGCCGCCGCCCGAGGATGCTCGGCGGTTTACTGACCTGCCTTTCCCTCCCTGTGCTTCCCCCAGATGAGAGCACCTTACTCGCTGTCCTGCCTCTTCCTCCTGAGCCTGGGGGCCTGCTTCCCCCCCGGCGAGCGGCGGGAGCCAGGACGCCCCGGGGAGGGGACCCTGCTCGGTCCCAGGTGGCAACCAGCGGCGGAGGACCCGGGCGCCGGCTGGAGGGCAGGGGCGAAGCGGAGGCGAAGCGAGGAGCTGGACGCGCTGCTGGGCATCGCCCGGGAGCTGCGGGGCTACGGCTCGGCGGGGGCCGGGCAGCGGCCGGGCAGGAGGGGGGGCTCCGAGGTGCTGCCCGCCGCGGGGGAGAAGCGGAGCGGCACCCTGGGCAACCTGGCCGAGGAGCTGAACGGCTACAACAGGAAAAAAGGGGGCTTCACCTTCCGCTTCGGGAGATGAGGGCTTGGACTTGATTCCCCCCCACACACCCTCCAGCGGGTCACCCCGTCCCGTCCTTCCCTTCCACCTCGCCTGGGTTTGCTCGGACAAAAGGGTATTGGGGGGTGGGTTTGCTGCTGGGGTTGCCTCGGGGATGGGGGACACGGCGTTTGCTCCGCTCGCAGCCCTGCTCTAGGTCTCAAGTCCCTGTTCCCAACCGGCGCAACGGAAGAAGAGGAGGATGCCTTAAAAAGAAGCCACCACATCCCTTTCCTGGTCACAGACAGATTTTGCAGGGGCACAGGGAAAGGGCCCAGCACTGGGTCTCCAGTGCTGCAGCGCTGGCAGAGAGCAGGGATGGCACACCGGGACAGGCAGTGCCAGCAGGGCCAGGCAGTGAGGCTGGAGGGTTACAGTGGGATAGTCCTGGTGGTGACAGTCCCCAGGGACTGGCTGTAGCTGCTGTCCAGGGCTGGCTGTTAGGGTGGAGAGGGTCCTTCAGAGCTCTCCGACAAGTTGCTGCTCTCCTGCCTATTAAGGAAAAGTCCCTCCGGCAGCAAATTCTGCTTAGTGTCAGGATGCCACTCACACGAGGCAGCTCCTGCGTGCAAAACCAGGGCAGAGCAGTGGGCTTGGAGAAAATCTTGTCCTTAGCAATCCCTGGCATGAGCACAGAAACCTGCCCTGGCATCACCAGTCCTGCCACAGCCCCAACACCCCTGTCACTCCCTGACCCCCAGAGCCAGTCCTCACCAGGGTGAGGTGGTGATGACCGGCCCTCTGTGTCCTTACCACACCACTCCAGCACCTGCCTGGAAGCCTGGCCCTTCCCAATTCCTTCCCAGCCTCATCCCCACCCATTCCCAGATGTAGAATTTGGGTCATACCCGGGGCCATTGGAGACTTCTCAGTGTCTCCCTGCTCTCCAGTCCCCAGTGGTGCAGCTTTGGGAATCACTGGCCCCTAAAAACCAGCACAGCCACGGCGGTGCAAGACAAACCCCACTGCCCAGACACTGCCTTCCCCTCCTTAGGGCAGACTGAGCTCTGCCAACGTCGGCATTTGCTCTGTGCCTGCCAGAGGTACCAGCAATCAGAGCTCTAACTACCTGCTGCAGGCACTAACAGCAACTTACACACTGAGCGACTGCTGATATTTCATTGCAGGCACAAAAATGAGCCGGGAGATGATTTGCAAGCGCTAAATTGCACCCTCAAAAATCAAAGACCGTGGCAGGACTTGGTTGGGGGAGTAAAAAGATTAAAAAAACCCCCTAAATCAGGCTGCAAGAGGTGCATTGTAATATCCATCAAGCAGACAGACCACTTAATGCAGTGCTGCGTGAGTTGTTCTGGCAGCAGAAGCAGTAACTAAAGGCTGGATGGAGGAGCTGGAACCCCTGGGAAAACATCAGCCATGGGGTTCAAGGAGAAGTGATGGAAACACTGGACCAAGCTCATCTAGGGAGGGTGCAGAACGGGAGGGACTCCAGGTTTGCAGGGATACGGACGATGCCAGGGCTTGGCCCCCACATGGGGACACCACCAGCTGCGAAAGCGAGGAAGGGCATTTCCTTCCCCTGCATCCCTGCTGCCAGGACCATCTCACACTGTGGGGACCACAGCAGAGACCAACAGCACTCAGGACGGCTGAGCCCACACAGCCAGGCAACCCAGGCACCCCCAAACCCACCCCCATCCCTCTGGATTCCGCCCCACCACGGGCCCTGGTTTGGATCGGGACGCAAGCGCCGCACTCGCATCCCTCGGTGGAGACGGGAGCTTTATCGATGTTTCTATGGCAACTACTCTTCCCCCCCTCCCTTTCTTTTGAGTGTTCAAACCATCAATAAATACGCACTGATCAATTTTACCCTGCACTGGAGTCGGGGGAGGGATGGGGAGGGAGGAAGGGGAAAGAGTTTTGGAGCAACTCTGGGTTAGTGAAGGCCGGTAAATCCTTGGCTTTGCTGTGATGGATCATTGCAGGGAAAAGTGGCACTGGCTGCTGCGGGAAGGGAAAGGAAAACTGCTGGGCAATGCTGTGGCCACGGGGATGCCTGAGCTGCTGCTCTCAAGTGCAGGAGAGGGACAGGCTCAGAGCAGCACGATAAAAGCACACGTATAACGAGGCTGACTGATGTGCAATAACCTCTGTAGAACTCACTGAAAAGTGAAGCACTTACCTGGCAGGTGGCACAGAGCTGGGCTCAGCCCTTGCACCCCAGGGCTCCTTGATGGGCAGCTTGGTGCCACAGGGGCGATGCCATGACCCTCCTCACCCTCTGGCAGGAAAGGGGCTCCCGTCAGGCTGTGATGTGGGGCAGGTGAGGGGCTGTGGCAGCCCTGGAGCTCACCTTGGCACACACCTTAGGGTGCCTGGTGTGCTTGGGAAGAGGCAGCATTCCAGGCTCTTCATTATTGCTCCTTGGTGATTAACGCTGCAGGGAGAGGGGAAGTAAAAGTAAATGGAAAATAACTGCCTGGAGTCTCGGGGTGTGTCTGGGAGGAAGGAGGGGGGAACATGCAAAGAACGATCCACAGGAGGCTGGAGAGCCTGTCCCCGCACACTGGACGTGGTGTCTCCCATCCAGCTCTTTCCAAATCCTCCCCTCCCCGATCCCTTTGTGGAGCAACTCCTGAGGGGACAGCCAGAATCCCAACACCTTTGTGGACCCACCTGCACACCAAACTGTAAGGAGCTGGATTCACTGTGGAACAGCCATGCAGGTGGCAGACAGGAGTGTGGAAAAGGCAGGACATTCCTGGAGCTCTGGCATCACTGTCCGCTGTGGCAGCCAACCCACACAGGGATGGCACCAAACTGGCACTGGATTCTTCTACACACGGCCAGTGGACCCAGGCAGCAAAGGGCCGATGCAGACCCTTGTTGCCAACATCTCCACTGCTGGGACCCCCTGTAAAACACCCCGTTATCCTCCCCTGCCCAGGCACAACCCTTGTCCCTGTCCTGGCCCCATCTCCGCCCATCCGCTCCATTCCCACAGGCTGCTCCTCACCTTCCCCCACCCTGAGCAGACCTGCAGCACCACAAACACACACTGCGGGAACAGCGAATTTCGGAAGCCCGGGGGATCCTCTGCAGAGAAAGAGCCCGATTTAATGACGTCCAAGGGACTCAGGAAGAGGCTCGTGTATCACAACTGGGTCATGCAGAGCTGCGGCTCCGGGAGCACAGGTGGGACCTTTATCAGCAGAACGGATGGCAGGGCAAACACGGAACAACAGAGGGGCGGTTGCTGGGAAAATGTTCAGCATGGACTGGCTTGCAGGTCAACTTTCTGCTGAGCTGGAGCTACCAGTCAACACCCACTGGGCAGCACTGCCAGGGAGGACAGCTCTGAGCCCAGCCTCTACACGGGAATGACTCGCAGGGCTGTCCCTCATCCACAGCTTTAGGGGCACCAGCACTGCCCAGGCATCAGGACTGACCATGGACTGATGCAGGAGCATCATTCCCAACAGCCCACCCAGGCCAGGGCTCAGCCCTGGACCAGGAGTGTGTCCTGCTCTGCTGTCAGCCTGCACAGGTGATGTCAGGAACCTTCCCCTCAGAGCTGACACTGTGCTTAGGTGTGTTTTCCTCTCTTTTCAGTTGTGGAAGGATGAATGTCAACTGAGGGAGAGGCTGTGGGTTGTCCCTGACCATCCCAGGGGACAGGCAGCACTCCCACACACCTGAAAGCACTGCTGGCCCAGCAGCACCTCCACAAGCCTGTCTGTAATAACATGGGATTTTTAAGGGAAAAGAGCCTAAAACACTGACCACATTTTACATCTCGTGACAAGCAACTTCTCAACAAAAGGCAGGATGACAAGTTTTCCTTTAAAACTTAAAAGAGCGAACATTGTAATTTCAAAGACACGAAAACCAAAACAAAACCACAAACACAGCTATTTTTCCCTCAGAGCACTCTCACTTTCAAGCTCAATAGCCTTGAAAATTGGAGCAATCAAACTGTTAAATGCATCGATCTGTTAAATCAACTCCTACTGTACTCAGCTAAATTTAGCCTTTAATCCCCTCTCTTTCACTCCCAACACCACAGATCCTGGGGCTTTCCCCAGCCAGGTCAACTGGCCTCTGCCTTCCCACGACACCATGGACTGGTCCCTAAGCCAGTGGAGATGCAGATCACCAGGAGTGGTGGTATTTAGGGGCAGGTTAAGCTTCTTCATCTTCCCTCAGCCCACAACCATTCACCAAATGCAAGACTTTGAAGAGCAGCCTGGACATTGACCTTGGCAGGATCTTGGTCATACTCCCACCTGGAACCCTCCAGATTTGCTGGAAAGGCTGAAGATAAAAATGGGCAATCAGAAATGAAGAAGGGAACAATATGAGGAGAGAAACTCATGGGTCATCTCATAGCAGAGGAGGAGGAAACCACAAGAGCAGCTGAATTACAGATTACAAACCACTAACAGGAAGAAAAGTTTAGTCAAATCTCTGATTTAAATCTTTGAAGACAACAGTGAAGTCTTTGATTCAAAAGAGGTGATGACACAGTCTTTATTCTGTGCATCTCTTTTCTCTCCTGACTTCCCAGAGCCAGATCAAAAGAACATGGAAAGGGGCTGCTGCCTGGCTCCAAAAATCCCTCAATGCCCAAGGGCCACGGTGAACCCCCCAAACAGGGAACCCCTGTTTTCAGATGCTGAATCTAAGGGGAGGTAACTGGGTTGGAAAAGCTTTGTTAACAGACAAACACAGGTTTTCCTCAACATTGATTTATTTTTAAATACACTACACAAGAGAGACTGGAATAAAAAATAAATCAAAAAAAAAAAAAAAGGAAAATAGAGAAAGGGAGGAGAAAGAATTGAAAGTCATGCACAGAAACAATCTGTACTGGACTAAATTAAAGGGGAAACGACCCCCTTAAGTATCACAGAGATGAAGGACAGAGCTATTTACACACTGTAAAAAAGACAAGTCTACAAAAGTGTGTAATAACAAGATACAAATGTATAATATAGTGGCACAATATGTTATCAAAGTAAAAACAGTACCTCCAGGAAAGAGACAGTCCAAGGGTTGTTTTTTTTCTCTTTTCTTACATTTTTAAAGGCAGCCTGTGGCAGAAGTGTGTATTTTCTTTTGAACATTTGTCACGTGTTAAGTCATGGCTGTTGGTGAGGGCGAGAAGTGGTGTGAACACACACGAGTGAACTACTAGAAATCATATACAAAACAAACAGTTCCAAAGAGAACAGCATAAAATACAATTGAAGGCAATTAGTGTTTAAGATACACAAGAGGGGTCACGAGAGTTACAGGGGAACAGGACATGAAAAATGGGTTTTTCTCATGTTTGGAACTGTTAAGAGGAGTTAAATTGCACTGTTAATAGCCCTAAACCTTGTTCTTTCACTACTGTCACAAGTCACAGTTAGTTCCCAGCTGTGCTGCATTAGTTGGGAAGGTCACAGGGCCTTGGAAAGGAAGGCCAGGAGTCCTGCTGTCAGCATTTATGGCGATTTCCTTGGGAGATGAACCCAAGGGAAGTGTCTGCAGTCTTCACAGATCCTTGTTTGATGTTGGATGGAACCACACCACCATGAAGGTACTAATGGTTTAACCCCAGAGTACTGGCATTGGAGCTCTTCCCAGGGAGCTCCACTGGCATGGAAAGGCAGGCACCACAGCCCCTCAAAGCACAGGAGGGCAGAGGCCAAGGCCCATCTCTACTCACAGAACAAAATTCAACTGGAGGCACAGTGGTGTCTCAGAGCTCATCCCAAGCCATCCCCCCTCACTGCCACTCTGGCTTTCAGGGAGCAATGCCTTGCTCAGCACCAACTCCCTGGGCTCTGCAACCCCCCACCCCAAACACCAGCCCAAATAATGTCAGATATCACGAGACTGTGATAGCACAACCTCCTCCAGACCTTCCCTAGTCCTGTTTTGCTACCAAGGGAGATCCGCAGGTGCTGCCTCCAACATCGTGAACCCGACAATTCATCTGAGCTCAACAACACTGAGAATCTACTGAAAACACAGAAACAAATGGCAGCTGGTGGAATCACAAGAAGAATTTGGGCAATCATCATTTGTAGCATTCTGTCATTCATAAAAACCTTACATTAATTATTTTTCCCCCCTCCCCTCCCAAGCGCCAAATCTGTTTCATTAATGTCAGGAAAACGTCAGACTTGGGCCAGGGCCACGTGCTGCAGCTCTCCCAAGATACACAGTGGGTATATTGCTATCCAAACACTCATCCTCATGTACAGGGGGGCAGAGAGAGGGGACGAAAATGCAGTACAAAGTCCTCCTGAGGAGGATGGTATCTCAGTGTCCATCAGCCTGGCTTCAGTCTTAACGGTCTGTCCAGAACAATAAAATATTAATAAAAAGGCATGGCGTGACATCAGCGTTTAGACTTGTAGTCCACAAGGCAAGAACTCCACAGATAAGACGATTACAAGTATATGAAACACGAGGAATCTGAGTTCAGAGGGTGGAAAGTGCCTCCTGAACACAGCCCTGCCCTTTGGAGCTGGGGCGTCCATTCACAGTCTGCGTCCTTTGCACAGCCCCAGCCTGAACGCCCCGGTCCTTTTGTCAGTCCACACATTACTCTCTCCACAGTTGGCTTTGGCCCATTGTGATTGATTTGATTTGTTTGTTTCTAACCTGTTTTCTCTGCTACCTCTGAACAATGTCGCTGATTTCTTTCACTGAACTGAGAAGTTTGCTGAAGTCCTGGGTGGCCGCGGCACCGCTGCCGGCCGTGGCCGGGCAGATCTGAAGCTCCCGCAGGTTGTTCTCCAGCTTATTGATGGCCTCCCTAAAGGCAAATTTGTTTCTCATCTGCTGAATGGAGTCCACGTAGCTCACGCAGAAGGTGTAGAGGTTCTTGCCAGCCTCCAGGACAGCGCTGTGGCTTGCCATTTGCTCAGAGTTCTTGCTGATGGCGACCCGCAGAGCCTCGGTGCTTTCCAGCACCACCCCTTTGGTGATGGTGCCGCTGGCAATCCTCTCCGGGGGCTGCCGGGTCTTCCGCAGCGAGACCCTGGTGGATATGAGAGGGATGAAGGCTGTGGATGACGCCTGGTCCCCACCTGGGGCAGAGGGTATGGATGAGGAAGAGGCAGCTGGGGTTGCTGTGCTCAGCAGCAGCTTTGTAGAGGACTGTGGCTTTGGTACAGAGGGGATCCCCAGCTTTTTCACACCTTCCCCTGACTGGTTTGGCTTGACAGCATCACTGCCTGCAGCCTCTCCAACCTGAGTCAACTGTTTGGATTTCGGCCCAGACACCACATCTGCTGCCGCTTCATGGCTGGGACTGTGAGAAACCTTCCCGGGCTTGGCGATGGAGGATGAAGAGAGCGGGAGTGGAGGGGCCGGTTTCAGCTTTGATAACTTCCCTTTGTCCTTCCCTGCCGACTCCGAGGTCTGCTTGAGCCTCCTCAGTCGTGGCTCCTCAGAGGAAGCCTTGCTGGCCCCCACGAAGCCAGCGGGGTTGGGTTTGGCAGCAGAACCTTGGTCCATGGTCACAGTGGTACCTAAGGCACTGGATTTGACCCCATCGTCCTTGTGGAGCCCGCTGGAGGAAGGAGGGGCAGCAGGTTGCCTACGGCCAAGTTTTGGTGTCAGGGTGGGAGGGCTGGAGCCAGGGCTCGACTCTGCATCTTTGAACACATCATCAGTGGTCTCTTCATTTTTCTTAAGCAGCCGTGGAGGAGGGGTCACTGTCCCCCTGACAGCAACGTCAGTCTTGGCCTCATTTGCCCGTTTCCGAGGCAGAGCTGGCTTTTCACTTCTGTGCCCCCCGAAAGTGGAGGAATCAAACTGGCGACCCGTGGACTGCAAATCCCGAGGCAGAGTCACGGATTTCCACTCCGTGTCCTTCGCTCCATGGGGCACACAGGAGGCTGAGCAGGACCTCAGGAAACGCTTGCCGGAGCTGGAACTGCTCTCCTCCTCCCCAGCCACCCCTCGACTGCTGCTCATCGTGCTGGACTTCTTCCGTAAATGGGGAGACAGGAACCCGGAGTTCCCAGCGACAACCCCGTTGGTGACACCAGCCCCATTGCTTGGGTTCTGAAACTTGGAGGGGTCAGCTGTGTCTGCGGGGGGTGCGATGAAAGCCCCATTGCCAGCATCCCTGCACTCCTCCTCCCCGCCCGCCCGGCGCTCCGAGTGTCCGTCCATCTCTCTGAAGGAGCTGCTCCGTTTCGGAGGGGTGGGAGCTGTCTTCTTCTTCTTCTTGATCAGGGCACTGAAGAGGTTGTGCTTTTTGTCCTTCGGAAGCAGCCGCTCATCTTCGTTCAAACTGCTCTCCAGGGCCACCCTCTCCTTCCGCGGGAGCAAGGGAGAAACAGCAGGTTCGTGGTCCAGAGGGTCTGCAAGGGAAATGAAAAGAGCTTTCTGAGTGTTGCTCCAAGAGCCAGAATAATCTGTTTTCTTACAAGAGCAAACCATTTCAGCACCTCCAAAAGGTGCAGGTTCTCTAAAGAGACACAACTTCAGAGCAGAGCTAAAGGAAGTGCAGCCACACTCGAGCCTGGACTGAATGTGGTCCCTGATCCTGCAACCATTCACTCCTGAGGTGGCTGCCAAACTGCTTTCCCTGTAGGCTTCCGATTGAAAGAACATCACACAAACATCACATATTTGTGTTCAGATTCCCATCCTCACATCTGGAGACTTGTCTAAACTTCACACTGTGAAGAAGATAAATACAAAGAGGCCTTTGCTTTAGTCCCTGTGCTATTGCTGTCTATTGAATCGCTGACCCTCTGAATTAATAAGGCACCTCTGTAACCCACCTCCATCCCCGGGCTCCTCGTTCATTTTCCTGATGTCACCCTTTGTGGGGAATGGAAATAACTGTTTCATGAGCAGAAACCACAGTGAAGATGCTCAGCTGTGTACAGTAACAGAGCAAAGGGGCAGCACCAGCCTCTTTCAGCAGCACCGCTGTGGAAGGAAGTGATGGGGTGACCCTCTCTCCACTTACAAGACGTATTTAAAAATGAATAATGGTTTATAATAAATTCATACAGAGTCCTGAAGGTCTCTGTGTTTGACTGACAGAGGGGCTCATTTCCAGGCCAGGCACTGTGATGGCATTCTGATCCAGAGGAGGAATGCCTGCAGGGCAGCAGATACATTTACAGCTTGACTAGGCAGTAAGAGGGCAGGTGAAGCAGAGTCATAGGGGAAAGGAAGATGCTTCTTAGTCACATGTTGGTCATCATCATGCTCTGGGTAGGATTTTGGTTGAGGAATGGATTTTGGTTGAGGAGAGAGAATTGGAAATAAAATAGTTGTGGACTTTGAGAAGACAGCACACTTTTGCAGGAACACCATTCCCACAGGACTTATGGGGACCTGGACAGCCAGAGCACAGGCCATGGCATTTCTGATTATAGACACAGTGGAGCTGCAGGATCCAGAGAAAACTAGCAGCTTGCACTGAGGATCAGCTTCCAGCTGCTGGACTTGCTATGGAAACACTGACAATTGGAAGGGAAACTGCAATAAAACTTTAATGTGCAAAATTTTCTTTCACAGTATATAGTGAAATGACTCCCAGCATAATGTTAAAATCGTATTATTCCTGCCGCACTTGAATCTCTCAAAACCCTTAAGTATTTAAATGAAATTATTTCACTTCAAAAGCTTGTAATAATAGGCAATTTCATTTCCTATATATGGTAAATAACCTTCATTTCTAAGTCACTTTTACTTTCTTTCCCCAACAGTTTAAATCCCCTCTTTTCCCCCCACCCCTTTGTCTAGATGTGCATTTGCTACTGAAACATGTACTACTAGATGAATCTGACATTACACAAAAAAGGTCACATGAATGGTCAGAAGAGGCAGCCTCAACAGGGGCTGAGAAAAAAACCCCACTGTATTTCATTTTACCTTATTATTTTTCAAACGAGGTAGATTCAAATCTTCTGTACTCACTCAGCCTTTTACCACCGCTTTTATTACCTCGGAATGGCAAGCAAATGTTTGAAGAAACTGATTGGAAGTTTAATTTTATGGAAGATTCTGTAAATACCTCTTTGTCCCTCGCTGAAATTATATTTGGTACCTGCCAAGAGTAATACTCTTCTGTGCTGCGAGCACAAATCTGGTAGGATGGAAAGTGAAGAAACCTCCCTTATGGGGCTTGCAAAACCCGAGCTATCACCCTGCTTTAAATTATGCAGTGTGGTAGTGTAAAGTGGCTTGAGCACAGCAGATTACCCGCACTCAGAGGCAGTGGGAGATCCCACTGATAGCTCCTGCCAGGGAATGGGAAGAGGATATGATCAGAGAGCTCTGTGCTCAGGCTCTGGTCTTCAGGGAGCTCCAGGTAACAGCCATTAAGTTAAAAGAACTCCGAGGGCTTCTCTGAGCAACGGCAGGGAAAGCACCAGTCCCTCAGCCAGTTAAGGATTCACACTCCCAGCTGCTGTGTGTATCTGGTCCCAGAATTAACAACCTACCTTTGCAAAAACTAATAAAAGGAGTTCTGGACCCAGGACAGCAAACTCAGCAGCCTGTCACCCAGAAACACAGCACTGGTACACAGAGATGGCACCTGTTATTAGGTACGGCTCTGCCTACGTGAAGGCCTGGAGCTAGATGTGCACGTTGTTTTCCCCTGTATTTCCTGAAGGAATAATGACTTTAATTAAAACCTACCACATTCCCCCTGGCCTCGAGCATGTGCAGTCTCCAAGCCCTCGTTGGCATCTTTGCTTTCAGCAGCTCTCCTTGATGTTCGCGTCTTAGTTGGCAACTCTGGGGCTTGGAGGAAATTGCTCACTACACTCCTCATGCCCTTCTTTCCCAGTTCCTTCTCCACCTCTGCAATGCACAGAAGAAAAACATTTATTAAAATCAGCAGAAGATAAAAAAAACTACTGCACTGTTTGGAGTTAGTATCACAAAAAGAAAAGCGAGCAATGCAAAGCAGAAGTTCCTCGAGGTTATTCAGTCATTTGGCCCTTTAATATGAGATGTTTGCTCCCAGAAAAAACCCACATGCAAATATGTATCTGCTTTCTATGCCATGTGCACCAGGTAATACAACCTAGGAGTGGGTTTCAGTGAAAACATTCTATGAATAACATGCAGAGTTAAGGATGTATCAGCCCTTTCCCCATCTCTGGAACTGCTGGTCCAAGAGGGACTTACCATCTGATATGCTGGATTCCTGAAACATCGTTTCAAAGGCCTGATGGATCTCAGCAAAGGAAGGTCTATCAGAAGGGCTCCACTGCCAGCCTGAAAAAAACACACCACCACTCAAAACTTCCCTCCAGCAGCAGACACTCAGTGCCTTGCACCAGGAGCAGCCAGAAATCACACTTCCCTTCTAATACACTGAGTGAGATAAAAAACTGACACAGAAATCTGATTTACAGGGTGCTGGGTGTCTGCAACCACTTTGGCTCAGCGACAGCTGCAGATACCCAGCACTCTCTAAATCAGGTTTCCATGTTAGTGTGTGACAGTAGGTGCTGAGCACCACTGGAAAAAAGCCTGTGGCACTGAGTCACGTACCAAGAAGCCACAGTGAAGAGGAACAGTCAGTCCTGCAAGAAGCCAAATGAAGCTCCTGTTTCATCCTTGAGCACAAGCTTTTCTTTAAGTTGTCAGGAAAAAGGAGACAAAGAAAGCATTGAGATCCACAACAAATCTCTCCCCGGGGCCTGTGGGCTCCCAGCAGGGATGAACAGCTGGTTCCACGGCGTGTTCATCCTCTGGGGAAAGCAGCTTTAACCAAACACTTCCACGCAGCATTGCACCTTCCCTGGAACTGGCAGGGGGTTCCTCGTGCCTTGCTGCACGTGGCCAGATTCTGGCACTTTTATTCCACCCCTGCAGAGCTAAAAAGCAGCATTTGCAAGGCTGAGGAACACTTACATGCTCTCATGAGCTCATAAACTTTCTCAGGACAGCCTTCAGGGCGCTCCATACGATAGTCTTTCTCCAACAGCTCATAGACTTGAGACAGGTCAATCCCAGGGTAAGGGGACATGCCATAGGTTGCAATTTCCCACAGCAGAACTCCAAAGGCTGCAGTGGAGAAAAAGGGAGGGGAAAAAAAGGAAGGAAAAAAAATCAATAAGCTTTGTTTTCATCTTAAATTTGAGAGGATGTTTAGTGGGACTAGTCACTAAACAGTGCTGCACACTTGGGCCAGCTCTGGGTGGCTCAGATCCCATGCTCAGCAGCAGCTTAAATGTTAAAGAAGCGTAACAAGCCACTCCGTCAGCACAGACAAGTCTCCTGCGATATGACAGGGTAGAATTAGACTAATTTTCAATGTATCAGTTGTCTCAAACCTGAACGCCTCGAGATCCTTCAAGTCCTATTAGAGGCACAATTAAGAGACTTCACAGTGGATTAGCTGAAACCGCTTCACTGCTGCACTGCAGTCGCTCCCTCAGTGTGACAGCTCCTCTCATTTGCAGCCTCTCCCTGGAGGACTTGCACATTTTAATAGCTCGGTGTTTTTGGGGTGCTCTTGTTTAGCTGCAGCATGGTCTTGAAGGGAAATGTGGGAGGCAGCAGTGAGAGGGAAGTTTTAGCAGTTGCTGGCAAGGCACGGTGAGGGCGGGATGTTTTGGTCACAGGGAAAAGCTGAACAGGAAAAGGGAGAGCACAGAAAGGGTCTTGGAACAGGCAAGGCATTCAGTCAGCAGGAGCTGCTGGGAATGCAGGTCAGCACCAGGGTCAGGCAGCTAAACCCAGGAGTCAGGCACGCAGAATAAACCCAACACCAGTTCAACAACCTGCATGTAATTAGTTCAGTCACCCTATTCTGTTCTTAACCTGAAGAGAAAGCGATTACAATTCTGCATAAGTAAGGAAATCACATCACATTACATGGCAAAGCCACCAAGGGCAATTTACATTAGACACTTCTGTGCACAATTTTCTTTGATTGCTGTCTTGAGGCAGTGAGGTGAAAACATCCAAACTCTGGCATGCCCAGCAGCAGCCGTGGCCTCCAGGGACAGCTGGTTTGCTCTGATCAGACCCCAGAGTCCACTGACCCAACTCTGCTTTGCAAGGTTACAGCTAACCCTAACTAAAGATACCCAATACTCCTGTGGGATCTTTTTTCTGGGATTACTCTACTACTGAAATGCAACAGGGATCCTGCAGCCACCGCAGCAGCATCCTGAGGCTGTGGCAGACAGAAACAGCCAATGCCACTTGCAAGCCCAAAGCAGCAGAAACACCTTGGTCAGCAATCACATATTCTTTGGGAGGCTGTTTTGGGCTTTAGAGAGCCTTTTGCATCAGCCATCTACCTAAAGGTTTATTCAGAACAAAGCCTTTCTCTGCACAGTTTCCCCCAAACTGCAGAAAACTTCAGCACTGCTTCAGTACTCTCTGTTGGTTTATATATAGAAGATACTCAGGATATCATTTTCCAAGTGCTTTTGGGACCACGTCCCACAAACTTCTATCTCATGTCACTGGGCACTTTTGAGAATTTGACCAACAGCTATGGCAGAGATATAAAACCCAAAGAAAGGCTGATAAAAGTACAATGAGATTTTCTGTGGTCAGATTTGAAAGAACAGAACTCCACTTAGCTAAGCCTACTCTTATCACCAGCACTTCAGGGCTCTTCAATAACCATTTGTCATCAAATTTTCCCTCTGCTTCTCCTCATCTCACTCCAAAGATTATTCTTTTGAAATGCAGAAAGATGAACTTGGAACTATCGCTAGACAGATACACACATAATTATTATTTTTTTAACATAAAATGAACCAGATTCTTTCCTCCTTGAAGTAGTTAGAAAGTTTTTTTGCTATATAACAATATATCCCTTCATAGTCCTGTGCCATGACTCCATCAAGGCAGTAGCATTGGTGTCCTCCAGCCCCATTTCATACATTTCTATAAACCCTACAGTATCCTTTATTTTCCTATTTGCCAACAACTCAAATATATAGAAAGTCAGGTCAGAGTCCTCTGTGCTCTGCTCTCAGACTGCCCGAGCAGAGATTAGTTCCTGCACTCTGACAAGCTCAAAGAACAATGTGGCTCAAACCAGGGAATGTGCTTCCCTCCTGAAATGTTCCACAGTGGCCTCATTTCACAGCCCTGGAAAAGAACACCGTAATCTGCATTAATTTGTACATGCCAGTTCTTACCCCAGACGTCGGATTTAATGGAGAACTTGTTGTAGGCCAGGCTTTCTGGTGCAGTCCACTTGATGGGGAATTTCGCCCCAGCGTGGGCCGTGTACGTGTCACCCGTCATTAACCTGCTCAGGCCAAAGTCTGCCACCTTCACCAAGTGGTTCTCCCCTACAAGGCAGTTCCTGGCAGCAAGATCCCTTAAAAAAAAAAAAAAAAAAAAAAAGACAAAAATTAGGCAATGAGAAGTCTTTGCCATCTCACTTTTGATCAGAGTATTACACAGAAATCCTGTAGTTACATGCACACATGTGAGAGGGAAAGTTATTTTCCATCCTGGCTTTATAAGACTGTCATCCAAACTTTTTTTTTTTTTCCTTCCCTAATCTAAGTGAGAGCTTCAAGAAGCCCCCTCAGTTTCAATAAAAGCTGCCACCCTCAGGATAAAAATAATTCAAAGAAATGTCAGTGCTCAAGTTATCAATAGCTGAGGATGAGCACTGAAGAAACCCAGTCTCAAAGCCTCGCTTTTTGCCCACCCCTCTAACGCTTCAGTCACCCCAACTAACACCAGTTATTCTCCAGACTCCTTTTCCAGTCCTTGCTCAAGCACCAGGATTAGCTCCCAGCTCTGCTCTTCCTCCTTCCAAGTGTACCACCTTTTACAACATAGTTTGTTCACACCATCTTTTGGCCTTTGCAAACCTGTTGTAGCCTCTGCTGCCAGTACTGACATTTTCAAGGGACTGGGCAATAAGCAAAATTAAGCTTCTCCTCTGCATTTTTTCACCAGGCTCCACCCTGGCAGGTGAGAGATCTGCATGTTGCATTTGCCACTTCCCTGGCTCATACCTGCTGTTTGCACACTCAGAAATGCTTCAGGAAGATAAAAAGGTAAAGCACAGAACCACATCTTTCCTAATACTAGGTTTTGTTAAAGCACTTTTCCAGATTAGGTCACGTTGAACTAAAATTTGATTCTACCAGGAAGCTCCAGTGAGATCTTTAGATAGGAGGCAGACACTGCTGTTCCTTTTGCTTGTTCTGCTCGATCAGAATAAATTAAAAATAAAAAAAAAAGAAAAAATTACTTCTTACTAGATGCCCATTAAATTTGCACAGTGTTTTTGAATACACCTTCTTATCAATGCTGATTACTACAATGTGTATCTAAATAAAAGCTCCCCTTCATAATCAAATTCCTGCTCCTTCCTGATTCATTAAATGAGGTCAGAGCCCAGTATTTGAAGCCATGGATGTGAATTGTGACAACACTCTTCAAATAATTGGGTAGGTGGTTATGGGGGTGGCTGATAAGGAAAAATGCTACTATTTATTTTAGATAAATGGGTCATCAGAAATAAGAGGAAATGAAATGAATGGCAGAGCAGACAAATGAGATTCACACAAAGCAGTTTTTAAAGTTTACTTCCTGCGGGCTGAAGGGACAAAACACTTTCAACAGAGTAAATCAAAGGCTGGAAATTTTAACTGGCAGCATCACTGTTCAATTTATTGACCGATGGCAGCATTTAAACAGGCCTTTCAGGCAGCAAAGGCAATGCATGACTTGGAGGAGCCCCTAGAACTTTACACATGATCTTCATATTTGTCTCTATGAAAAACACGTGCTAATTCCATATTCCAGTTAATTGGGCAGGAAAGGTCATGCCACGACACCGGGAGCATCTTGTATAAAGCTCAGTGACTCTCCAGCCCTGGCGCAGGATGTGTCATTATATTGCCAGGAGCCCACTTCTGCAGATGAGGAACGCAAAGCTCCAGCCATAATTGCAGCACACTTAAAGGTCAGAGTCTCTGAGACTTTTAAAGACTGCAGAGATGCTTATTAAAGTGAATACACAATCCACACAATAGCGGGAACAATCCCTGCAGAGGACGGGAAACAAAGCGAACCAAACAAGAAAGAAGATGGGCTGAGGTGGCGCTTAGAGGGTGGCTCTGCTGCGAGCACTTGCTCACACCCAGCAACACCAACTGCAGTTTTAATGGCTCTCACAATCAAGGAAGTAGCTTACCTGGTCCATTAGAAGTCTGTTACTTTGGGAAGCCTTTCCATTTAAGGCCCTCGCCCAAAATATAAAAGTACCGATGTGTCTTTCACCTGCAGCTTCTTCAAAGGTAAGAGAAAAACCCTGAGAGAAAACCCATCCTATAGATAGGTTAGGAGACTGTGTCAGAACACAATGCACTAGTGTGTTAAATATAGAACAGCAACTGCATCTAAGCCAACGCTGTGATAGCCTGAAAGGCACGGAAAGACATCAAGGGGTGTTCTGTGCTCGAGATTCAGGGGTGCTCATGGTCCTTCCTACCTGTGAATGAAGTTTTTCTTCTCCAGGTACTCCATGGCTGAGGAGATCTGAGTTGCCATGTACAGCAGCACCACAGCATTCACCTCCTGCCTGTTACACTCACGCAGATAATCCAGCAGATTCCCATATGTCATGAACTCCGTGATGATGTAGAAAGGAGGTTCCCGTGTGCACACCCCTGGAGACCAACACAAAGGTGACAATGAGTGTTTGAGAACATCAGTGAATCTTCAGGTTTTGTCCTCGAGGGCAATTTGCACCTCCAGAAGGTAGAAATATGGGGTTTATGGAAAGCATGAGTTCTGCTTGGAAGTGGTTAATAGAGGGGTTTAATTTTCTGCTTCAGGCTCTGGCAAATTAAACATTAGGGAGACGAGATCATTAAAAATCATGTATTAGTGGTACAAATTGTGAATTTTGCCAGACAATAAGTGTCTGTATTTAAAGCCTTGGTATGGTAAGCAGCTTATCTGCTCCTTAACATCCATATCACTGCACAAGGGTTTAGTTCAAATCCCTCTGCTTGGTATTTATCACTTACCTAATAACTGCACCAAGTTTGGATGCTTGATCTCCTTCATTACTGCAGCTTCTTTCAAGAACTCTTCCACTTCCATGGTATCCTCCTGCAGAACAATGGCAAAGCTTTGGCAAACAGTGTGCAAAAAGGAGAAACAGATTTTTGTATGAGGACACAAAAAGAACTGCAGGCTGACAACATAAGCCATAGTTCTTGCAAGGTAATTTTTCCCTGTAGCCACATCACAAAGCCAGGGAGTTAGGAACATTGGGTTTTTTGTATGATTTAAAAAATACATATTTTTGTCATTCTTATTCTAACTGAGCTTTCTGGGGAAAGAAAATCCATATCCTTTTTGTGAGGGGTCTCTCACAGGAACACTCAGGAGCTGAAAAGGGAAAAAAAAAACCAAATGTGCTTGTTCCTAACAGGAAAAAAAAAGATAACATGAAATAAAAAGTACAGCAAAGGAACAAGAATGAACATAAAAGGAAGGACACAACACAATCAAACGCTTGAGAAGCTGCTGAAATTCAGGTCTGCAGATTCAATGGGCAGGAACAAGAACTTCCCCCCCCATCCCAGACAGGGAGGCACGACCGATGGCAGCCACTCCGTGATTGAAAGTCCAAGGTTTCACAGATTCATTCCTGGCATTTAGAGCCTGACCCATGACGTAACCACTGTGGGCAGACGTGTCACTACCGATTTGCTGGATGCCATAAAGTTACTTGGCACACCACAAACCCAAGGAAGAGACAAGTTCTTGCTCAAAAGACATATTTTTCTGAAGCAAATATGCCCCAAATGGCCGGAAGGTCGTTTCAAAGTGGTGCAAAAAATACAGATCTATTCCTAAAGCAATGTTTCTTTCTATATCCATATTTTTTTTCATTGATGGATTAATGTTGACAGGCTACATGGACAAAGTGTTTTAAGGAAGGATTGGAAAGGATTTACTGCTGCTGGTGAGAACGATAACAGTGGGCTGCCACGGTGAGATCCAGCCAGCTCCCTGCTTTGCAGTTAGCACGGAGAACATTTTTCCAACAGTTTCATTCAATCATTTACTATTCATTGCCAATTAGCTTGATTGGCAGCTGCAATTTTTCTGAACACACTGTCAAAACTAATAGTCCAAAGGTCCTTGTGAGCAGGACCTTAAACTGTTCTCTTTGGCAAAGGAAACTGGGTTAATAATCCAGGTTGCAAAATTACCCTAAATACGCCTTGATCTTATTCATGCTACACAAACCCTGGAAGGTTTCTCCTCTGCATAGCTGCTTCACTGCTGGAAATCTCCTACCTCTCAGTGACCAAATTAACAGGAAGGACACATACAGAGAACCACTGTAACAATGACCTCTCTGAAAACCCGATCTCGTGCAAAGGACCAGGCTTAACCGGCTTCCAGCTCCCACTGGAAGAAATAAAACAGTTCTGGCTGTAAAGTATTTTCCTAGCAGAGCCCAGGGCCATGCCATGGCATCAAGGGACACTGGGGTTGTGTGTTGTCTAATTTAAAACACAGGCTTCTCTGCTGGGGAAAAAAAATACCAAAAAAAAGGAGAGAGGGGAAAAAAAAATAGAAGAAAAAGTAGAAGCAGTCCTAGTGGCTGCAGACTCAAGGTGTGCACTGAGAAATGTGCTGAGCTGACCAGCTCATGGCAGTTCAGCCATTCAGTGGCCCTCAGGAGAACAGGTTGTGGTCACAGTCATAGCAGGATGAACTTGGTCCAACACTGTGCAGGTCACAGAGCTCCGTGCCCCGTTCCTGCAGCCACTGCCTGCCTTGTGCCCCCTTTCCAACGCTGGGGGTAAAACCACGAATTCAGAGCTTGTCCCTTGTAAATACTGATGTGTCCTGTGCAACTCATGGAGCTGCCAGTGATGCATTTTAATGGGAAATATCTCAGCACCAAAACACAGTCTGAGGAACAGTGTGTGCTGCTTCAATTGCCTCCTTCTAGAGTTCTGTGCCAGCCATGAGCTATGTTTAGACACTTGAGAGAAAACTGAACAACAAATGGGTGTTCGTAAGCATCATTATTCAAAAAGATGCTGGAAGGACCTTTCCCCCCCGCTCTTTTAGTCTGCCCTCCCTTTTTTCTTACAGAGATATCTGGAGTAGATGGGGAAAGGAAACAAGGAGAGTCATATAAAGTTTTGAAAAATATTCTCTCAGAGGAAAATAAAATGAGTCATCTGAAGGGTTGTGCAGAAGCTGCGAAAGGCTTGTTTTCCCCGGCAGAACTGGGATATAAATGTGATTTAAAAATGTTTCCAAAAACTTTGAAGAAAGCTATAATCCCACCTGTCAGGCAGTACACTAATGGATTTAAAAAGGTGGATTATAAATTTGCTTTTAAGGATGGTTTTAGCGTGCATAATTGCAGGTTGGAGTGTTTCTCAACTCTCTTCTTGGTTGTTCTTACACTCCCCAGTGGAACACGCTGCTCCATGCTACATTATGAACCACTTTTAGCAGTGTTTCATTAAATATTTATTTGATATATTTGAAACAGCCATGGTCTGTATTAAGGTTTCTCCTTTGCACAAACAGATGTGATGGGATAACATGCAATTTGTCTTTGTTGAGGGGTTTCAGAGAGAAAAGAATGAAAGCAAGATGAGAAGTCTGAAGGCGTCGGGAATCCTCACACTGCAGCTCACAGCGGGAAGATGTCACATCAAGCAGCGTTCCAGGAAAGCACTGAGCTCCCCTCAATATAAACTAGGTGTTTTGCTGAACCTGGTCACATCCCACCTCACCTGCTCTGCAACACTCCGGGGTGATCCCGAGCAGGGACAACACTAGATGTCACTCGCTCCCTGTGCAAGCAGCACTTGGACTCCCCCGCTGGGAGCAACAGCAGGAACCTCCAGAGTACAAAAAAGGCCAAAATGAAAATACTTTCTGCAGCCATAGCAACCCAGAAGTACTGAGGCAGCCACTGCTCAGAGAGAAAGGATGAAATATTTTCCCCAAACCAAGGAAAGGTTCTTCCCCTGGCACTTAAAGCATCTACACAGTTCTCTCCACTTCAAAATTTCCACTGCAAAAAAACCAAAAGGAAACAAACAGAAACCCCTGTTCTGTTTGTTTCTGCAAGACCAAACCACGTCCCTATTCGAGGAGAGAGAACATGGTGTCAAGTTCGCATAAACTCCTATTAAGCAATCAAATGCAATGTGTGCAGATGGTGCCAGAAGATCTCAAGACAGTTTTATAAACATAGATGAATTAAGCAATGACCTTATGAACTCACAGAGCACTATTTGCATTTCAAGAGACAAGGAAACCAAGACACAGAAATCAGGGAGCAGAGCCAGCAGCAGAACTGATTATCCAGTTCTTCATTAAAGCCACTTATGAATTTTAATACATCTTAGCTCGGATACCCTTTTTCCTCCTCTTGTGTCTTTCGATAAGAAGCAGCTGTGAACAATTGCTTAAGACTTCCAGGTACACAGGGAGCTTGTCTTTTGGGAGAGACGCCACATAAGACAGAAAATCAAAACATGTAAAGCCTCCCTGAAGCACAGCCTTTGAATTTTATGTTGACTGACTCATAATCCACAGTTTTCCTTAATACACCAGTTTGTGCTGGTGTGTTCATCCGTGAACAGCTCACCTTTACCACACCCTGAATGTGAGACACCACGGCACTATTTACTTTTCTAAGGTTTCATCCATTCTAAAGTAAAAATTGTGCTGTTAACATCCTCCTTTGTTTATATATGACTGTTTCACACATCACATAAACCATAGTAGAATCGAGCTCCTTCAAAAGCAACCTATTCCAAGCTTACAGCACGCAAAGGAAGGCCCGACATCAACCCAGATGTCTAACCAGGGCTAAGGGCAGGGCAGCCACCCTGAACTCGCGCTTCCTGCTGGGAACGGCTCCGAGATTGAGTCCTACCTTTAGAGTCTTCACGGCCACCGTGAGGTTGTACTTCTTCCAGACTCCTTCATACACCTCTCCATACTGCCCTCCACCCAGCTTGTGCTTCATGGTGATGTCGGTCCTCTCGATCTCCCACTTGTCGTAGTTGGGGGACACGCCGTAGATCGTGGGCTTGTTGCGCTTGGGCGCCGGGTAGTGCAGGGTGGTGATGAGTCCATCTGCCACGGTGGAGTGGTGGTGGACCAACTCTGCTAAGGTGTTGAAGCGGCTCTCTGAAGACACATACAGCTGGGAAGCAAAGAGGAACAGAACACTCGCTCAGGTAACGCACACTGTGGTAGAAATTCGCTCACACGTGGGAACTACATCACAAAATCGTGAAAGCGGAGTGTTGGCGTTGCTTCTACTCAAGCTGCAAGAACTAAGAGCTCCACAAGGTCTGTAAGCAGCTCCAGAGCCCAGAACAGTCACTGCTTACATGGGAAAGGCATCAATTCAGGAGAAAATACATGCACTTTGCCAAAACAAAACGGGAGGAATGACTGCGAATAGCACCAGACTGACATGCTGCTGCTTGAGGTGTCTCTTTTCAAAAGGCTGGTCAGTAAAGATTGTGGGACATTTCCTGGAGGGTAGGGGGTTGTCAGCCTCAGTGTCTCACTATTACTATTCGGCCTAAATTCTCCTTGAAGTGTCCTTGGTAAAATGGAGGTTTCCCTGCTTTTTCCTAAGCTTCTGCAGAGCATTAGCATGAAATCAGGGAGCTGGTCTGCTCGGTCCTTTTGATGGGCAATGGTCGATAGCAGTGAAGTAAAATCATTACTACTGAATGAAAACCTGCTGCGAGGCATGATAACCCATATTTGTTACCTTCTTAACATTTATACAGAAGATCCACTTTAAGCCTAAAATAAAGATAACAGACAAGTGACTCCCTCCCACCAAAGCTGTCTATTTCTAGTTTTCATCCTCAAGCCCAGCCTTCTGCCAGGCAAGGTGACAAAAGCTAGGGATTTAATTATTTGAAAAGTGATGCTGGTTACACCTGAAGGAGAGGGAGGAATCTTTGTATCAGAGTGCACTTTCCATCACAGTCCAGCCTATGCTGGACACAGAAGATCCAAGAGCTCAATTTCTCACAAAGGATCAAGGTCTGGCAAGGGGCAAACTCGCAGGAAGAGTTAGCACCGTGCTGGCCTCCCAAATTTCTCTCCAGTCCACACACTATTCCTATGGCTTATATCACATGCCAATAGCTATGATCAAACTCCCCAAATGCCTTTGACTTGCTGGATATGCACTCAACAGGTTCTGCATGTGCAGTGGCCATCTGTCAGGGATTTAAGGAGGCTGGGAAGTTGATGAGGCTGCCAGGGACCCAAAAATCCTAGGCTTAGGGTCAAATTCTGCCTCTTCTGCTCAGACAGAGTTGTTGGATGGAAAAAGAAAATGCTCCTGTGAACCTCCAGCAATAAGCAAATATGTATAACAGAAGAGGGAGATGCATTTGAAAGAGGAAAGAAAAAAGTGTGCAGAGAGGGACAAAACCACCCTCAGATTTGAGTAAAGTCTTTGTACTGGAGACTGGCAATTCCTGTATGGATACACCTCCTTCGCAGGCATCTGTTTACTATACAAAGTCACAAGGAGAATGAGAAGCACTGGAGAAACCCAAATATTCCGAAGCATGGGAGCACAGGCACTACATGCAAGAAAAGGTGAGGGAAAAGAGCAGTTCTATCATCCAAGGAAGGAGGAGTGATAGATGAAAGTGCCTCTCCCCCTCAGCATCCCGCTTGCCCAAATCCCTACTTAGGTTTATGAGGATGAGCCGCAAACTTCTGTATGTCCAGTGACTATTATGGTCAGAAATGGCAAAAGCTGCCAATCTATGTGTGTCATGGACTTATTTGGAAGAGCTGCAGGAAGGTAAAATGCTCAGCTCAGGCACACTGTAACCAGGAAAGGGAAAACAAACACAGCAGTGAATGACCTTGCAGATCAGTCGCAGGTTAGACTGCAAGGTACAGGGAGACCACTGGCTTTCCAGCTATGGCCTTTGCAACACAACAAGGGCCCCTGTAAGGGTTCTGGGAAGTGAACACTGAATAGCATTTGTCATCCAAAAAAGGCAGCTCTGCTGTAGAAACCTACCTCTCCAGTGCTGGGAAATCACAGCCCTTGTTAAAGGCTTTTCGATGTGCAAGGGCATTCAGGGTGGAGGGTTTTACACCCTGGCCTGGAGGAATCTACTTTCCCTTCACTCTTGTTTTTCTTTTGCTACAGATGCTGATTAAAAAAACTCCTGGGGAAACTTTAACTCTAGAAAATAAAGGCATCCTCCTGGGGAGCATGTTCACAGCCCTCTACCTAAATGAGCTGGATATTGTTTAGGTGAAGTGACCAAATCTCATTTCAACACCACTGCTAAAAAAACCCCACCCAAACCAAAAAGAAAACCCTCTAAAACCCTGCAACACTTTTCATGGTCAATGAGGTGAAATCACCTTAATAACAGACATTCTGAGAACAGAAAAGTGACATCATAAGAGGGTTTCACAGCTGCTTGGTGCGAGCGACCAAGCATTAGCCAGTTACAACCACAATTTAAAACAAGTCATGCCTGTTTGGGAACAACTTGAAGTACCTGCAGTGGTATGAGCAGTTCACATGTAACACCAAGGATTAAAATCTAAAAATATGGATGTAGAGAAAGCTGAACTTCAGGATTACTTGGAAGTATTAGAGAAGCACGGAGAAGGAAGGTGCCCATGGTTTTATGACAGTTTATATCTCACAAGAATTAGAGATATCTGTATTTAGTATGACAGTTTATATGATCTTGTTATAGAAGGAGAAGAGGCTAAAAAAATGGCCAAAGGTTTCAGAGAAAACCTGCATCAGGATGGAGGACATCCACACAGAAGAAATCCATGAAGGCCCCCGATAAAGGAGTGAGTCTGCATCCAGTTCAGCCGCTGGAGGGTCCAAGAGACTCAAGCAGGACATGAATCCTGCTTCCTTAATGCTGAGGACAGCAGGATTTGAAGAACTGGCTGGGCAAGGCTGTTTATTCAGTTGGTTACTCAATAGGAGGTTTTGCCTCAAGTATTATCAAGTCAGGAAAACCAAGTCCTCTGTACCACGGAAGTGGTTTACCAGATGACTGGCTGCACTGTGCCAGCCAAATCAAGCAAGCTCACTTTTAATACCTTCCTTAAAAAAAACCCCAACCAACAAACCAAAACATTAAAAGGGGGTCCGGAATAATATGACCCATTAAAACGGGAAATAAAGTAAAAAATCCTGGAGATGTTTTTTTTAAAGTTGTGGAACCCCAATGCACTCAGCATCAACAGTACTAAAGTTAAGACATACAAACCTCTGGTCTCTTCCTAGTCCCTTCAATCTCCCTCCAGAACAAAGCCTGGGTGAGGCTGTGCAATGCAGGACACATCACCACACTGAGCAGCAGTTGTTCCACACATTCCACTAATACCTCTTTCTCCCGAAGCGTGTTCTCTCAGGCAAAGGATATGATCCCACCAAAGCCATTCATCCTTACTGGAGAACTTGCAGACATTAAATTCCCTGGACAGGCTGACTAATGATACAGCAGGCTGGGGAGGCCCCAGGTGCTCAGGGCAGTGAAGGTAAGAGCTTTCCTTCGGCACAGCCACGTCTGCTGCGAGGCCGGTAATTGAGTGCGACACGAGCAGCTCAGAGCAGGAACCTGCTCCAGCAGCCTCCATCCTGCAGAGGGACAAACAGGGATATTGGCTGCTTCTCCCCCCAGCTCCTCAGCTTTGACAGCCAGGGACAGGGTGCTGGAAGAGCTCGGTGTCCCCCAGCCCAGCAGCAGAGTGGGCAGCACATCTGGCACTGAGCTGTCGCAATTCACTGCCTGGCTCGTTAACACAAATTGAAAATGATGGGGTTTAACACGCCAGGCTGCAAACTGCAGCCCCTGATGCATGGGCATGGCAAACTGCCCCTTCTGCAGAGATGCTGGCACTTGGCACAACATCAGGAAGACTGGGGTACCTCTGCACTTCTCCCTACGTGTAGAGGTGAAGCCCAAAAGCCACAGCTCTCTCAGCCACAGCTGCTGCCCAGTTTAGCATTTCCAGCCACCCTGAGCTGCAGGGAACTGTTCCAACCTGCACCTTTTCTCAAAAACACCAATTCAAGCAACTTTGTGGAAAATGAACAGTTAACCTGGCTAATACAGACCTGAACGGATTATTGTAGCTGCGCAGAACTGTGTTTCTGGGATAAAAACAGCTCTGCTGGGATGAAAGCCCTCACATGCCAAACCCTTTTACAGCTCAAATGGAGAACCTGTGCTATCTCCTCATGGACACGTGTTTATTTACACCAACCAAAGGAGGATTCGGTTCAAAACATTCACGTGTGAACACTGTTCATCTGCCAGCATCTATGGGAATAGAGGGAATAGCAGCTACAGAGACAGGAGGAGCAATAATATTCCAGATTGCCATGTAGTCCTTCAAGTGCTGATGCTGACCACAGAGTGTCTGCATGGGAGGGAAAAGGAAGAATCAGGGCACCATAACTTGGAAATACATTACCTTAAATAACATGGCCAGAACTGTCTCAATTACAACATGTTTGCTAAAGCAGGCAAAAAGTATTTCATCACTGAATAAAACCTGTTTATCTTATTAAAGGTTTCAGAGTGACCTGATAAATAAGGAACATGATGTACTGGTTCCCTATGTTTTCACACTAAAGATTTTGCTGGCGGCATTGCTGTAAGAAGAGTAAAGCTCTCAATGGACAAGGGAAAACTGGGCACAGTGGGCCACTACTATGCTTGATTGCTTTTATTTTTTTCTTTTGAAGTGATTTAACGGCACAGAATCTGTCATCTATTAGATGCTGGCAAGAAGAGCCTCAGCAGCCACGCTCCAGACCCACACTTCAACTTCTGCACAGCATCTAAAGAGGCACTGCTTAAATTAGATTTGTTAAAAAACAACGTTTCCCGAAATCCAATGCCAGTAGAAATGTTTCCATGAAATTCAAACAAAAAATCTGTGGAAAACTACACTTTTACACTAACATTTCTCTGCAGCATCCACAAAGCACGGCATTGCAACACTGCTACAGCACACAACAATCTAGGGAAAAAATGAAGGAACTAGGGACACAGCCCATATAAAAGTGAAAGTGCCTACCCGTCTCCAATGATCACGCTGAAATACTGTAGAGAAATCAAAACATTAGTTAAAAATACTGCAGAATAGCTCAAAAAGCATTCTGTCCCTAATATTTACAGGATTACAAGCAACAGGTGCTGACTTTTCTATTTGGCAGTCAAAGAGATTCTTTTTCGAACATAAGGGACAAGAATTCATCCTCAGAATCCCTTGTTAATGACCTCCATTACATTCAGCTCTGATGTAGCTCTAGTATCTTCTACCTTAAAGTGTTTCACTGCTGAGCTGTGTTACATCACAGTTTGCTAAAGGAGTAAAAGTGTTTTGTCCCAGCCATGTCAGAATCTCAGGGTTTATTGTAACTACAGATGACAAACGCTGTTCTCAGGGTTCAGAGCTGCTCGGTTCAATTGCTACTGTTTGACCTCGTGCAGTCAGTGGACAAAAGCACCCCAGCAAGGTTTTCCCTCACGGTTTGGATGTCCTGGAGCCTACCTTGCTGTCGGAGGCTGTGTTTATTCTGTAGTGGTACACCCTTCCTTCGTATCGCAGGGAAATGGATCTCTGGCCCGGGCTGCTCTCGCTCTCCCGCACCAGGAAGCTCCCGTTGATCCCGCTGCTCAGGAGGTACTCGGCAGCATTCCGTGACACCGGTCCATGATACCAGGAATGCTTCTCCAAACTGTTCACGGGGGTGATGTAGTTGCTGGGGACCCAGCCCTGCCCGTTCTTTGTCTGGGCCTCGCACCACTCCCCATTGTGATTGTAGCCCAGGACACGGAGCTTTTCACCTTAGAAAACAGAAAATGTATTCACACAGGGCAAACCTGGCAGCTGAGGACAAAGACAGGTTCTTTCTGGCTAACAGATCACTAGTAATCTCCTACAAGAAGAGGTATCTGACTCAGCAGGGAGCATGTGTTTCTCTTCAAGCTTGAGTGGACCCCTCCAAGCCAAATAAAGTCACATGCTTCAGGAGACTTTCAGGCTCCCGTGCAGTTCTGCACCAGCTCCGATAGTGCTTGAGCTTAAAAATTGAATCCAGCAAATTTTATTTGAACTGAGTTGGTCTGATGGAGCCAGGAGAGAACTGGAGTGGATAAACAATAAAAGAATAATTTCAGTTAGCAAGGTAAGTAGATGTAACTTGGAGGTACACGTAGTGTTTTCTTACTCAATCCTTCAGGTCCTTATATTTTATATCTATATACACAGTCATTTTGCATACAGGGACTGTGTTTTGGAGAACTATGAAAATAGAGGCCAGCTCCAAAATCAGCTTAGTTTAATTTCTCAGTTCAAATTCTTGCTCCTAACGGAGACCTTAATTTTTACAAACAGTTTCCTGTCCAATGCAAAAAAAAAAAAAAAAGTTTTAACCTTTAAAAAGGTTATGATTTTGTGAAATATTTGTATTTGTTCAAGAAGAATCCCCACAGTAAAAAACAATTCCATAGGGTTTAGTGTATAACTCTGCCTTCTCACACACTCCTAGTGCCATTCTGACCAGTACCCTTACCTTTAGTTATGCTGAGAGTGTTGTCCCCACTCGCCACAAAATCATACAGTGCAACAAAGAGATGGGGGTCATTTTCACTAGGACAGGACAGAAGGTTTTCCTTGGAGTTCCAGCGAGCTGCTTCGCTCAGTCCCTGGGGCTCAAAGTCTGACACTACCGGTCTCTGAAGGGCTTCTGGAGAAGGAGAGAGAGAAAAAGGAAAAACCAGGTTCATTTTGGCTGATAAAAGCCATCTGGTCAACCCACGCACTCTGACTTTTTAATTTGCATTGTTTCTTGACACGTGTGCTCCTCATGCATCAGAGGATAGATATGGACAGCTCTGTAATGCAGATCTCCTGCCACACAGGCAGGACACTCCTGCTCCAGAGCTGTCCTCCAGCCTTCCCAGAGCCCCCAGTCCTGCCTCCCATGACACACAGGAGAAGGAAAGTCCCTCTCCCTCCCTCCAGTAGATGCAGCTCACGTAGGCTGTTTGCTGCCTGTAAATCCTTTGGCTCACACCTACCTGCTGGAATGGTTAGATGTGAAAACAAACCCAAGACCTTTAAAAGGTAAATCCCTTAATTATCCTATAAATGAAATGGCCAGAATGTGCAGCACAGAGAGCCAGGCAGGGTGTGATTTATAAGACATGGTATTTAGGGAGTTAGGTATTTCTGTTCTTCACAGTATTTTTAACCATTTTCTTCTTATTTGAGGACAAGGCAATGCATTTTTTGTAGCCCCCTCTTGAAACCAGAGCACAGCAGTGAGGACACTGTGCACAATGAGCTGTCTACATTTTTAGGAACCCTGAGATAATTCCAGAGAAAGAGATTCCTAGAAATTGAGCTACACAAGTGAGTAAAAACCAACCCGCAAAGTTTTTTGTACACTGCAACACACTGGGAAAATAATATTCTGTGATGATCAGGCAAGTCCAATTCCAACAGGGAATTTTACTGCAGTTGCTCCTGCAAACCCCCCCCTCTGGACCATGAGTTTGAGGCAGTGATGCTCCAGGTAGTTGTGCCCCCTCACCCTAACGTGCCATCCCCAGATATTCTGGCAGCCCCATGTGTGACTGTGCTGGCACAAGACCAGGACAACAGGTTGTGAAACTCTTGTTTTTTGAAGGGTCATTTTCCATCTGGGTGAGTTTTTTGAGCGAGGTCACAGCACTGCACACAAAGCAGTGCGTCACTGCAGCTCTGGGGACAGGAAACACGGCACTGTCACATCAGCCCCTTGCGCCACGAGACTGCTCTTCATCACACAGCAACAGCCCTCACCTGCTGAAATCCTCCTCTGCACAGGCAAACACAGCAGGGCTTTGCAGGGAGAAATACCTGGCCAAATGGTTCCTACACGATCAGGCCACCTGGGAGCACAGCTCACTCTTTACATTTATAGATTTAAGAACCGATACAAATGACACCAGAAAACGTATATAAGTGTGGATTGGGACAGGTCCAAAATACATTCCCCAATGGAGAAACGCTGACAAAACCAAGCTCCCAACCCTGCAAACACTAACAATACAAAATATTTTCTAAGCTTTGGTGGTATAAGTGCCACTATTCACCCACAGACAATCTGGCGTCCTCCATGTGCTAGTCAGGTCACCACTGGAAAAGGCTCTCTGGGTGGTTATTTATGTACATGAGTACTACTGTATTCTTTGGAAAACACAATATCCTATATGTGAACAAATCAGCAAACACAGACACTGCTGGGTCTGTTTTCCCAGCTAAACCGTATCTACAGGGAGATATATTTTTGAAAGTGAAATAATTCCACTTTCAAAACTCTTCCACAGTAAAAAATGTGTTGGGTGGCTTTTTTTAAAGCACATTGACATCCTTGCCTCCCCTTCCTGTGTGTCCTGCAGGAGAAAATATTTTAGTAGCCTGAGTTTGTTTGAAGAGGGACAATGAATAAAGAAGGAGGAAATCCACGTTCAGAATAAGCTATAATCATTTTAACATGAAAATGCTTTGATCCTGTCAAGCCCATTAAGCTTCCTTATCAAACACAGGGTGCTGCAGTGACTGGAGATACTCCAAGGAGTTACACCGTCAGTAAACACCTGGAACAGACAGACAGCAGAGCTGCAAGCAGCACACACACAACCTCAGCGAGGAGCCACGCCGTGATGCTCTCCCCCAAGCACGGTACAAACCAGCACATGCTGCTCTGTGGGATGGACCATAACCTCTGTTAGGAAGGAAAACGCCTCCCACACGGGGCATGGATTCGACAGGAAGGCAGGAAATCCACGGCAGGATCCCCTCCAACTGCAGCGCGATCGCAGCCCAGTGAAGGACGGATCGTGCACAGCCACGGATGGGGATGTGGGAGCAAAGCCAAGCGCTCCGCAAGAATCCCTCCCTCGTGCCCAGGGATGCTGGGACTGACTCACTGCACACGGATGCCAAGGTATGAGCTTCGATTCATCCGTGAGACAACGCTGTGCCAAGCGCCACCAACACCCACAGGCTGCAGCGCGAGAGCTGAGGGAAGGCAGGTTTTGCTCGATGACATTCCTACACACACTGACTCAGTGATAATGTCTGCAAACCCAAGGACCAACAAGAGCAAGGGCTGTTAAGTACACATAGGAGAATTTGCGAAGCTGGAAAAGCACACCACACCAAGTGGCCCAGGGTGCCCATATGCTCTGAATCCCCCAATCTGACCTCACTGGGCAGCAGCCACCAGCACCCCGATGTGGGTATGTGCTGAGCGTGAACCTTGCTGTGCAGGGCAGCAGGATGGGGAGATGCCAGACCCAACTCCTGGCTTGGGTGGGGTTGGTGTTTCCAGAGGGCAGAACCCCCCTGGTTAAGACCTGGGTCGGGGAAGGCGATGAATGAGAGGATGGGTGGCCAGAAAGGGAGGACGAGGCCCTGAGTCAACACGGAGAGGAGCATAAAGGAAAGAGCAGAGTTGTGGTGACCCGAGTGTAGCAGAAGCTTGATAGACCGTGACAAAACACACTTTTAAAGGGCTGGGCCCCAAGAGGAGGCTGTCAGCAGACTGAGGACACAAACCCATGAAGCGAGAGAAGCAGACAGGACATGTCCATCTGGGAGCCACGTACAGCCGGCTGTCAGCAGCATTTATCCCTGCGAGCGATCCTCCAGTAAATTTGCCCAGACATTCCAGTCCTTCAGAGCAGGAATTAGACATTGCTGTTCATATCTATTGAGGGTCTCTTCCAACAGCTTCCTCGCCTCCTACTGCTGGTTTTAACTGCAATTTTACAGCACTTCTGAGCTCTTGAGTGGGCCAGATTCCTCCTAATAAATCAGCCTGGCTGCTACACCTACGGGAGGCCATCCTGGCACGGCGATGGGGCAGGAAGCGAGCGTAATTCAATCTGTTATCGCTGCGCTGTCGTTCCTTCCGTGCATCCACTTTGTCTTGTGCTGCATCCCAGCAAGACTGTCATTTATTACTCTGATCATACAGCGCTCTGGATAACACCTGGATCCCTGGTAGGAGTTCTGAGGCAGCACTGTAATTCAGTACTCCACTAACACCAACTAAATGATGACTCTTAATTAAAAGTGGTGAAGACTTTGAAGTAAGACAACAGCAGCTTATATTTTGAGGCACCAGCCATAAGAATGTCATCATTTCCCTCCTAAATTAAGTTTTTACCAGGAGATATTTACGCTTGCACAGTAAAAGGTTTCGTAAGGGTAACTATCTCCTGCTCATTACTGTTTATACAAAGCCATGAATCATTGTTAGAGGCTGTGTAAGAAGTTCTCAGATATGAATAATTCTGGTCTAGATCAACGCAAGCAAATTTCCATCCCAATGTAATGGAAAGGTTGGGAAAAAAGGCAGGAGCACAGAATTACACTTGGCTCCTCCATAGCTGACTGCGAGGCAGTCCCGAGGGAAGGAGGAGACCTCCTGTCTCCCTACAAAACAAACATCCTGTGGGTTTACAAACTGTGCTGGCATTTTTTTCCACAAGGTTTGTAGAGCGAGAGAGAGCAGAATACATCTGGTAATCTCTTTGGAGGTACTGCACATGCCACCTAGACCTTCTCCTTCCTCTAGATTCCCTGTACTCTTCTTTTCCCCTGGAAGAAAGTACAGTAAATGGCAGAATAGTTATGGAGATTTAATACATCCAAATGTTCCGAACTCTGAGCACACATGATGGAGCAGCTGCCTCTCTGTTCCAATGCTTCCTTAGTGGCCCTCATGGATTCCCTGTGCCTGATGGAATATGGATTTAAAAATTAAAAATAAAAAAAAAAAGTAAACCAGATCTTTCCAAAAAGAAGGAAGGATTCATGTTTTATTTCAGATTCATCCCTTTAGTGAGACCAGGGTCACAAGAACACCCATGGCTCCTGCTGCACTGCCTGTGCTCAAATGGGCCCTCACCACCAACTGCAGGGCTGGATCTTGTCTAACACTGAGCTCCCCTGGTCAGGTGGTGTCTCCCCCTCCTTCTGATTCTGTCATCATCAAGCACATCTGCTGCTGTTTTTTGTTTGGTTGTGGGTTGTTCTGTTGGGTTTTTCTGGAAGTTCACTCTTACACAGGCCTGTAGGTTCCCCCTGAGCTCATTCACTGAGTTTATTCCATTTATAACGCCTTAGTGGCATGGCAAACATCATCTTTCCCCAGCCAGCTAATCACAGTTGTAGATGGATAGGGGGCATGGCAGAAATTTGGATTTTATCCTCAAATCTGCTACTAAGCTACTTCCTGACCTTAGACAATAACCTCTGGGAGAGGAAGGGGAAAGAGTAACCAGATCCAAGTGAACTTCAGTGACACTTCAGTATTTCTGACAACTCTATCTTTGCAATTTTTGGTTTTCTTATTAAGGGAGCAAAAGTAGTGACGTGTCTCCATTTCTGAGCCATGGGAAGGGAAAGCACCAAGCAAGAAACACCGAGATTTACTGTTATATTCCCCTGTTTTACTAAGCAGCCCCACAGACTGCTCAGGGAAGCACCAATATGTCTGTAGATGATCAGTTTTAAGTCTGAAAACAGTTACAGCTTTTCCCAGGAAATGATAATCCTTTCCTCACCACATCCCATGGGAAATGGTAGCAAGCACCATCAGCCAGATTTTTAAACGAGGATGAGACAGACAAGAACCACTGGAACAAGCACATAATTAACAAGCCATTACAAAGGCAGAAACGTGTTTAATGACAAGAACTCTACAAAGGGAGGCAGCAACTCCAGATTACTGCATTTGCTCTTCCTGAAAGAGTGACCAAAGCCCTCCCTGCTGATGCTGGTGACATCAGGGCAGGATGAGTCGCTGCGTTGCTGATTTGGGTCTGGCTCAATTCGTGCCCAAATGCATTAAAACAAACCCTCTCTCCAGGAACAGGGCAATGGCTACAGGATGCTGCTCCTCCCCAGGCTTGTCTATTCTGCTGTTACAAGACACTCTTAAAAAAAAAAAAAGAAAGAAATAGAGAGAGCCAGTCTGACAGCTGGCAGGACAGGAATCATTTCAGTTAGAAAACAAAAGGACATTACTATAGCGTCCCCAAAATGGTTTTTAAACTTCACAGTGAACACTGACAGGTTTTAAACAAGGCTTCTGCCTTCCAGTGGTAGAGCCAAGCCCAAAAAGGCAGCAAGAGTATTTCAGCCCCTATTTGGGACATGGACATGTTCTGTTTTCCTGATCAGATTGGCAGCAGCACTCGCTGTGCCTCTTCCCTTCTACTCTTTACCCTTTCTTGGTGTGAAGTGGGTGAGGAATTATTCACTTTGGCAAAGGCAGAAAGGAGAAAGCAGATGACAGAAATTCGGATCTGTCACATTTTAAAATAATATTTACTAGTGGGAATAGAAATGAGGGCAAAGAAATGCCCAGCTCAAACATCAATATGAGAACTCAGTCATCATTAGAACCATTCGAAAATGATTTCTGATGAAATTAAGAAAAGATTTCATCTTTTTCAGGGAGCAGAGCAGCCTGCCCATGCATAGCACCACACACAGCCATGGGCCACACAGCACCTGCCAGCCCTCCACACCACCACAAAGAGGATCCACAAACAATCCTCATTCCTGCAAACTAACAGAGCATAAAGGCCTTTCAGAAGGGACCACCATGAAAAGAAAACCACATTTCTGATTACTTGGTCAAAAAGACATGTACACCTACACATGTGCCTGACACTTAATCAGCCTTACAACAAATCCAGACTCAGAACAGTATTCTCAAAAAACGTGTTTAAAAACACAACTAGCAGACTTGATTTTGTTTTGATTTTTGCTATTCATCAGCCAACACTATTTTTTATGAACACACAAAAAAAAAAAAAAAAAAAAAAAAATTGAATTAAGTCGAATTTCATCCATCCTCCTGGCTGCAACTGGTTTTCCAAGCACCTAATGTTTAAGGTTTCCTAAACTAGTAGTAAAGAAACTTTCAGTTTTTCCTTTGTCCTGAACAGCTTCCCATACAACTAAGATATCAGGAGCAAAGTTAAATCCTCCAATGATATCACTATCATCTCCTTAATCCTTTCAGAAGCTTCACAGGGTCTGTGGGACACCCGTGGGAATGGACTGGCCATCACATGCTGCTCACAGGGATCCAGGAGCAATGATCCCTAGTTTCTGACCCTTGACACAAAACTGTCCCTTTTTCATGATCTGCCAAGCTTAAGTGGTTTTAATCAAAATTAACAAACCCCTATATAAAAACTTGTTATCTTCTCTAAGAGTAACACAAGCAGATGGTTTTCACTCGTGCCCTTGAAGTTCAGGGGTTTGGGACAAGCCACCACCACTCTTTTTAAAGAGTCCTCAAAAGCACTTTCAACCTCACAATAATTTCAGTAAGAAAGCTGCCTAGGAATATAATGTGGGGACCTTCAGCTTTAGAAAGGAATAACAAAAAATCCTACTTTTTTAAAGCCTTTTTTTTTTTTTCTCTCAGCAGTTGAGTATAAATTTTCACTTCTCACCCTGCTACCCTGCTTTCCAAGAGGTCCCCAGTGGATTATGGAGGTCCTGGTCTGAATGTCCTGACTGTCATATCACGGTCGCAGTTGCCACATCTGTTCACCTTTAACACGCCACTCAGCTTTGCCCCATGCTGAGCTGAGAAGTGAGGCTGAGCTACTTTGAGAGAAGACTGTTTAAAAGTTCAATGCTCATTTTCCCACCCCATTATAAAAAAAAAATTAAAAAAATAAATATGCAACAACAGTCTCAGGGAGGCAGAAGGTGAAAATATTACAACATTAATCGTGTTAATGATCACGTTCGTAACTTGTGCTGCCTATACGGCCAAGTCAAACTATGTTCTAATCCTATTATGCAACTGCATTGCACAGTGGGAAGGGGGGCAGTGGTGGTAAGGAACACAAAAGAGAAAACTTGCAAGAACAGTCAGGGTAACACCCTTGTAACATCATCCCTTAGCATTCATTTCTGCAGGGAAGAGAGGCCCCAGATGCTCTGCCTGTTCTCCCAGGGCTGTGTTGAAAGATCCAACGGCACAGAGAGGAGGCCCAGCACAGCTTGGAGCTCATTCTCAACACACTGAGCAATACCAGCGGCAGGGGACACAGACAGAGGTTTTATAGACTTAAAAGATCACAGAAGAACTCAGTCACATAAAAAGACCAAAATTACTCGTATACATCTGCCCTCCGCTTGGCTTCTGAAACTTTAAATAAACAAAAAAAAGCCCTCTGGAAACTCTTCTTTGAATTTAGAGAACAGAAAATTCTTCAGAGCCACTAAATGCACCCGACAAATACAGACTCTTGGTCCTAAGCTACTTCGAGTGAGTTTGCCACGAGCAGCCATTTGTAGATTTTGAGATTCCTAACCCATGAATTTCCGAGGGCCGTTTCTGCACCGAATATTTGAGAGCTGAGCAACAGCGACTCGCGATAGGCCCCTGGAAATCAGCTGCTGCCTTTCGTGCCTCTGATTTGATGAGTTAGCACGGTCCTCCTGGCATGTGGATTATTTTTACTGAGGCAATGTCCAGCAACACAAAAGAAGTTGAAGGAGCCTGGATGGCCCTGGCGGGTCGGACACAGGGGGCTGGGGCTGGATGGGGGGACTGTAACGCTGCTCCACAGGTGGGGTGTGAAGACATGAGGTCACACCAAGCAAGACCTCACCCCAAACTCCCCCCATCCAGCACGGTGCCTCAGTCGCCCAGGCTTTCCATCCCAACTAGTTGAGTCCATATGTTCAACATCTCATTGTCTACAAGTAACCATGGGTGTGACTCAAAAAATCGCTTCTTGAAAGCAAGCATGCGAGAAAATTCAGCTCAGTGAATGCCTGTGGAAAGCAAACTTAGAGAGGGAAAACCAAAATTAACTAAGACATCATGCATTAACGCACGCTGAAAATATTTTACGGATGGGCTCGTCTGAATTTTCTTCTCGAGTCTGGAGTTGGGTTTTTTTCACAACCAAAATAAGGGACATCTTCCCTCGGAAAAAAAATAAATAAAGCTGAGGCCTGAAGAAACGGATTTGTTTATGGGCTCGGCAATAAGATCCCTTGACATTTTACAACCATAAATGGTAGAGCTGCGCTCCCTCTGTATAACTGCACTTAATGAAAGGCACCTGGGTCTGGACGCCGTGAACACCCCTCGGTTCCTTCACCCCAACATCCAAAAACCCAGCCTGAACCCGGCCAGCGCCAAACGTCCCCCCAAGCCTGGCCCCAGCTTCCAAGAGCGGGATATAACTCGTGTCTGGGATGGTGGCGGGATCGGGTTGTGCCCCCCCAGGAGCACAACCCAACCCCAGCCCCTTTGGGTACTCACCTTCCAGGTAGCAGCTGGAGGAGGAGGAAAGCCCCTTCTTCGATTTGCAACCCACCAATTTCAAGCAAATCTCCAACATTTTCATTTGTTAGAGTTTGGCTTCAGCTGTCTGGTTTCCCTTCCCTCCCCCACCTCCTTCAGCTTCTTCTTGCACTGTGGAATTATCCGTTAAAAGTCTACAGAGAAGTCTAAAAAGATCCGGTAGGAGTCGGAAGAAGTCCAAGAGAAGTCTAAAACAAAATATCCAAGAAAAGTCGACGAAATCCAGCGCTCTGAAAAGCATTACAAGGGCGAGCCCGAGAGGCGGAAAATCCAGGGGCCCCGCATCTCCTCTCCCAGAGAGTTAACTCCAGCCATCTTCCCTCCTTCCCAACTCTTTTGGCGGGAGAGAGAGGAGGAGGGGGAATTAAAAAAAAAAAAAAGAAAAAAAAGGAGAAGGAAAAGAAGAAAGAAAGAAAGAAAAAAAAGCCAACCAAGTTGGGCAGTCAGTCGTGCCGGGCGAGCGCTGGGAGCTGGGGCTCCGCTGCCAACAAAGGGCCCCTCAGCCACCGCCGGCCTCCATGACATCAGGCATCCAGCAACGCCCTCGCTCCTTAACCTCCTCCTGCCTGCGCCTCTCCCGGCAACACGGAGGCCAGGGGGAAAACCAACAGGTTTCCCACTCCTGGGAGAGTCTCTGCTCGGTTTGGGAAGGCGGGGGGGATAAGGGGGGGGGCTGGAGGAACGAGGCTGCTGCGCTGGCGCTTTGCGCGCGGCGGTTGCGCCAAGCGAAGTGTGGGCGATCGGCAAAGTCTTCAAAGCGCGTCATTTCACAGGGGATTAAGGGGCTGTTGGAACACTGGGAAGAACAGGGAGAAGCAACTCGAGAGCGATGCCCATTTGTAACCCGGCACAAAAAGCGGCGGGGGAGCTGGAGCTCCTTCCCAGGGATCCCGTCTTAGCATCTCTGTGCTAATTACAGGCAACGGGACTCAGGTTTCAGCTGATGCAGTGGCACAAGCAGGATACTGCCAAAAGTTTTCACTCTCCTGCTATCTGCTGTTCTTTTTTTCCCTGCAAACTGTGCCCTTCCCCTGCAGGTTTCTCAAGGCTATGCGTTAATTAGTGCTCTCCGGTTTTGCATTTTTAATTGATTATTTTCTAGCATCATTGTGTGTGTCCTTTTCGAAACAACCATCGCTTTTGTAACATATTTATATATATAACGGTGACAGCAAATTGCATTTTTTTCCACTCAAAAATCCCCTTTCATCTCCCAGACCTCGAGGAGCTTTTGCTGCTCGGAGCAAGAGGTGCTCAAGGGTGCGGAGTTCATCAGGGGTG
>JAYRBT010000038.1:4965011-5022561 GCA_036023395.1 Myiotriccus ornatus
TTTCATCTCCCAGACCTCGAGGAGCTTTTGCTGCTCGGAGCAAGAGGTGCTCAAGGGTGCGGAGTTCATCAGGGGTGGAGGAGACGGCCTGGGAAGCTGATCCCGGCACAAACCACACTGCAACGTGTGGAGTGCTTGGTGTGTCACACACAGAGTCAACAAAGCAGCAAATCTTCATTTCTGTCCCTGAAAACTTGCCTTCACATCTGACAGTTTATTTTGGCAAGGTTACTGACTAGCTAGTGCTCTTTTGCCCTCCAACGTTTTCAAACATTGAATACTTGAGGGGAAACTCTGCATGCTTGCAGCATCTGAGGACCGTGCCTCCGAAACAGCAAACATTGCTCAAACTCTTTAAACACTATTTTACAGCATTACTTTGCCTCAGCCTTCTGATCCATGGGGTGTACACATGAAAGACAGCTTGGAAGAAAATCCTTGATCTCTCAACCCGTGCTGAACTGCAATAATAGCATTTGCATCTTTTTTTTTAAGATACCACAAGTCTCATTTCTAGCAGAGAAATAATCACAGTAAGGACAGTGTGACATTCAAAGCACTTTCATGCTTTTCTCAGAAAACATGAATGTGGATATTCCCATTTAATACGTCCGGAAACAGGGAGAGCACTTCAACATTTCCTCAATTCACACAGTCTAGCGAAGAGATGAGGCCCCAGATCCCATCCCCACCTCTGGGAGACTGCACAAGCACTGGGAAGACAATGATACAGTTCCCTCCACGCTCTCCTGTCCTCCCTCCACTTCTGGAGGAGGATTTCTATTTTATGGAAGCACCGAAGTTTCAAGAGAAACCAATACCTATCTACTTGTTTCCTGCCTGCCTAACAGGGAACTTGTGTGGAAATGCAATGGGGGAGAGAGAAAAAAAGGAATGAGAAAAAAGAGGAGTTAAACACAGATTTGGAGGAGAAAGGTTACATAAATCACAGGAGGAGCTCAGTCCTCACGTGCTTTGGCCCTTGTTTACAGAACTGGGATGAAACGATGTTTTAAGAGCAGACCAAGCGTCTTGCACGCAACTTCTTTTCCATGTCAGGAGCATCCCCATCTCTATCCCACTACTCCTGAAGCTGTAGGAATGAGAAATCCCCACAGCACTCCCTGGCAGTACAAAGGCTGCCCCCCATGAACACCACCCAGACATTACAATTAAGGTTAACACAATGAGCACCAGCAGAATTAATGCGGATTACATTCCTGATGAACTCCTGGGGTTCTTATTCCTGAAGAAGAATGCCTCATCTCAAATTAAATTAACCCGCTTGCAGAAGAACCTCACCGTAGGAGAAACACATCCACTTGGGGAGTTAAACACAAAGAGCTATCCTGGGATAACTTCCTCTGTAGATAAACAAATTAATTCCCTTTATGCTTCCAGGCACACGCTTGTGTGGTCCCTGTGCTACAAACATCATCCTTCAACATTTCCTCTTTTGTGTCATGGCAAACCAGGCTGTAAATACTTTGAGCAAACACCCTCTGCCTTTCCTGAATGCCACGAAATTAACTGGTGATACAGAAATAAAAGCCATATTGGTAGCGTCACACAACCTCTGCCACTCTTCCAGCTGTCAGCTATTAATCCCTTTCACGTTTGTTTGTCATATACACATCTTAGAACAAAATCAGTCATGAAATGCGTGCAGAATTCTGGACTAGTGACTGATGCAACCTTCAACTCAGGCTCTGTGTTGCAGAATAGCAAAACAATTTGGTTGGGATCAGGCTCAGAAGGTCCCCATTTCCAGCTCCTGCCTAGAGGGCGGCTGTCTCTCTAGATCAGGCTTTTCCAGGCTTTTTGCAGCTAAACCGAGTCTGCTGAGCCACTGAACGCTTTTCATCCTCTCGCATCTACCCAGCTTTGCCTTGCTGCAAGTTTTAAAGTGTTCCTTCTCCTCCTTTTGCTGTGCCCCTCTGAGAAGAGTCTCCAGCCCCCAGCTGGGTGGTTATGAGAGCACTGGGACGCCTTCCACCCCCTCTTCTCTGTCCAGGTTAAAGGCAGCTCCCTCTGCCCCAGGGGGCACCGCCGGCTCCAGCCCCCGCCAGGCTCCCTCTGGTGTGTCAGCATCTGCTACGGGGGAAGGAGGGAGCTGGACAACGTGCTCCAGATGTGGCTTCACAGGCGCCAAAAAGAGGGAAATAATCACTTCCCTCGACCTGCTGGCTCTGCTCTCGTTAATGCAATCCAGTGTCCATTAGCCCTTATTGTTCATGCTCCTACAAGAGCACAAACCTATTCAGCCAACAGCTCTCGTGTTTGAGCCGTTTCTAGCAGACATATTTGTTCTTCACTTTCTTAAAGCTACCCAAAATTTGAGGACAGTTTTTTTTCCAACACAGAACAATCACACACACGACAGCAGCAGCGAAAGGACTGGACCCCATGAACAGAAAGTGAGTTTTGGCATGATCCCACGTGTTAGCAGCTGGAGTGAATTTTGTTGCGATACCATTAGAAACAGCTTGAGTGTTCGTCACCCATTTAAAAGCAGAGCTTAATTCTGGTTTAAAGTCCTCTTCTGAAACAAGGAAAGAAAACAAAAGTTGAAGTCTCAAACTCTGGGCATTTTTTGATAGTCCCATTCAGATGGTTTGGGATGGAAAAAGTCACTTGAAAATATCAAAAAGTAGTGGTTAAAGCACAGGAGGAAAGGAGCGTGCCAAGAAAAGAGCAGATTCTTGCTTACAGTTTTTTTTTTTACCTGTGCCTTATCTTTCTCTTCTATAAATGCAGTTGAGAATTTCCTCACAGGTGATAAAGACTAAGTCAAGTGCTGGTTGTAAAACACTTTTTTTGTCTCTGGAGCAACAACATGTAGAATCACATAATTTGTGAGATGTGTCTTTCTGAATAACCAATACGATTACATGTGATTTTGGGCATCCTTAGGTCAACTGCCTTTAGGATTAAAAATAGGTCCATGCCACAGAGCACTCCCATGCTACACAGTTCTCTTCTGATGACATCTCTCTCATAGTGGAATAACACATTCTAACACCATTACCTGATGAAAAATATACGTGTATATGAAAATAATCAAAGAAGTCTATGTTGAAATCCATGAATGACCACAGCATGTGCTACAGATGCAGCTGTAAGAAAGCTGGCCTTTGATCCGACAGCAAATGCAGCATTGCCTGTTTTCCCAGGGGCTTGTCCAGCTTTGACTGACAGATTCCAGTTTTACTTTGGATTTTCAGGTCCTCCGCCATTAAATGAACTTCATCCACTCTTAGATACAAAGTGCCAAACGTTCAGGAAGATGCTGGTGTCTATTAGATCGAGAGGACCAGCAACTTTAAAATCCTGGCTACTAAACTCTACCTTCTTGGCAAGTGAAACACTTGTAAAAACTGTTTGCAAAGAATACAACTTCAGTGGGTTGATTCCATTGAGTCACAAGAGCTTTGAGAAATTTCCTCTGCCAAAGAAAGCACGGCAGAGGGTGAGTCTGAGACTGGCAGGGTTCGAGGTGAGTGCACATCCCACACCCAGCCCGTTAAAATCCACCTCAGGTTTAAGCAACTGTCTCTTGAGTCAATCACCTCTTAGTGGCAAGGACTGTTCAGACACCTTGTAACTGCTCCAAAGGACGAGTGAAAACAAGTCTTCCAGGACACTCCAAGGTTCTTCACTTACTGGAAATGACAGCACTACTCACAAGGCGATGACTTTTGGGATTTATTTGTAATACCTGCCCTGTAACGGGCAGAGGGTGAGAAAAGTCCTCCTTGGTGTGTGCACACAGAACGACTAAATCAGCCCAGTAAAACTTTCCAAGTGTGTTTCCTCAGGAGAAAGCCCAAGCGACCAAGATACTGAAGGATCTCCCAACTTCCACCATTCTGGTGAGCACTAGGAATCCTTAATACCACTGGCATAAGGAATGCACACCCAGATAAACAGGGCTGAAGCGGTTTCACTGCTCTGCCCAGATGTGTTTGTGTGCCTTCAGAGACGTGTGTAATGTGTACTGCACCCCAACTTTCTCCAGCACTGCCCAACCTCAGAACCACTCCACCTGTGGAGTGTCTCTTTTTCCAGCTTTTTACTTAGAAGCCTCTGCCTTTCCTTTTCCCGTTTATACACAAAACATTTGTAGAGACCACTGTTCTACCTTCCTATTTAAGCTCTTCTCAAAACCCAGCTGACATGTTTACAACAGCTAGTTAAAACAGCATGTTAGAAACAAAAGCCTCTTGCTACTTACTCTGACCATTCTACAATAGGCATTATTGTAAATAAAATAAAAAACCCCACACATGGATTTGAACAAAGGCAAGTTAACACCTGAGGGCAAAGAGTGTTTGCCTTCCTGCAGCCACCATCCAGCACAGCATGAATGGCCCTGCAAGAGCACAGGGAGGTATCTGCACGTACAGTGAAATATATAACACCTCTGGCACTTGGACTTTGCAAGGCCCACTCTCAAACTTCAAGAAAGAAAGAAAAGCCACGTTACAAAAGGTCCACTGTACACATCAACGGGAAAGCAACGGGTTTTGCAATAAAGCATGTGCATTTGTTGGGTTTTCTCCTTAATTTAACAGATGTTTGTTATTTGCAATTTTCATGAGTGAAGGAGGCGGCTGGGAAGTGGTGGGATTTCGGAGATGGGACATTCAACTATTTGAAATTCCTTGCAAGCAACAGGGCAGAATCCTTATTTTTTAAGCTAGTAATAAGGCAGAAGGTACTACAAAATTCCTGCAGTGCTGGTCTGTCTTCACTGTACTGACGTAAAAACACAAGATAGATTGCGGGCTCCCCCCGGGAACTGCCTGGGGTATTAACATTTGAAGCCTGCAAGGTTGAATTCAAGTCCAAAGGGCCTCATCACAAATCACTGAAAAAATTTTTTAGGCCTCTTCCATTTTTTAATTTTTTTTTTAAACATCTGCAAGCAAAGAAGCTTCTTGCACTTTTCTGATCTAAAAAACCAGCAGAGTACCTTAAAGACACAAAAATTGCACAAATTCCTACTCACTATAATAACTGAACTTCCTTTGTTCGGGCAGTTTATTAAGGTTGCAAAAGGGAGCAGGGACTGGGAGTTTCTGTGCAATAGGTAGAGTCACATCAGTTTAGGAATCCTACTGAAACTCAGTGTTTTCTGCCAGACCAGGGAGGAGAGGACTCACAAGACAGCCAGGATGCAATCAGAGAAGATACATGCTTGGAAAGTATCAGCAAATAAATTTTAGAGAAATCTTTTTGCCAAATACTGACTCAGATCTTGAGTGGGAGCATTTCCGTATTTCTTTTAAATGAAAAGGCAAGGAAATGCAGATGAAACAGTTAAAAGAAGAGGTTAAAACTGGGAGCTCAGAGCTGATGACTTTGTGGGCTTTTCTTGAGTAACTCTGAGCACGTTCACAGGAAGAGCCAGAGGGACCAGTAAACAGGGTTTAGTCCTGCCAGTAACCAAGTGGTTAATTTCTTCCATTCAAGAGCTGAAAAATCTGCCAAAGCAGAAGAGCAGGCCTCAGAGATCAAATTACACATGAGGAGGGGGTGGAAGGGGAGAAGAAGAAAAGAAAACAAGTTTTACTGAACCACTGCTGCATGAGACCCAGCGGGGATTAGGAGGAACATGGAGGAGGAGAGGTTTATCCAGCCCTGGCTGTAAACACACACTGGTCCGTGCCTGCACCTTGTCACTCCCACTGTGGGAACACTGACCTGTCCTGAGCACCTGAACACCAGCCAACTTGGAAAACCTCAGCCACTGAATCCACATTATGGGACCAGCTGAAACTCCTTCCTCCCCGGCTCTCTCCACCCAGAGAGAGGTTGCGCTGACTTTTCTCTCCCAGCCGGAGAGTTCGGGTTTAGGTCTGGGCACAGATCTATGGACGTGCCCTCCACACCTGCTGCTGCCACAGCTATGGGAAGCACCAAAGGACTTGAAAAGCAAAGAGGGAAAAAAAAAACACACAGGGCAAATAATAATCCACAAATAAACAAATAATCCATCAAACCTGAAAGCGATTCAGCTCCTTTGCCTTAAAGTCGATCGCACAAAGGAGGTCTCACAGCAGTATTAACATTTTTATAGCCATTTCCAGGCCGGTGAAGGTTCCCTTCCCAGCCACACATCACTTCTATCCTCACTCACCTAAGCTGTTCCAGCACTGAAACATATCTTTGTTTCAGCAACGATTATCATAATTTTCTGAAATGCAGAAAATTTCAAGTAACGTACACAGAAACGGGGGGGGGGGGAGGGAAGGAAAAATTCAATTGCAAAGATCATTTTTCTCTAGGGATCCAGTCCTAAACAATGCCTTTAAACAGCATCAATATCGACAGACAGTCACCTTTACAACATTACGTGTTTCCTGACACTGCAATGAGTGTTTTGGGTTTTTTTAATTAAAATAAATAATAAGTAAAAAAAGAAACAAAAAAAAACGCACACAAAAAACTCAACCCAAAACTCCAAACCCCAGTGCCTTCCACTCAGGAATTCCAGACATCACTAATTCACCCACAGGGGAATACGTATTATTCTGAGAAAGAAGTAGAAGCCCTTTGTAACTACAGAAATAAAAAACAATCCATATAAGTATAAAAGACGCTATATAAAGCCATCTACAATCACTTGATTTGAATTACACTATTTATCCACCCTCAGGATCTACTCTCAGCCTCCCTCAGATGTCCAGGTAAGTGCCTGGTGCTCCACAGCACTAATTGCTTATTATTCCCAGTGTAAGAAATTAAATATATGCTCCCAGAAAGGAAAAGCTTCCAGTTAATTAGAACTGCCTGCAGCAATGGTTCCCTCCAAACAGTTCAGCATTTTATTTTGTTGTCAGGATACAATATAAGAAGTTTTAAGAGTCCTGCTGGGACTATGACGTAAAGGCAGGACCAGTGTTTTTTCCGGTGAAGTCTGGGGCCAACAGGAAGAAACTTCAGACAGAAACAAGCTACTTCACCATGAAGAAAGGCAAAAATAAAATGTATATATACACGTCTGTCCTGGTCCAACTGGAGCAGGGAGGCAGGAAGAGGTCTCCAGTTTACTCATGCACTGGTGAGTGCAAATGCAGTCTGAGTGCTAGACCTACTGCTAAACTCTCACAAGGGTTTAACACACTTTTTCGATTCCTAAACATAAAACCACATTTTTATTTGGATTTTTTTTTTTTTAAAAAAGCTAGGGAACATCCCTCCCTAGGTCAGACCACTAAGACAAAGCAAATGTCTGATGTTGAATTCATAAGGGGCACAAGTTCTTAAACTAAACTCTTTCAGGATGAGTTTCCTCGGTATGCTTAGAGTATCATGCTTGTTATATCTGCATTTAGATTTAGAAAATGGCATGAGACTGTGGGATACCTCCACGTTTTCTGCCTTTCCAGGCAGAAGTAGCAAGATAAAGAAAGAAGGTGTAAGAAAGAAATCAATGCTACTGACCTCCAGTAACCCCAAACTCTGCCTGTTCCATGTATGTTGAGAAATCCAAAATTCCTTTCTATTCACTCCCCCTTTACCTGCCCACCACTAATCAGAGCCATTCCCAGAGCAGATATGTTACATGTGGTCTGAGGTTTACAGCTGCTGGAGTGAGTAAAGACTGGGGATTCTGTCTGCCCACATACCAGACAGAAAATAGAGAGAAGCGCAGAGGAATCAGGGAACAGTGACTGCCAGCACCCTACAAGCCATTCCGACCCTGCACCACTCTGGCCCTAGAGCTGCCCCTTCTTTCATTTCAGGCTCAGCCGAGTGGCTTCACTGTTGAGGGAGAGAAGTAAATCTTGAGGATCTGCACAAGTGATCAAACAAACAAACACAACAGTAAAATACCTGTCACTGCTCTGAAAACTTGCACAGTGGAGCAGGAGAGCAGGAAGGTGCTACAGGCAGAGTAGGTGAGTTGGGAAGAGATTGTGCTGACAGGGAGTGAGGGTCTTCAGCCAGTTAACCCCATGTGAACACAGAGTGCCTTGGTCCCACCTTTCCCATCTTCTCCCTTTTGCTGGCACAGAGCTCACACAACCATATGGTGATCCAGTTCAAGAAGGTGAAGGCTCTCCTCACTGTATGTTCACACAAAGAACAGTCCTGGCATCGTGAGGGGGCTAGGAAAGCTGTTTGTTAATTCAAAATACTGAGAAAATAATCTGTATTGACAGACCATATGAACATCTTAATCTTGCCAACCTTTCCTGCTGAGAGAGCCACAAACAAATCCCAAAGAAATAAATGTGAATGTCCGACTGGACCAGCTACAGATCCATTTCATTAATCATTCAGAGACCCTCAAATGGACCACAGAGTCATTCGGTGCTGGGAGACTTGTTTCCACCTGAAATGGAAGTACTTCAGCCATACGAGTAACTAACTGGCTGCACTCCAGTCCGGATCTAGGGAATGCAATGCCTCAAATTCCTAGAGAGCTGACAGATACCCAGATATACAACAGTGCTGCAATACAGACAGTGCTCTCTGGAAATACAGCCTGGGGAGAAACCTTCTGCAGTAAGAAGTTCCTGTGCAGCTCCTCTCTAAGCCTCTCCTGATTCTGGGGGTGTTCCATGAAGCTCCAGACAGAAGATATGACCAATTTGTAATTAAATTCACAGCTTTTCCTATTTCTGACTGATCTCCATACTGAAGTCTCATGTCAGTGATATGTGAGTCAGGTAGGCTTTCAGTCCCAGATTTAATTGTCCATGGTGTGCTCAAGATTCCCTGTGCAAGTTCCTCTGCCTGCCCAGCCAAGTTAGAGATATTATATCAAATTACTGCAAGAATAAAGACTGAAAATTAGTGAACAAAAGCAGCCTAAAACATGTAGCACTGCATGGGAAGGAAGGCTCTGGCCTGAACCACCATCAGGTGGGAAAACCCAGAGCAAAAGCCAAACATCCCAATTTCCTCCCTTCTCTTGGTTCAGCTCAGTCTTTGCAAGTCCTGCTCCTGGAATGTGACCAGAGGATTTTCAGAGGGTGAAAGAGCTGCTGTGTTCCCCTAATCCCTCCCTACACCACACACAGCAGTTAGGGTGCCAGGAGAACCTATTTTAAAATTAATCTCAAAGCAGAGGAAAGTTTGGAGAAAGAAACAGGACTAGAAAACTCCAGCAGCTCTGGAGTCAAGGGGGATGAAACCTGGGCACTGCAACAGAGGATTCTGAGGAGGTAACACAAAAGGATTTTAAGCCATGTAACACACCATTTTTAAGATCAAGAAAAAGCACAGAGGAAGAACCCCACAGGCTATGTGATCTCTCATTTTTTAATTCTACTTGAAGCGTTTAGAAAGGATGTCACAAGATCACTGGGAGGATGAGCAGGTTATTGTTTTGGAAAGAGCTGATGATACCTTGGGTGGCTGTCAACTCCTCAAGCAGTGCCTGGACTTTTAGAAGAAACTAATTTTAGGGAAAAACAAATAGATAAAGTAAAGGAAGATTAACTATTCTGCTTAACCACATGCTCTAGGAATAGACACACCGTGGTTTTATTTCCATCTCTTCTTTAGGTTTCTCTTGTCATTGTGGATAAACTGACTCATGTCTCCATATTTTCCAAACATAAGAGATTTCATGCCACCTGGTTTCTGAGCAAGCTAAATACAAATCAAGTCCCAGCCTCAAAATCCACTGCTAGGAGGTACCAATATGAAACGTTCAATAATCCACCCAATACACCAACTTCCAGCTTACAAACCACATTTCTCATGTACTTCAAGGGCACTCACATTCTTCCATCAAGTGGAGCTGCCTCATGGCAGGATTTTGAGACTCTTGATGTTGAACTTGATGGAGGCTTTTCACAGCTCATCCAGGGTGTGCTCAGTATGAACAACACATCCTGCACCACCTGTGAAAAGCCTGCACAGGCAGAAATTGTAACAGGCATGACAAGGAGATAGATTCAAGGACGACGGACATTTTTTTTTCCCCTTGCACAAAAACACTTTGTTTGCATCCCAGAGAAAGGAGGTTTTCCTGTGTTGCAGCACCAAGAAGCCTATTCTGGGGTGGGGGGTGGAAACCAGGTATCCCAGATGACAAGCTGTTCCACATAAACGCACTGGGACTCCCTGAGGTCTCTTCGACAGAGGAATAACAGAGGTGCAGCGAGCTCGACAGCCTCAGGACAAAAAAGTGCTCCAAACCACTTCAGTCTTGAAAGCTTGAGGAGTCAACATCGTATTAATTGGAAAATACAAAGGCTTCCACAAATGCCTGTGAACACTGATTACTGCCCTGTTCTGAATCCACTCTCTTCAAGCTTCTTGTAATATCATAAGAAAAAGCAAACATGAACAGCAATGAAGAACAGCCTATTCTGAAACCACTTCCAGGAACTGGGATTGTTTAAACAAAATACATTAAGTGAAACCATCTGTATTAAGGGTCAAACGCCATCTGAGGCTGAATGTGCAAAAATAGCCATTTTACAAAATTTGGGCAATCGCCCCTTTGTTGGTTCTCTTTTTAATACGAATAACCAGTGGCATGGAGGTGTTACCGAGGGGGTAAAGCTTGAGCAAGGAATTTAACTCGGCAGCTCCTGAGGCTACAGCGCCAAGAAAACATTCCTGCTAATCCTGGTGCTGCCCTCTCCAGAGTGCTGGGAGGCAGGTTTGCTCAGTCCCATTCCCTGAGCATTCTACTGCCAGGCAGCGCGGGGTCCGGCACAGGGGGTTCGGAAATCGGCCCTGGATCAATTCCCAAAGGAGGATCCTCCCAAGCACTGCCTCATCCCGCTGCCAGACAGTCAGTTGATCTGAATCACAAGGGATGCTGCTTTCACAAGACCCGCTGGCAAAAGATGGGTGACAGAAGAGGTTCAGGGAAAGAAAAAAGGCCACTTAAAGCTGCAGAGCCACCAAAGATGTGTTTTATCCTGTTTCAGCAAAGGAAATTAGTGCTGGGACTCAGCAGGATTCGAAGATGGTTGGTCATTGCTAAAGATAATAAATATTAAGCCAAAATATTCAACATTTATATGGAGCCTGCAAATGGGCACCTTGTACAAGGCTGATGATGCATTGTACTGCTTCAAATACGTGTTGATCCTTTCCCACCCCAAATTCATCCAACTTATCTGAAACTTTAACTTTAATCAGAGCAGCAGGGAAACCTCAGTGCTTCAATGCAAAGGGAACGGAGCAGATCCTGGACACTGAGCTCCTCAAATATTTATTTAATGTAAACTGTGAACTGATATCACTATACAGAAGGGGAAAGTGCCATGAAGGGCAATCTGCCCTCAGAGATCCTGCTCAGTGCAAAAGAGGGAGAACAACTACATCTGACTATGGCCTTAGTCACCTGCTGTGGATTCGATAATATCCAATTAAGTGCAGAAATATTTCCGTATTCATCACTAGCAGAGTCAGACTGCAATCAAATATTGCAGCTGCAAAGCCAAAAAACTCATTAATCATTTTTTTTTCTGGAAGCCAAGCAAGGTGAAGGGAAAACTACGATTCATTTGTTTTGAACAAAACTGCCAGCAAGAAGGCCAAAAGAATACCAATTTCTTATTTTTTTTTAATTAACATTTACATGCTAACATGTAAATCCCCGCCAGCTTTTTAAGCAGGCAAATATTTAATGGATCCAACATAAATGCAAATCCAGCTATCAGAAGTCAAATTGCACAGCTATGATGTAATGAAATAGCTTTGCTTTATGGGGATGAGGTCACAGGTTTGAAATATGGCCTTAGGTGTAAATAAAAAAAAAAATTAATTTTTTCACAGAAGTTGCAAAACTGTAATGCAATTCTCAGATTTTGTAGGAATTTCAATTCAACTCTAAAGATATAAATGAGTCATCGATTTGCATTAGGATGGCTGGGGACCATATCACTCTTCAATCAACATGAACTAATGAAGCTTTCATGGTCTGAATACAACAGCTAAACTGTAACACTGAAGTGCATGCACATTACACTCACAAAATGTTTTTATGTTCCTGATAATAAAGTGTCGGAATAGCTCTGATGGAGCCCAGGGACTGAGCTGCCTCTGCTTAAAAACCTGAACAAACCGGAAAAGACAGGTTTTCTCATTTTTTTTTTTTTCTCCAGTCTTGGCTCTCTAGAAACTGGTTCTTTCATTTTCAGAAAAGTCACTCCTGAGGATCATCTTACCTGTAAAGGGCCAGCTCGCTTTGATGCCTCTTACCCTGTCCTGCTCAGAGAAAACAATGGAGTTCAGCACCTGAAATTACCCTGTCCCAGCAGGAAAAGAGCCTTCCCAGAGAGATTAGTCAGGACCTTTTGCTATGTTCTACTACTTCTGCTGGGAGGAACAGCCTTGTTCTGCTGGCCTTGTAAATGAGGAAAATGGGATCTCAATTCTGAAGCAAAACCAATAAGGAATATATGAAGCACAAGAAATTGCCTTTGACTTCACTGTTAGGCCACTGTATACTTTTCCCTTCCAGAAATAGACCATAAAGATTAATTCATCTGTGGTTTTGAGGCATCCAAATACTACAAACATCCCAGAAAGTTTGCAAATAGAACAACCAACACAACAACAGTATCATGACAGACCTTGGCTATTTCATCGGTGATAGAAACAGATTTAAGAACGTGTTCCAAGAAGAGCACACCTAATCCCTGAAATAACCTGCTGTGAACCACTGCTGGATTTGAAGGAAAGAGGCACCCCATATCCATTTTGTCTAGTTGTGGGTGGACATGAAGAGAAAGATTGGTGTCCACTGACAGCAAACCTCGCCACGGTGGTGGCACCTACGGCCCATCGAGGAGTTGGGCACATCCTTACAAACCACACGGAAATTCCGTGGCAGGACCTCGTCCTCCGGGAGCAGATGAGCTGGTCCAACAGCAATCCCAACACAGCTGCAGTGCAGCAACAGCACAGCTCGTCATGCTGTGGAAACCATCCCAGATCTGAAGGCGGTTGAAAACGTTAAGGAAAATGATGAGTGGGGGCCAAACCGAAAGGCTGCCCCCCCTCCTTCCTTCCTGTCCCTCCCAATAAGTTATTCATTAACATACCAAAATACACATATCAATGAAGAATTCATCGAGATTCCCTGAATACCAAATTACTGAGCATAATGGCAAGGAGAACTTGCTTAACACCCTCTTCCAGTTCCACACCCTGTCCCGGGTGGGTCACTCATAAAGCTCTACTTTGTATTTACAGCAGCAAAATCCCCATCGAACCCCTTCCTCACCAATGCCTTCCACGAGTGTGGACCATCTCTAACCAGAGCACTTGCCACAAAGGCTGTATCTTTAAATCCATCCCCATTTCCTTTTCCAAGTTTCTGTTCCAGCCGTTACAGCTCCCTCAGGACTCCACTGACTCACTGCATTTTCTGGATGACGCAAGCACGCTCTTCTGCACAGCTTCAAAACAGGCTCCAAACATTTCCAGTCAGAAAGTGGCCACCAAAGAACCACAGAAACCAGGTGCTGTTCCTGAGCAGGCATCACCCCCTGAAAACAGGGGGCTAACTTCGATTCCTGTCCTTATTGGAGATGGATTAATTACTGGCACTTCCGCTCCCCGGGAATACTGCTAGGAAAGCTTAAATTTCCACTCTGAAATCCTGTGGAAAATAGTTTGCTCCTGACAGAACACCTACAAAAGCTGGCCCACCACTTCCTCTGATCCATCCAGCTCTCCCCCTTCTCCCGTAGGTTTGTGGTTCTAACCCCATTGTCGAGTGTTAATGCAAACCTCTGCTCTGAAGCTGAACCATTTCAAAGGACCCTGCAACTTAAAAATCCCTCCTAAATTCCCCACACCGGTTCCCAGTCTTTCAGTTCTACCTTCCAGCAAGGGCAGGCAGATAAAGGAAAAAAAATTCTGTTCAGGGAGGGAATGTTTAAGGAACACAACCTAAGTTAAGCACTACTGCTGGTGGGAGGACTCTACGAAGAGACTTGAAGCCACCACGGGGACAGATGCATGCAAAAAAAGCTGGATTAGGAAAAGCATCTTCCATGACTCAAGATTGAACTCTGTTTCTCTTCCTTCTGAATCCCTTCACTCAGCTCTTTGTGCTCTCCCAATCACTGCAAGTCAGCAAACAGCCCTTTTATGTACATTTTTTCATACAGGAATGGTAACAAAAGCAAAATAAACACTGGGCTTCTGACTGATGTTTGCTGCCTGATAGCGAAGGCAGCTGAAAAATTCTGTTTTCTTCTTGTAGCCTTCAGCTTTTATCCACTCTGAAAGATTTCACCGTGATAAGAGAACTGGAAGTGACATAAAAATGTAAAACTGAATAATGAAGCGGAGAACAAATTCAGAGAGAAAGACGAGTGTCCTGTTTTATCATCTCCACTAACAATGATAACACACATCTCAGGGAAGAGGCCTCCTTGCTGGAAAGCCTGCTTCTTCCCTTCTAGCCAAGTCAAGGAAGATAAATGTCTAAGACAAACCTGTTCACACTTCACTCTCTAGAGCAGAAAGGAAACAGCCTTTCGCTAGCAGAGGGTTGCCAACTGCTGCCTCACAGGGAGCACCGAACATTCATTTTCTCACACTGCAGAGCGACACAACCCCTGTTACCACGGACACTGCAATACCTGCAACCAGGAATATGGGGCAGACGAGGAGCTTGGAGCCACCAGGAGAAGACCAGGCAGCGGGAGTGGAGCATGTACACGGTAAAAAGTGCAGGACAGCTTCACATGGTAACCAAGAGTCCAGCAACCAGTGCCATGGCTCCATTCCTGCTGCAAAACGAGGACTTGGAGCAGATCTGCAAAATTTGCTTTAATCCTTATTTTCAGTCTTTAAAAAAAAAAAAAAGGCACACAGATCTTCACAATCTATGTACAGACATCAGGAGTTTTATGCTGAACCATATGTGGAAAAGATATCGAGTGTAAATATATGCAAACAACTTTATTTAGGTATAGATTTTTTTAATTAGTATTTGCACTATCTTGGAAAGACAAGATTGAGAACCCTGCCCCCATTTGTAACAAAAAGAGTAGATTTTCTAAACAGACAAACACTCTGTTTTAAATAGCGAACTGAAAACTGCACACAAGGCATGCTTTTGCTCCCAGTCAAATTACCGGTCATTTATCATATTTTCTACAGCTAACTAAACTTCTTTTACCAAATTTTTGGGTCTCCTAGTTCACTCTTAAAGCAACAGAGAAAAGAAATGAGCCACAGAGATAGGAGCTGTGCTGCAGGATTTAATGCACTGGTGTAGGAAGTTGGCCGGATTCTCAACTGCTGGAAAGCACCTTCCTTCCACTCAGACTGGATTCGCAGCCCGTGAACCAAGGACGCACTAAGGACGGCGATTAGAAAAGCGTCAGGAATTATGATTCAGAGAGGTGAATCACCACCAGCTCCCCTGGGGGGTGGATTTGGGATAAGCATACCCAAGCTGCAGCCCTCTGCCAGATTACACAACCCCGGGCAGCAAGCACAGCCATCAGGATCGTTTACTTGGAGTCAGAACTCAGGTCCCCGTTCCCAGTCCTCCCTCCGCGGAACGGCACAAGGCGCCTGCTGCTCTTGCTGGGCTGTTTCCACTTGCAGCTTGAGGTTTCAGCTGCCCAGAAGCCCACACACCAGCACGGCCCCGCTGCCAAGCACGCGATACAGCCCTGGCATGGAAGTCGGGCCTGATCTTCTCAAGAGCTGTTTGTTATTCAACAGCCACAGATTAGCCAGCTTCACTCCAGCCTCACACAGGAAGGGCAGCAGCGGTGGTGTGCTCCACTCCCGGTGTGCTCTGCTCCACTCCTTTCACCCCAGACCTTGAGACAGCACGGACTTCATGCTTGCCCAATGCTTTGATCCCTAACAAAAGCACATCCCGAGCTCAGACATCACGCTTGGCCAAATAATCCGCGATGCTTTCAGAAAAGTGCATTTTGCTCCACAGGAAGCTCCAAGATGCGTTTTTTGTGAGGGGCTTTTGAATGACGGATGCACAAATGGGGACAGAAATTCTGCAGCCCATATTTGAAGATATCTCATGGCTTTTTGCTCAAGTAGGAACTGTGGAACTTGGCCTGTGGTGCTTTATCCAAGAAGCCATCCGATCCCATGACTAAGTGCATGCAAAGCGACGGGGGTGGTGGGGAGGAAGAGACACGCAGGAAGATGGAGCTCTCATAGTAAACATCTGAGCTGTCTGGAATCAAGGCTGCCCTACTAAAATGAAGCCACTGCTGGTTTTCCAGTATCTTTTCCTCTGTTTATCTCAGTTGCCATGGCTCTCACTTGAATCATCTGCACAAATTACATACACATGTCCCTGGCCACATTATTTCCACTCGATCCACAGCTCCAGATCAACTTTCACTCACCTGGCAGCTGCTTGTGCCAAACAATGTCATCGGGGCCAGCGAGGGTGTGCTGCTTCACGGACACCCCTGACTGGAAAACAATGGCAATTCCTTCAAAACAGCTGATTAATATTTCAGGAAGCACAGAAAAGAGAAAGAACTCAGAAAATAAGGCCTCATGTTATCCTGCACAACCTGGGTTCCAAGAGAGTTGTCTCCGGTGTTGACATGACCAAGGGCTCTTTCAGGGCAGCTGGAGCAGAGCAGCTTTGAGCTGCAGGAGCTGCTCCCCTGCTCCTCCAGTGTATGGGCAAGATTCAAAGGAATGGAGTCAAAATTCATCTCCAAGCTATCTAAATAGTCCAACATATTGTCCTCTGGCTGTGGTCACCTGCCAAGTGTCCCAAGCTAATTACTTACACAACCCAAAATTAGATACCAGCCTGCTGAAAGAGGGTCAGACACTCAGTGCTGCTGATCCCCAGCTCTCAGAAATACACTTTATTGCTTTGGAAACTCAGAGCTCAACAAGATAACCCTGAAGCATCCTGCATCTACAGTAATAAAAGATCTGTTTTCTGAGCGTTACTCTCGGCATCAGAGGATTTACAGAAGGAAACTGTGCCCTGCCTTAAGCATAGAGCACGAAAACCAACCTCTACCGCTGGGGCCGTGTAAAAATCAGGAATATTGAGGATTTCTGCCCCTCCTCCCCCTTCCATCTTCTCCAAACCATTAAGAATCAGGAGGCGAGGGCTGACGCTGTCTGAAAGCAGCAGCTGAGGCAGCACTGCAGACAGGAGCCTTTGCCCAGACAGAGATTCTACTGCTGCTGGAGACATAAAGACGGCTTAGAGAGACTGCTGTCCTCCGGTGTCAGAGACAGCAGACACCACCAGGAGAGGCTGCTGCATCTCAGGTTGCACAAAAACAAGTATCCCTCAGAGTTTGTGTTGGGAATGACTTTTTTGTCTGGAACTGAGTAAGATGGAAACGTAAGGGGGTTGCTCTCGTGGTTTCAGAAGCTGAATTTCTCCTGCTCACCTGCTGTCCATCCCTCAGCTAAGAGAAATCTTGCTCATCCGGCCAGGGGTGTGTGGGCACCTGCACTCCCCAGTCACACAGCTCAGAAATGGAGCTGAAAATGAAAAATCATTTTCTACAGCGCCAACGTTCCCACCCTGGGAATTTACAAAAACAAGCAAATCCACCAACGAAATTGCCACTGTAATGTTTAATCGACACACTGTAATGTTTTAATCAAGTCTGCATTAGGAGCAGGCCCGACCTCAGAATCTCTCTGTTGCCTTCAGCAACCCCATTAAGCTGGCTTATTCTAGAGGAAACTCTAGTCTTTATGAGGTTTTCTTTCTGTCTGTCTTATAATCCTGGGATATAACTGCAAATTAACAAAAAGAAAAAAAAAACACCACTAAAAGGGACATGGTTTAGTGGTGGCCTTGGCAGGGCTGGGTTAACTGTTGGACTCAATCTCAGAGGGCTTTTCCAACCTCAACCATTCCCTGACTGTGAAAAGCACTAGTGATTTGACTTTACTGTGTAGCTCCACAATTCTATGCTGAACTGAACACAACACAAATTATCTCCCTTTGCAGCACACCAGATTTCAGAGCCCAAGTAAACTGATCCCAAATTCTTGAGATTACCGATTTGCTCCAGGACTGTAGCTGCTAGAAAGGTTCTCCTGGCACCAGCACCATGAAATCCACTAAAATAGCTCAAATACTAGATAGGTTCATGAATGTTTCAACAGTCACAGTGTTGCCATACAGCAGCACAGAGAGAGCAAACTTAGTTTTGTATTTTATTCTACTTCTCTGACTTTCTGGGAGAATTTTACCAGATTTGAGTAGAAAGAGAAGATACAATAAAGTGGAATGAAAGGGTTAACGTTGCGATAAACAGAAGGGAAGTGGAAAATAAATAAGAGTGATTTTGGTGGCCACTATAAATCCCAGAACAGACAGACAGCCGTGATGGTGGTCATTTTCCTCTCAAAATACAAGCCTCAAATGAACAGCCCCATATCGGTCTGTGCCACGTGGAGAAAGCAGCTGTCCAGGCTGTGCAACAAAAGACATGAGAAATGCAGAGCCACGGCTTTCAGTCTCTCCTCATGCCCTGGCAGGCTCTTCTCTCCCCAGTAGAAGACATACAGCTTTCCCCAACACCCATTAATTTCTGCCTTTCCACAACGGTTGTACTTGATGACCTTAAAGGTCTTTTCCAACCTTAATGATTCCATGATTCTACAAAGATATCTTCTGTGGTTAGTCCAGCACGATATAGGCTGGTCTGGCCAGTTTTTACTGGGCAGGAAGGATGAAAGATAAGCTTTCCCTGCTTCTCCTTCTACTCCTGGGTTAAATTTGGCTGCAAGTTATTAGGCACAGACCAGCCACCACACGGACACCACCCAAGAAACCTGCCTGAAACCTATTTTCTTCACTTGAAAAAAGGCCAGCTAGCAGATTCACTGCCTAGAATTTCACAGAAACTTTATGATTTTAGAGAATATTCCGAGTTGAAAGGGACCCACAAGGATTATCAAGTGAATGGCCCATACAGGGATCAAACAGGAATCAAACCCAAAACCCTGGTGTTATTAGTACCATACTCTAACCAACTGAGATAATCTCAGGGTCATAATAAATTAGCAAATAAATACACAAATCAACAAATAAATAAAATAAGTTAGCAAAAACTTCTCCAGCACCTGGATTGTGCCTTTCCATGCATCCATGGAGAGATGAGCAGCATGGCCTGAACAGCCTTTAGGCAGCTGCTCACAAGGTGTGAATGTGTGGGTACGTGTCACCCCTGAGACACGCTCCAGGAATGGAAACCCATCATTTACTGTGTGTGAGTGCTCCACAAAAAAGTCCATCAGCACATTACATTCCAGGGGGTGATTTAATGGGAACTGATAACATGGCATCAAGAGCAAACTGGCATCAAAGAGCTTGGCTCCCTACACCCCTACTTCACACACAAATTCGCTGTGGAGGAGCACACACTGGTCAGTTGAGTTTGAACCTTCACTTCAGTGGTGATGGTTTTATTTTAAAAGACTGTCACCAAGTGGCAGAGCTCTGAACCGCTGCACAGGGGTCAGCAGAACACGCAGAGCTGCAAACACACCATCATCGGCCGGGGTGAGACGACCAAAAATCCACCATTCCAAGACGTCTCAGCACACTGATGGAAGTGTCGGGACAGATCGTGCAACAAAACCAAAATAAGCCATGAAAAAAAGAATTATCGCAGAAGGGAAACTTCAAATACTGCAGGGTTTGTTCTTTCAGTATAAAAATGGATAAATTCAGTTTCTGATCCTCTCCTTTGAAGCACAAGAATCACTGACAGCAGAGCCTGACGACACTGTTTCTTGTGAAACAGCCACCTTGGGGGCTACAAAGCAAAAAGAAGGAAAGACACAGCCTCCCACTTTAATCTACAGCTTGAGTCAAAATGCAATGTTTTATACCTGACATGAAGTGATATAAGTTATGTTTAACTATTATACTTAATGTTTTCCCAAAGCACTGGAAAAAAAAGCAATTTTTAAGAGTGCATACATCCACGCAAAGCAGGCATTTGAGGATTCATCTATTAATCAACCTGGAGCCTGGCTGGTGAAGCTGTTAGCAAATGGCACTACCATTGTGCCCACGGGGACGGGAGGCTCCTCAGTTGCATCAGGCACATCACGATCCACCTAGGAAGTTCAGGATCCATTTGTTTCATCCCATACCTGGGAGCTGTCATCTGCACTACAGCAGCAGCCAGGCTGTGCTTTTTGTTACTCCTCCAAGCAAAAGACTGTAAGTTTCTCTTTTAAATGGCTCCTAATCTTAATTCACTCGAAATTGCTGATTTTTCTACGTGTAACTGAAGGTAAGGACAGGGAAGGGCATTGCCAGGAATCACCAAGATTTACATCAGCAACAACCAGTCTTGGTGGGTCACTGCTAGATATAGACTATATGCAGAGAGCAGAGACCATCAGAGCACACCGATGGAGCACGAGGTACCCAAGTAGTCTCTGGACAAGTGGCTGTCAGTGCTTTAGAGCGAGCTTTGATGCCCCATCATTAAAGCTACATCAGCTTTCTGGGTCTAAACTTGCCTCAAAAGAAGCCTGGAGTTAATTTAGGCTACCTGTGCCTGCTTTCCTGTTAGAAACTTGCTTTCTAATTTATTTGGGGAATAAAGTGAGTTTACATGGAACTTTCCTTGCACTCTCTATTCATTACCCAGAAATCCACAGCAGTGTTAAAGATCTGGGAAGATTTTCAGGAGTAAATTGGAGGTGGTAACTTTCTTGCAAGCCTCCTGGTGCCTAGCTGGTGTTTATTTAGGGCCGCTATAGGGTTTTCTCTTCAATCAGCAAAGTTTCTCATCTCTGACAAGTTACAGAAGTTTGACAGATTTCCATCTCCTGCTCCAGGCTGGCAGGCCCAGCTGCAACGGGCCTGGATTCACTGGGAGGAGAGGGACACAGCCACCCACAAAGGATTTGCACTGAACAGTACAAAGAGAAGACGGTACCACATTTCTTCTGCAACTGCCAGTCTAGTTAAAAACAGCGTCACTTGAGAGAGAGGAAAACATCCAATCTGTAAACTGGAGTCTCTACACTTCTGCTGTAGCTACACAACACAGTTTGAAAAACACGATCTGCTAGGCTGAAGGATGTTACCTTTTAGAGCACCAACACGCCTTCATCCCAGCCCAAAAGGACCGAAAACAGGTCGATTTAGCTGCCCCTTGGCTGCCCCCAGCACTGGAGTTACCGGCACAGCCACAGGGAATGCACCCATGGAACCCACACTCCAGGGCACCGACGCAGACAGGGACATCCACAGATCCAGGAGCTTCGACTCATCCCACACAACCCACGAAACAATGAGACACCAATTATTCCACATACTAATTGCTCTACTCTAGACTGCAATAATGATTCAAAAGAAACAGCCGCCAGCCACTCCCTGAAATAACCCATCATTTCCACCATCCTCCTTGTCTCTCTCAAAAAAAATAAATCCTTCTGCCACAGCGAACTGATCTGGAAGCTTTACAGCTCCTGGAGGAAATCTTGCATCATGCCTGGAGACTTAGAAAAGCACTGGCAGCAGAATAAATTATTTACAGCACTATTTCTGACAATACAATCTCCATAAATGATACAAGATTGAAGGGTTTAAAAATGAGTGCGTGTGGCATGGGGCCCGAGCATGTGTCTAATAGAAATATTGATTAACTCCATTTCTACAGACTTTGTAAACAGTCTGATGAAAACGGAAACTGCAAGGAGATTTTTTTTCCCCCCTTACTGTAAAGGACAAAGCAATCACTTCACCCACTCAAACCAAGCCAAATTAAAGCGGTTTTTTTTGCATACTTACAAAATTATTTTCTCTTTAAAGCAATCCAATCTACATGTTGTTTACCTGATTCTAATTCACGACTTATTCCATTTCCCCAGAATAACTCAGTCAGTCGAGGCTTCTGGCTTCCAGCAAGGTTCCTGCTGTTTACTTAGGTTTTCCAGCTGGGTTGAATGATATGCAAAGAGGTCTGAGGACTTGCTGGAGGTCACAGGGAGAGGAAAGTCAGTTGGCTCCGCCGGCATAATAGCCCTGCACTTTTACAGCTCCCAGGACTTGGCTCTAAGCGCCAGGCTAACCTTCTCATCAAAAGATACTAAATCTGTTCTCAACATTTCAAACATTCCCCTGTTCTTAGGAATAAGGCACTTCCCTCCACAAAGAGTTTGAAGCAACCCCTTGCTAAAGGGCACGATGAAAATCTGAGGGCACCGTGAGCGCACATGCTCACAATTAGAAATTTGCTCTGAACTGCTAACGTGTACTTTTCCATTTTCAATTTCAAACGTGTTTAGGTGTGCAGTTGAAAAGAAAGGAAATTTCAGGGGGTGCTTAAATAGAGCCTGCCTAAATATTTTGTTTAAGGGAACTATTTTAATTTTGGCTGGAATTTATAGGGCAAAACATCCTAGGCAATCCAATGGCCATCAACCTTCAATTCGTCCCAGTCTGGAATACCCACTCGGGCAAGGACAACCCATTGCACCTCCCAGTGCCTTCGTTCCTGCAGAGCTACCCGATATAGGGAGTTCTCTCTTGGGTTTTCCCACCCCTACAATCCCACCGGGTCAAACTGGTCTGCTAAGAAGGGCTCAGGAGCATATTTTTCGGATGGGCTGCAGGACTGTTGATTTGTGATGTCTGGAGGTGTTTTCCCAGAGCAGCACCAGGGACACGTACTGCTGGAAGAGCGATTTACCTCCCTCGCGCCACTGCAAATGTGCTTCACATAAACAAGGCCCCCCTGAAACTCTGACATGACAAAAGCAAGGGCTGTAAACTTCTATTTGAGCACAGCCTTGACACTAAGAGAGATTAACAATGATATTCTGGAGAAAAAGCATTTTTGCTGGTAATTCAACACCCACTCCCATCCGTTGGGGCAGGAGCATTACCATCCATCCTCCAAGAACTGCAGGGCCCTCCAGCAAACCACGTTTCCATTTCATCGCTTCACCCCAACAGGCCTCCTGCCCTTCAGCTTTTATATTTTTGTCATCTAAAAAACCACTCATTTTCACTTCCAAGCACTTCAAATTCATGCCCTGATGTTCCTCAGCTCCTGTTCTCTTCCATCCCAGAATAATTCAGGCAATTGTACTTCTGAGATCTGATCTTCCATCTCAGCCCTTCTAATGCCCTTTGGCTCCAGTGTGGCTCCTCAGCCCTTTCTTTTGCTCCTCCACTGCACCAATATTGCATCAGCTCCCATTTCTCAATTTCATATTCTTCAAACTTTCTTCTTCTTTTCAACCTTCACAGTTTATTCTCTTTATTTTCTCCCAGTGTTACTCACTCTGTCCTCCTAATGGACATCTCCAATTAAACCTTAATTATATCTCATACCAGCAGCTGTTCTCAGGCTGATGAGCACACTCTAGAAGAAAACCCAAGGCAAAAGGTCTTGCCTGTTAGACACTTTGCTGTAATCCAAAGGTCACATGTACAGACACACAACCCAATAACTTACACTCACTCCAGCATCACAGATTTTTCCTTCTGTTTAAATTACTTCGTAAGAGGTTACCCTGCCCTTAACAAGGTTAAGTATCTTCACATGGTGAGGTTGCACATGTCTAGAGCTTGGCAAGCTGTGTTGCTGGGACATCAGTCACAGGATGAGAGTCTTTCCTACATGACAGCCCCTCCTGTCACAGCGTTTCTGCAGTGCCATGGTGGGCTCAGGCCCTGAGCCGGTCCAGGTCTGGATCCGGGGTTACCACGGTTCTCCAGCCTGACCATGAACCAGCCAGGACAGGGGGTGGGGATGGAGAGGCCAAGTTATGCCAGGAATGAGGCTGGGGAATGCAGCAGAGGTCACATTGCAGCGCGGGTACCGACACATGCCGCTCGTTCCAGCCCGCAGCCTGCTGAAACTCCTGGATGGAGGGCTCTTCCAAAGCCTGGGAAACTAGCAGTGGGCGATGACCTGCACCCACTGGATCTTCATCCTGCTTAGCATATGCCAAATACAATAAGATGCATTAAGTCAAGTCTCTGCTCTACCCAGCGCATGACGTGATTGGCAGAAGAACCTTTTTTCCCCCTCTAATTCTGCTGATAGTATGTAATTCTGTTCATCCCTTTAGCCTTAGCCAAATATTTATGTCAAGCTGGGAAAAAAATGCCAGGCGCAGAGCTGGGGGCGTAGGGAAGGCAATCTAGAAAAGGCTTATAAACCAATCTCAGCACATAAAGCACTTTACTTCTGCACAGTCATACTCAGATTAACAATCAGGTCTCTACGTTGGCCATTCCTTTGGTTAATTAACCTTCAACTGGTTAAACAACCCAAGACCATACTATTAGATAATCAATAAACACAGGTGCTAATTCCATACCCCCAACATAAATACTTTACTGGGTGAGGATAAAACCTGATGGTGCCACACAGTTAAGAATAATTCAGCACTTTCAACTGCATTTGATTCTTCAGTCACACTGCTGCTCCCAAGGCAGGGATCTGACATGTGCATCACTTCTACCACTTGCCCAGTTCTGGTTGAATGGGAAAATTCATTATTCATTTAATTTTAAGTAACAGCCAAAGGGCCCAATCATCAGCGTAGTGCCCCAGTGCTGTGCCAACGCAGATGAGGAACAGCTTCTCTCGGATGCAGAGGGCTCAGTGCTGTGGCTCCTGGGTTAAGGATATGCCATCATTTTCTTAAGAGATTCAAAAGCAGAAACAAAGCCGTAAATTATTTTCTAATTGCTTAGCAGTGAACAAAGGCAAAAAGGACCTGCTGCGTCGCAGCTCTTCCAAAGGCACATATGAATAAACAGGACTGCTGGGAGCCTAACAGACTGACAACCCATCCCAGGGAACACAAAGAGGAATGTTTGCCTAAACACTGGCTTTCAGCAAGACTGTAATCAGAGAAAAAAAAAACCATGTATGATAAGAAAGATTCCTGGTGGTTCTGGCACAGCGATTATTTCTACGTAATGGGGAAAGTTTGGAAACATTGACTACGCTGTTCTGATGGCATGCTTTCAAAAAACACTAAAACCCCAAATGCTGTAGCTCAAACAGCAAACAAGGCCCCAGACCAGTTACTAAACCAAAGCACTGCGGATCCACAGGGGGAAAAAAAAAGAAAAAAAACAACACACACACACAGAGTTCCTCACATTTTCTGCACTTTGAATGAAGAGATAATGGAAGCCTGCACAGATGTCTGGTATTAGCCAGGACAGGGGTATAACTATTACAAGTTGAAATAATCAGCTTGCTTTTACTTAGGAGTCAAACAAAAGAGCAGAGAGGGGAGCTCCAGCTGCACATCTCAGCAGGGACTGGACGGGGCAACGTGACACCGTCAGGTATTATACCCTGAACATTGGCCCTCCTGTGAGGAGCGCTCAGGAGGTCCCTATTTGATGACTTTGAAAGTGATCCACGAGCTGGACTGGGTCTGCAGGAAATCAGGCCAGCTTGCATTTTCTGAAGGGACTAGAGATTAAACAAAGAGGCAGAAAGATCATGGAAGTAGGGGGAAAAAAAAAATCAGGAACGGTGATATTATCAGTAAAAACAAGTGAGTAATAGAAAGAGAGGAAGATAAATTGGCCTTTTCCTTCCTAGAGAAGCAGGGAGACCTTGCTTAAAAGCTTCTTAGAACGAGTGCCATTTCAAAATCCTACCAAAAGACAGCATGTGCTGAGCGAACAGTGTTCTCCTCACGAGAAGTCCAATAAAAATTGCTCCTAAAAACCCACGGGGCACAGGGCACTCCTGTACTGTCTGTCAGCTCTCCCTAGGGACAGCTCCTGCACGGAAAGGATTTACCTTGGTACAGCTCACCTGTGCAAGGGAAAGGCAGCACAGCCTACCCAGGGTTTGGGGTTAAATACAAGTTACTACACTTTATCTGAACCAGGCCAGAGGCAGCTGTGGAATATAATGGGTTTGTGATGGAAAGAAATGCACGGCCTGAACTAAGCCACAAAACTGAGCTAAGCCAACAACTCATTAGTTACTTTTTCTAAAACTGGGAGGGGGAGGAAAATCTATTGAAATACAAGCTAGATCACTCAGCAGGTATTTCTCAAATGAACGGGAATAAAACACCCTGAAAGGCATTAATAACGTTTATTATTTGGGTCTGTTGCAACACTGTTTATCACCAGTTATCTTCAACAGGCTCAACACCCAAGCCTAAATTAGCTTGGAGTTTCACAGACAACAAAAAACGTGGGTTCACAGCCTGGAGGGGATCTCCCTGGGCCGAGCTGTGCCATTGCTCCAGCAACCCAAGTCTGCGGGTTGGCACACCACTGATTTACACCCACAAAGCCCCCAAAATGCCTCCACACGCAGGAGTGTATTAGTGAAAGAAGTAGTAATGCATAACCCATTTCATCAGTCATGTTGACAAATCAGAAATAACTCAAGATATCTTAATTACAAAGCTCGAAATTCACTTTCATGGCTCGCCGGGAGTAGCGGGGAGGGAATCAATCCTTCAAGGGAAAGAAATGAGCTGGTTCAGGTTCTTAGGGATGGTAAAGGGGCTGCAGCTGCTGGTTTTAAGTTGATAAAAACATTTTAATTAATCATTCTTAAGAATAAGTGGCCTTTCTAAAACATTATTTTATTTTCAAGATGTCTGCTATCCCATAACAACCGAAATAAAAAGATTATACTGAATTTCCACACTAGCACCCGCAACCCTTTAAACAGACATCCCAAACCCATATAACCTGAGTTATTAAATCAACAGTCCCAGCACATTCAAGAGCTCCTTGCATAAAAGCCCTATTGAAGGCAGTTCTGCAGGGGGACCCTGCGTGTTGACCCCAAGCAGACGTGGCTTCGTTGGCCTGAAATGGAGAGGTCTGGCACAAAAAGGTGTTTTGTCCAGGAAGCAGAGAAAAACACCCCCCCCAACACACACCTCCCACAAACAGCCCTACATCAATCAGCTCTGCAACATCAGTGCTTTAAGGCATTCACAGAGTGAAACAGCAATAGGAAAGCCTGCTCGAGCCTCCCCAGAGCAAGCAGGGATTCCACCAGCTGCCCAGGAAAGACCTAATATTAGCTGTAAAAGTGATTTCAGCTTCAATCAGGGAGGCTGCTCCTCTGTATCTCTCTAATTGAGCAGGAGAGCAAGTCATGGGGACAGCAGAGAAAACCGGCTCTCCTCCTCTCCTGGAGTAACCTAATGACATGATGGCAGAGCATTTCCATCAGGTCCCCAGACTGCCAGAGCACCATTCATCAGGAGAATGGACCAGGAGAACAATCAGAAATCCATTAGCAAGCTGCCACTCGCCTTCGCAGCTCCCTGAACTCCTGATCAAATGTCAGAGCACTGAATGGCTTCTGTTGCTTCAGAGGACAGAAGAATCAGGAAACTGTTCCATAGTGATAGAGATATTATTACAATTTTAACTTTCATTAGCATGAGGGCGACCATTTGCTATCTAGGTTGTCCCTTTAAGCAAGTTTGTCAAATCTGGAACAAAAGCTTCCAGCATAATTAAGATGGAGAGAGATCTCCAGGACCACCAACTGGCACCACAAGGAAAGTGGGGGGGGAGAAGGAAAAGCTGGAGATGGAGGGATTGCTGCGGGGTGGTTGTGATCAGTGCTTTTACTGCCTATATTCAGCAGCCAGGGCTCAACTAGGAAATACTGCAAAGTTGCAAGAAAATAGCCAGAATTACCAACGCTGCTATTTAGCAGCAGGGGAGTGACCCCGTGAGAACATCAGCTCATCATCAGCATTTCACCTTGTGCTTCTGCAGGCTCAGTCCTGCCCTAAGTAAGATTTCACTGGCCACCTACCACAGCTTGAGACAGAGCCAAAACCAATCTGCTCAAAATCTTCCCCAACTAGTTCCCCCAGATGAAAAGTGATCAGGCCGTTTGAAAAGCAATGCAAATAACCAGGTTCATAAATACATTTGTCCATTAAAGACTCCGCACCATCTCTCCCTAATGTTATTTGTGTGTCTGAAAGCTGTTATCTGAGCTATTATCCAGCACAGAGACTAGAAAAAGATATTCCGAGCATATTAGCAGCATACTGAAATGATTTGTGCAGATTCCCTCTGTTCAGACGCTGTTGATGCTTGAAAAACAAAGAAGAATTTCAAGCAGGAAACTTGCACATGTACTGGAAGTAGGGAAAAAGCAATAATTAAAAAAAAATTAGGAATTCTCCAGCGCAAGTATTTCTAACTGCAAACTGATTCTCATTATCTTTCATCTGCCAAGAAAACAAATTAAAATATCAATCAAACGTAGCGATCCAGGTAAAAGTCTTAAACAGCATCTTTGGTTCAATAACAGCAATTACTGTGTCATCGTTCTCAACTCGTTGAGCTCCTCAAATGAGATCAGAAATGACTACAGGAAAAAAAACCCACAAAAATCTCAACATTAATCTGTCATCCACAATACCCGAGTTACATTTGAACGATGGCATTTTCGCCTCCAAAACAGGTAAGAGCGAAATAAAATTAAGGTTGTCAGCATTACTGTTATGAAATGTTAGCCATAAAAACTGCTACTCTAGAGTCTTCTTGGGGTTTATTTACTAGAATTTTTCTATTTTTTTTTCAAGTGAAAGTCAGTCTGAGGCTTTGAAGTGTGTGAAAACAACGTGGCAGTATTAAATCCTGGAGGACTAAAGGCTGCTGAGCAAGGCTGAGATGCACCTACTATGACACTAAAAGTCCACCATGAGTGCAGTGTTTGTTTTACACGAGTGTGCTGAGCCATCACGAGTTATACACAGGAGCAGATCACGGAAACAGTAGCTGGTGTTATCTTAAAGCTCTGTTTATTTTCCACCAAGACAAGAGGAAATGCATATCCAGCAAAAGAACACTTGGATCCACACAAGACCCAGAGACTTTCCTTCATCTGCAGAGGCCAGACCATACACATAAAGTACTGTCAAACAGTGGAAGGGACTAGAACTAGTGGCAAAACTCTTGCTGTGCAACTCCAGGTCTGCCTGTAGGCCTGGGGCTTTCCAAATTGAGATTTCCTAAGGAAATTCCTTACAGTAATACCTCCTATATTATCTTTATTTCAGAAAAGCCGGTTTAAGGGTATTTAGACCTCATATGCCAACTGTCAGCTGAGCTTGAATCTTCTTTAAAACCTTAGTTAGGAACTGCTGGAGGAGGGGTAATTTCCCCACTGATACAAGGTCTGTGTTTTCCCCATAGCCCAGCCCGGCAGGGATCAGCCATCACAAGCCTCCAAAGACCGTGGCGTGGCTGATACCAGATGAGATGAGCTACTGGTTATGGTCCAGTTCCTACAGACAGATGTCCCCCCAGCATTCCATGAGCACAGCCATCAGCCCTCCTGACAGCATCAGCAGCTGGGGAAGTGGGCAGGACAGATTAAAACACCCTTTCTCTCCCTAAAATGCCCAGAATCCTCCCCTCAGGCACCGCAGCCACCGCGCTCAGTCGCTGCCTGTGGATCTTCTGGCCCGGGGACTCTCCTGCCAGGGGTTTTTCAAACAGGCACCTTTTGAAGCGCTACATCCGTGTAAATAAGTAGTTTTCTTAAGAACGAATTAGCTGACCATATTCTATGAAGTTATTTCGTTTGTTTTCGCTCCTGTTCATTTATTCCAATCTGCTGCACCTTCCCTCGGAGAGGTTATTAAACGCTCTGCTAATGGCCGCCAGCACTCGTTTAATTCTTCCTAATGAATGTATGAGTGAGTAGCGGAAGCTATTATGTAGGGCTTAATAAAGGGCGGGAAGGAATTTCCTAAAATTTATTGCCACAGGCTGCTGCTTGAAGATAAAATAAATGGTAATTGCTTGGAACAGGAAAGAGGAGGATGATAAAATGTCCCCAGACATGAGGTAAAAAAAAAAAAAACAAAAAAAACCCCAAGTGCTCTGAACCAAAATCTCAAAGCCCGAAGGATCACGAAGGCAAGATGGCCTCCTCCAGCTTTAGCTTCTGGTAATCCTTAAGACTTTTCCTTTGAATATGGATGCTGACTGAACTCGATCTCAGCTGGAATGATTATTTTATGACACTAGAAAGACAAGCATTCATCTAAAAAAAAAAAAAAAGGCATTAATTCAGACCGCATATTATTTGCAGGAAAGGGACAACGTAGAGGAAATAGAAGGACAATGTTTCTGGACTATTGAGTCCAGCAATACAATCTCCCCTAAAGTACAGGCTTTGTGGAATGCAGAAGACACATAACATTTTGCTACAATTATATTTCTTCTCTCCCCTCGCTGCCTTGGTCGGGGCTGATGGAAGAAAGGAAATTGCCGAGAGGTGAACCTGCGTGTTGTTCCTTCGATTTCTGCGACTGTTTGTTAAAAGAGAGACAAATCAGCAGGCTGGACGAGAAAAAGTGTCTGAACTGAACCGAACTGAGTGTCTGTCCTGCTCCAAAGCGCTGCGATCACAGCGCCAGCCTCCCGGCAAGCTCCAGGTCAGGCCTCGACAACTGGCGAGAACAAAGTGGAAATCTAAGCCCCATCCCCTGTAATTGCAACGCAGGAGAAAAGCCCCAGGTTTTCGAAACAAAGCCTCTTGTCATAACTCACAACAGCTTCCTGTCCACGGAATCCTTCAGGCTTCGCTCAGACGGGGTGATCCAGTCGTACGGATGAGTTTGGGTAAAAGCTTTTGATCAGTCCCGCCAAGAAAGCTGAAAAGCAAGTTTCCCCAGAGCGAGTCTGATTTTTCGGTTCCGCTCAGCCGTTGTAGGTGATATTTTGCACCTTAGAAACTGCCAAAGCATTCACTAAGATCGGGCTGTTCGTGAGTTACACCAACTTGTATGTTTAATAACAGAAGCAGCCGCCAGACCGGAACACTTGTGGTTAGAGCAATAGCTCAAGGGTCACAAGCTGTGGTGGGAGAGGAGAGCAGGGATGTCAGGGATGTCTGGATGCCACCTTATCCGAGTGCCACCGGCGTTTCAAGTCTGGCTGCCCCAAAAAGGACGCTGCCAATCTTTAAGCAAAGCACCGTCTTCCCAAAATGCAGCAGGAAGGAACAACTATGTTGAACTGCAGAAAGAAGATGTCAAGGCAGCAATCTGAGTGGGCAAGGCAAACATCTCCCTTTAAATAAAGGGGCAGAAAGAGAGAAATACTGTTTTCAATAGCAAGCTAATATATCCAAGAGCTTAAAAGCTGACCCAAGAAGAAAAACAAGATTAGGTTTGCTCTTTTTTTGCTGCTTAGAGCAGACAAAGCCTCTCTCAGAAAACCACCATTTTTCATGCCAGCTTTGACCATCTTAAAACCAGGAAAAAAAGAGGATAAAATCCAATTTTTCTTTCTTAAATCCTTGGCAGGTCATCTGCAAGAGCAGGCCAACAGCTTTCCTAGCAGGCAATAAGAAATTATTACTTTCTTTTCTAAACAAAGATTTCAGTTGCTTCAGCTCAACAGCAGGATTTTCACAGTCCAATGGAATACAAAACAATCACCCAACCTTCAAGAGCATCCAATTTGAAGATGGACAGTTGCTTCTCCAAGAGAAAAAACAATAATTTGATAGAAAAAAAGAAAAACAACCCCAAAAAAACACCCAAAAATAATCAAAACAAAATAAGCAGCTTTAGCACACTGGAAGACAAAGTGTGAGCAGTTACAAGATGAGTATGAAATGTCAGGGGATATATTACACAGACTTGCAAAGGATCAAAAAGGATCAAATCTGGGTGGCTATCAGATAGGCATCTCCAAGGGAGTGTTACACATGAGTTTAATCTTCCCCCACCCCACTGAACAAATCAAAGCCAAATCAATGTGCACAGCATTCTGTAACAGCACCAAAACCTGTACAAAAGGCAGAGCTTCCAACTTAAACCAGCAAACACAAACTATCTCATCTCTGAGGACCTTCAAGCACTTCCACCTTTTTCTTAACCCTCTTCCCCTCCTGTGAACAAGTCTTATTACAGATTTATATGGGTTATAGAGCAAGAAGTTGCAGCTTTATGATGATAAAGAACATAAAGACAAAGGATCTGGTTTTGACTTAGGAACAACCCAAGCAGGTAGTTGTTAACTACCCGTGATGCTCACTACTGTTCCCTGCTACAAGGAAAAAAACACAGCATTCCATCTGCCTCGGCATGGCCACATCCCCGGAATCACTCCCTACACAAACCTCAATTACCCAGCCTGAAAATACATATTTTACTTATCCAAGGGCAATCCTCACACTGGGGAGAAATGATTAGGGGAAAAAAAAAAAATCTCAATTATACTTTCAACCACTGATGTCAGGCATAAAGAAAAAAGCTGCTTTTCTTTCGGATGTATTTTGTTTGGTTTTTTGGCGGCTACATCGCTACTGTGTGCAAGAGCCAGGTGTGGGAGGAAAAGTGTAGGTGGCACAAGGGAAAGTAGGAAGGAAGGTCCCTGTCGAGGTTTATCTGGGTACACTACATTTCACAAGAACAGGAGCTCTGTCATCCAGGCTGGCTCGTAACCGCCCCCGCAGCAGGAAGCGGCAGAAGAGCCCCGGAGAAGCCCCGCACATTCCCATCACCCTCCTCCCCCATCCCTGTTATCTGCTTTTACTTGTGCATCTCATAAAACACCCCCAGGCCAACCCCTGGCAAGGCCAGCTCCTCAAGCCAGAGCTTCATAAAACGTTCCAGGTATGATCCCGGGCTAAAAGCAATTCCCTCACCGCAGCCGCAAACCTTGGACGCTCGCACCGACACGTCAGCCTCCGAAATCAAGAGTCAGGACAGGTGATTCGTACTCCAGAGGAGTCAGAGGTGCTGCGTGGCACGAGGAGGTGAATTCCAATGTCCCTGGCTCCGGTGGGACTTTGGGCAGGAGCTGCATTTACACATCTCAGCTGGACATCTGGCCCCACCACGGCACGGTGTCAGGGTGTAGGTGCACTGACAGAACTTCTTAACAAAAGCTCTCCCACAGACCTCCTCCTCCTCCACCCCTTTTCTTGCCTCAAGTTATTGCACTCTGAGATTTTTATTTTTTTGTAAACACTTTTCTGATGGTGAGGGAGGTGCAGGGGAAAGCATCCAACACACTCTAATCCAGTTTGCTGTAGCCTAAAGAAATCCGTTTGTTCGGCTTTGCATTCAGCATCATTGTGAGAATAATTTTTATTAGTACTGCTTATTTAGATTCATTTCATAAATCAGAATTTGGTTACTAGTCAGGAATGCACCCTGAAATTACCTTTTCAGGACACGTCCTCTCAAGTGAGACCCTACTCTCCAAAGGAGGCTGCAAAGTTCCCCCAGACTCATCCCTTACTTCCACGTGGCTGACCATGGATCCAGCCACAGAAAACACTGCAGTAAGGATAAAGAGAGCTCAAATCCAAGTGTGATTGTGCAAGATTGTCATGAAGAGGTCATGCAGTAGAAGACAGCACCTTTACTTGCACGGGGCTAGTTGTACTCCTAAAAATTTTAGAAGTTAGTACATTTTTAAAATTCAGCTGCTAGCAATTCCCATTTGAGAATTATAAAAAGTACTGTATTAATAATTGAAATGTAAAATGCCTGTCTGATTCACTCCAGCCCTCAGTCCCCCTCCCCAAAGGGCTTGTTTGCCTTAGGGGAGCATTTCACAAGCAACCCATCAACTTTCTGAAATACAGCTTGAGCAGATGAAAGCCTCAATAGTCACAGAAGAGCCGCCATCCTTCTAATTCTGGGATTTAAAAACTGTGACATCCACAGAGCTATTTCAACTAATTTAAAGGTAGAACGGCCAAAATATTTCAGCCCAGCCAAGCACTTCAGCTGCCACACTGTACAGTGATTTCAGATGTGGCTCACCAGCGATCTCCCCACTGCAGCCACAACATCCACCCTTTATCACCCGGCAGACACCGTTCTGACTCACCAGGACCAGGGTGACGAGGCACCCTCAGCACTGGGTGATTCAAGACTATCTGGTGGCCACGAAACGTGTCTCATTCCAGGGGCTCCAGATCATCCCGCTCCGAAGTCCTGCTGAAGCCCACCACTTCCTAATTTGGGAACACTGCAGATGACAGGGATGTCTGAGCTGGAAGGCATCTGCTCTGTTGGTGTCTGCATCTTTCACCTTGATGTTTTTAATGCCTCTGTGCTTATGCAGGACTAAATGATGTGGACATGGCCAATACAATGCAGTACTCGCTTTTCTGGGAAGAAGTAACCTAAACTTATCAAATTAGAACACAAACACCTCACTTGGATTTGTGCTGCTTATTCCAATGAGTGGAATGCAAATATTTCAACTTAACATTTCACGGTTCTTTGAGCCCTTACCTCATAATAAATGCAGCACTGATCCATTTTCATTTAATGTTCTTCAAATCCTGTGTTTTTAACCACAATTACAAAGCCACGCTGCTGCTCAGTGAAGTTCACCGTTCCTCTCAGGAGAGGTCGGCTTATCAACACTGCGGCAGGTCTTCAGTGAAATGTCATGCACTGCCTTTGCTTTGCAGAGGCAAAACTGCAGTCACCAAGATGATTATATTAGCATTTGAAGCTAGTATTTGCCTCCAAAAATCCGAACTTTATTATTCTAATTCATCCTTTTGCCTGGCTCAAAATATCACCTACTTAAGAGGGGTTATTAGCTGTCCCTTTTGCTACCCAGTCACAGCCTGAAGGATTTGTCCCTCTCCAGACCTGTCGCTGCAGCAATTCCAGCATTAACTCCTAGATTATGTCTCCAAGTTGTACTTAACAAGCACAAGAGAACCCACACCACATCTGGTGATGTACCTGTGGTCATACAAAGCCTTGTTGCATCCCCACTCTCCAGCAAGAGCGAGGTAAAAACCACCAGCGATTCTTGCAGTGAGGTCTAAATTAGACTGAAGTTTCCCCAACAATTTTTTTTTTTCTCCTAATGACAGGGAATGTGAAAGGTTGAGCGACACTTACACTGTCTTATGTGATCACCTCATAACAATAATTACTACTTAATACCTGAATCATGGTAGCACCTTGACATCCAAGCCTCTGCGTGGGAGGCACTATTTAGACATAACAGACAATCCACAGAGCCCAGAGAAATTGCAGCTTCTCTATGAACATCAACAGTATCAAATGATGGGAAGAGCTCTGTCTTCCCTCCAGTTCATTTCCTGTAAAGGACATCTATTTTCTATTAAATGGCTGCACATTGGGTAAAAAAAAAAAAAAAAAAAAAAGTATATAGCAAACACATTTAGTGCAATCCATCGAGAGTCTTGTACAGAGGGTTTGACTGCAGAAGAATTTTAAATGCAGCTTCTTATCCATCCAGTTAAATATATCCAAGAAGAAATAACAGCTTGGCATTTATTCAAAATTTTTCATTAGAGCTTTCCTAAGTTGTTTGCAAACATGAGGTGTAGCCAGACAACAACAGCTTTAATAGCTGTTCCAGTCATTCTGGCTAAACTAGGACGTAGCTTTTAAATGAACATTATGTGTTGTCAGACTTACAGAAAAGATGAAAAGAACTTAGAGCCAATAAAAAGAATAAAAATAAAAACCCATTCAAGCATACATATTTATAGCTTAAACTATTTTGCTAGATACACTAAGTCTTCTTCGTTATTACAAAATGCTCCCACCCAAAAGAGATTTGAGTAAAATACAGTGTTATTAGATTACAGCTTTGCTTCTGTAAGCATTGTTATGACTTCATAACAGTTCAACTCCACAATTAGCTCTGTGAGAGCAATTCTGACATTCAGTCAACACCAACTGTGTAAATATCTGTAACAGGCTGAATTCGTTTCCAGATACTCCCTGAGCATCTTTGCCAGGAACAGCTCACGTTTACAAACGTTGAACACAATGCTACAAGAGGATTTACGGAATCTCTATACTGAGAGGAATATTAAAAAAAAAAAGTATACGTATTTTTAGAAAGTCAGTGCAGCATAACAAAAGTAATAGGGGAATGAGATCAAATGCAGAAGACAGCAATAAATGAAAGTGCATGTAGCACTGAAAAATATTTGACTTTTTTTAAAACAAAGAATGGTCTGAAATGGAGGAGAGGGAGCAAGATTTTCCCATTAGCAGCGAAAGAAAACATCACCTCTTTTTCATCAGCAAGCAAGCTCACAAAGATTACAGGGTCTAAAAGTAACTAAAAAGACTTGACAGCCACTATTTCCAAAATTCACAGTTGTCACTTCTGACCCTTGTTCTTGCCATTAAACTTTTGCTCACTTCCAAGATGCTTCTTACTGCAAGGGCTGTTTTAATCAGAGCAAGTTAGGGAAGCCACAGAAGACATCTGGTGGCCAGTGCCCCAAATGACAATTGCAGTTTCTTTACACCTTTGTAATAAACCTTAAATTTTAATTAAGTAAATAATTTCAAGCAAACATTTTTAATTATTTAGACAATTTTATTAACCAAAATACAAGCAATGCCAGCTGTGTTTGCTGCATAACAGCCCTGTGATAACCTATTGTGGTCAGGCCAGGAACTGAGAAATTGGGAATAGCCCTACACCAGGTATATTAAATGAGGCAACACCTAAAAAGCAGCCTTTGAATTAACACAAATGACATAGCAAACATTTCCTGAAAGCCCCAAGAATTTCCTATTTAAAGTTTCCATGTCCTTATCCCACTCCCATTCGCACAATTCAGCCTCTGGAAAAACAACTTTCTTTACTCTGGGAACACACACACACAGAAAAAGGCCACGAAAAAGCCATCAGTTCCCCCAGGTGTGGATTGGCAGCAGATCAGCTCACTGGGGTCAGTGCAAGACCTACCAGAGCTCATCTGTGTGTGTTGGTACATTCTGGGTGCACAGAGTAAGTGAAATTTCCTCCTCTACAGCGTCAGTGACGGGAAACACAGGGAACATGCCCAGGTCACTCTGCTCTTCCAACAGCAGTGGACATTGGACAGGGAACAAACAGCAGGTCAGCAAACGGGGGACTCCTGTCCTTCAGCAAGCCTTGCTATCCAAAACTCAGGCATTTAACAGGCAGCAAGCAGAGTATGTAATTCAACACAGTCTTAATCACACGTCATTCCCAGTTTCTGAGGCCATCACTTCCCCTTTGATGCAAATGTGGAGTGCAAAGCACAGCAGAGGAAGGCTGAGCCTTTTACTATTTTATGAGCTCTAAGGACAGACTGGACCAAACACCATTTACTGTGGCTCAGACAGCACTTCAAAGGAGGAATCTACAGAGAGGCAGACTGGACACAGCTCAGGCCCTGGGAAGAATCCTGAGCTGACGTGGTAGGAATAAGGTAGGAACTGAAGTCAGCCAAAAAGATAAATGCACCAAAATGCCTTAGAAAAGCGGCACTAATGGATAAGCAGCTTCTCAAGGCAGGCAACGTGTAGCAATATTGATTCTTTAATAGACACAATGAAACCAAAGTCTTAATGATTAATAATCTGTTGTGAAACTCTATTCATTAGGTAAAAACAGTGCTCAGAGATGACACAACATAAATCAGGCAGTCTCCTCACTCATGAAAGAATGATGAGCTCGCTCACGTCCATGTAAATTAGGAGCAATCACTCTGCGGAAAAGCGAGCTCCTTGTTTTTCACAACCCAAACGGTGACAGCAAGGAGAAAATGCTGAGGAAAAAAAAAACAAAAACACAACACATAGAAAAAAACTCCCCTAATTTCAACACTAACTTCAAAAAGTACTTTAGGCAAAAGCTAAAGCAAGCTGGTATTCAGGACACGCTTGCCCTGGCATTACAAAGCGGTGTGTGGAGAGGGACTCCTCCCACAGCACAACACACCATTTTAGCAGATTTATATCAGATTTTGCCATGAGGGCGATGAAACTTCCAGCCATTTCACGAAGAGTTATGCTTAATATCTGTGTGCAGCACTGGCATTAAATCTACAAGTTTAAAAACAAAGTTAAGAACTAAGCTCTAAGTAAGAACTAATTTAGTTAAGAACTAAGGAAAGATGTTGCCCTAAGGTGGCTTTACTCACTAAAATTGAACATTCATTACCTTTTTGTGCAAGAATCCTCCTTAAACCGATAAAACGGACACGCTGGTAAGCAGATTAATAAGCTCTACAGCTTGTTTAGATCGATCTTCAATCAACATGGAGCAGGGTAAGAGCTGACTGATAACACAGTCACAAAAGCAAGGCTTCTGCTGAAACTGCTCTGCACGTTCCTAAAGCAATGGACTTTTGGGATTCACAACAGACCTTTCATAAGGAGACTTACTACTTCTCACAAGAATGGCACAGCACGGCTGAAATGACAAAAGACTGCTGGGTAAAGACACTGGTGCTCTTTATACAGCTCTCAACACACACTGCACATAGAAGGCAGCCCCCTCCCCCTGCCAAAAAAAAAAAAAAAGGGGGGAAGCAAAGTCCATCTGCAACAGTAACTCCAGAAGGACACTAGTGTTTTAAACACTTCCTTCAGTCTGTGTGAATACAAAACAGAGCACTTTATGCAGCTGAAAGATGGGGCACCTGTAACACACCAAACACCCACAGGACCATGGTGATCCAGGTTTTAAATCATATGGTGCGGACTGAGTACACTGATGGAATTGCAGGAATGTTCTAGGAAATCTGGGGATGCTACAATACTCCAAAATGGGCCCAAGGCTTAAGGCAGGGTGTTTTACTGAACACAGCTGGTATCAGCTGGGTGTTAAGAGCTGGACTAACTCCTGCAGCCCTGCATCCAGACTGCCTGGTGTCAGCTGACAGCATTCCTTACCTGACACCTGCCAAGACACTGGTTACATCCACACCAGGACTATCAACACTCACTATCAACACTCACCCATTTATTTCTTGTCTGCTTTATCAGAGTTCCTATAAGCACAGCTGCAAACACAACCCTGTTGTTCCAAGAAGCAACCCAAAAGCATCCCCACCCTTACATGACAGTCAACATGACAAGACTTTCCAAGGGCATTTTCACCTCTCTGCGTCCTCGTGATTTGCCATGTGCCACAGAGCCCATCACAGAGGATGAACTCAAGATTCCCAACTCTCAGCAACAGGACTGTGTCAGCTCCTCACTTTCAAGCTTAAGATTTAAACTTTTCAGTTTCAAATACCGTGAGTTTGATGGCAAATGTTGAAGTGCCCTGGAAGAGATGATCGCCTACAAGCAAACACTTCTATTCTAATACACTGCAGCTTTCTTTTGCCTCCCTGTCCTGATTTTCTACCGTAGCCTTCCTATTAAAATTTGTAAATAAGACTGCAGAACCAGCATAATCTGTTAATGAAAGTCTGGCATACAAGCAACCACTACCTATTTGTCATGAAGGAGATGAACTGCTTAAACATGGCAGGTTACCAAAGATTAGTCAGTGCACAAAACAGAACTGCTTTTGCCCAGGAAAGGGATTAGCCTTTTCCAATCATAATCATGATCATCATCCACCTTGGTCTGTGGAAAAGCAGTTTAGCAAGTCTTAGGTCTCTTTCCTAACATATTCCAACTTGAAATCAAATTTTGTGGAGGAGCTTCTTAGCAAAACCTACTGGTATTTGATAATTGGGGCAGGAAAAAATATAGGAAGAGCTTTTTATGATGAAAAGGGATAGAGTCAGAAGCAGTAAACAAATCTGCATTTGGCATGCAGCAGATGACAGCATTAACCAGGCTAATACTGAGGCACAGCAAAGTTGGATACATGAGCAATGATCTCAAAAGCTGGGGATAAATCTCCTAATAGAGATGGAAATTAAAGTTTGGGAGCTGCCAAATCTCCAGCCCAACAATGAAGAAAGTTTTGTCAGTTCAGAACACAGACCTGAGACATTGAAGGCAGGCTCTAAATAATGGATTCCTATTAGGCTGATGCTAATGATCCAATTTCAGGTGAATGGTCTAAAGCAGAATCAGGAGTAGTAAAACAGTTTCTTTCAAGTCTCAGGTTTTGCAGCTGGTGAAGCACAGAGTGTAAAAACGCCCTGAGGAACAATGGAAAGAGATAAATGCAGGGTTTATAAGTACATGGGTTTGAAGAGACAGTTCTAGTATGGAAGGAATCTCAATTAAATCATTTCCATGTATGGGCAATTGACTATCTAATAAATGTATATTGCGGATAAAGAAGACATATTGAGCTCACCTGGAGGATTAAAGATAATGAGTACAAAAATCAGACCTTGAAGATCATCTCATTCCACCCCCTGCCATGGGCAGGGCCACCTTCCACTAGCCCAGGTTGCTCCAAGCCCCATCCAAACTGGTCTTGGACACTTCCAGGGATGGGGCAGCCACAGCTTCTCTGGGCAACCTGTGCCAGGGCCTCTTCCACGGGGAAGATTTGCTTCCAAAAGTCTAATCTACATTTACCCTCTTTCAGTTTGATCCCATTCCCCCTTGTCCTACCACTTCCACGCCCTTGTCCAAAGTCCTTGTCCTGCTTTCTTGGAGCCCCTTTAGACACTGGAATGGGCTGTAAGGTCTCCCCAAAGCCTTCTCTGAGCTGAACGTCCCCAGTTCTCCCAGCCTGTCTCCACAGCAGAGAGGCTCCAGCCCTTGGAGCATCTGCACTGCCACCTCTGGACTCACTCCAACAGTTCCATGTCCTGCCTGTGTTGGAGCCCCCAGAGCTGGAGGCAGAACTGCAGGTGGGGTCTCACCACAGTGGAGAAGAGGGAGAGAATTCCCTCCCTCACCCTGCTGCCCACCCTGCTGGGGATGAGCCCAGCATACAGCTGGAACTGATTATAATGTCATTTACTCATTTTCACACCTCAAACAGTTGAAATATAGGATTTAACAGCATTAAAAAAAAAGACATTATTAAACCTAAAGACACTTAAAAATTAATTTTTAATCAATAATGTAGGGAAAGATACTTTTAATTGTTGGGGTTTTTCCTCACAGTGAATTGCATGGGGCACATCTCCAACTGGCAGCTGTGGCAAGCTGATGCTATGGATCCATTTTGCACAATTACTTCCTAATTAAAGCAGTAAAACTTTCAGCACCCTTGTAAGAAAAAGAGTTCAGATCTAATATGGCAGAGACTGTAGTTGGCTGACTTCAGCTATATTCAGCATTAAAGGCATAAGAAAAAGGATCCAGTTCTGCTGTTTATCTCTCTTTATAGTGAGGTAAACAGCTCATTTGAGCTTCCCTATCAATTATGTACTGGAAGAGAAACTCTAGGACCACATTTTATCATTATGAAAGACTAAGAACATTATTGTGTGACTGCTTTATCAATCTCTTCTTCACCTCAGCACCACATGTCTAATGATTAATTTTCTAAGCCTTCAAGTGCTGCTTTTGCTCGAAGATGCTGTTCTACCGAGATGCTTCAGGGAATCTGCTCATCATTCAGCACAGCAACACCTCTCCAAGACACTTAGAGAAGGTGTAGTGTCTGCTGATCACTCCAGTTGACTCCTGCCAACTCCAGGAGCAGAGTTGAGCCCTCTGGGAATACATCTTTATTTTCAGAAGTTTGAGTTTTGCTGAGATTGATGTTCTGGAAAGGCACAAGATACGCTAGTGTGCAAACTCCAAAATGCACTGACAGTCTCTTTCCCATTAACTGTCTACTGGCCACAGCTTTTCTCTCAGCTGGATATTCCCAAAAGCAGTGACTGTAGACTCGTTTCTCGCCAAGCAAAGCACGGGGCAAGAGGCAAACTTTGCTTTTATAATTCCTCTCAAGTTCAAGCTTGCAAGCAATCTATGAGCTGGAGTAATCTGCATCAGGATGAAACCTGAAACATCCCATCAAGGGCTACTCTGCTGCCCAGGGTAACGACACCAGCGTGAACTCCAGCTTGTAAAACAGCCTTCGTGGGGAAACCAACAGTACAAAGAGAGAGAAGCCCAAAACTTGCCCATAGATTACTTTTTCCCCCTTAAGGCCCTCCCCAGTTGTCAACTCGTGGCAAAATTTAGAACCTTTCTGCATTATTCTCACACTACATTTGAGCACCAGCAGAGCTGATTTCTGGCCAGTTGCCCCCTTGCTTTTCAGAAGCCTCTTGATGTGTTGCTTTGAGTGCTACGGAGAGTGCGGCGACCGAGAAATGAAAGTTATTTTGCCTTACACTGTTAGCATTTGATAATTTTCACTAGGCCTTTCTGCTAAGATTTGATACCACTGAAGCAATTCAGATCTCCAGGGCTCTGAAAAATCACTCCAAGTGCCTGCTGAAGGAGCCTTGGTAGAACTTTGCACATAGCACTCCCACCAAAACAGAGTCATGAAAAAGCTTTATGAAAACACAACCCTAAGAGGAGAGAGCCCTGCTACCAACAACTCCACTTTTTTTGTTTGGTTGGGTTTTTTTTACCATACAAGAACTTCCAACAAGTACCTTATAGAGTTCACCTGTTTCTAGGGGGTTAAGTTGCCCACCATGGAACTTCTCCTTAAGCATTTCTTACTTATGGAAAGCCAGAAATATGATTTTCCTGGCACAAACTAGTTCCCACAGTGTGATAGAGAAACCAGATAGTGTTTGGTATTTGGAAGAAACTCTGTAATGACAGTACTGAAAGGCAAACATGCAAACATTTAAGCCCTGATAAAACACCCATCTCTTTTTATGAACTACAGCCCGTGGCACAATCCCTGAATTGGGCTGAAAGCATTAAATACTGTTCTGTCCGTTAACTATAAACTATGTCAGACTATATATTTTAAAGACAAATTATGAAGAGGAAAACAAAATAAAAGAACTTCCTAAAATGAACTTCGTTCCCTCTGTATTTGTCCTGATATTTTAAGATGGCATCTTTCAGGACAGGAGCAGCCCAGACTCAAACAAAGCTGAACAAACAGCGGTGGTACTGCCTTCTACTGCCAGGACTTGGAAGAACCATTTCATCCACTCCAAGGCAGAAATTTTTCCTCATGTGGATAAGCGAGGCTGATCTTTTGCAGTTCTCTCAACAGATGTCCTTGCCCTGATGTCCTCTTTCAAGTTTATTCTTCTCTAAATCAAGACACAGAGGTCTCTCATGAACATATGGCGTACGGACATTAGAGATGCCATTTTTCCTTGCGAATGTGCTGGGATCTGCTGACCTCAGGTCACACTGGCAAGAAGTTAACATCTGCCTATTCCTGTTAGATGATCAAAAAGGAGCGTTTCTGGCTCTTGTGCTACAGCAAAACACCAAAGGTAGTTAGAATATTGTACTGCTTGCAGTTAGTGCTCTGACCTTGAAACTCTGTCCGAAGTAGTAAAAGCAGGAACCAAACTGGGGGTGGAGGAGGAGAGGGTATATCACAGGATTGAGAGCATGGAAAAACCCAGCAGCAGGTTTAACATCTTACACTCTCTAACCTTCCCTTAGTTCCCTTCGGTTTCCTTCAATGCACAAATATTGCATGAAAACGAAAAGAAACAACACTCAAGTAACTCAAACCAGTATTTCAGCACAGCAGTACATACATGGGATCCCTGTCTGTGCCTTTGCTGAGCACTGCAAAGGATTTCTTGGGCCCTTCTAGAAACACACACAGAATGAGAAAAAGTTTGAAAGCAAAGCCAAGCAAAAAATAAAAACAAACCAAAACTTTCCCACTAACTAGATCAGACACAGCAAATATTTCAGGTTTTAGTTACATGAAGATCACGGACGTAGTTTTGTTTTGTTCACAGATAAACTTCCCCTGCAGGACAAAACTGTTGCAGAAACTTTGTCAAAATCCCATTCTCCAGCCAAAGACAGCAGCCAGAAGTGTGTCATCTCAAAGAACATTAGAATTAAAAAAGTGTTGTGTAAAAGCAAGCATTACTCCAAAAAGTTTCAGTGAAACAATGCATTTCTGCTCCTCGCTTCTGTGGAGATGCCTTCAGTTTACAGTTTCTTTGGTCTTTTTTTTTTTTTTAAAGCAACTTCTGATGCAGTCACTAAACCTACCTCTGAGTCCTACTGAGCTTTTCATCTGGCTTCTTTCCTGAGATTCTCAAGTCCCCTTCTACTTTGCAGAAGACCAGCAAATGACAGTGTTGCTGTACCTCAAACTTGGCCACATTTGGCCTCTAGCACTTCAATCCATCACAGGTTTAAGCAGCTGTGAGAAACCACTAAACAGAAGTGTTGTAAATGCACTAAGCAAATTCACAAACTTTCCAAAATAAGGTGGGTTTTTTTCAAAGTAGCAGAGTCCCCTTTGTAAAGGTAATTAAAGAACACTTGTTGCTGACCACAACATCACCATCAGCTCTGGGTTAGTTGCTCAATACTGTGACCCAAACAACTCAAAAAGTATCAAACAACCATTTTCCCAAACTGCGAACCAGAGGGCAGAAATGAAAAACTTGTACAATGTTAAAGTTACTTCCTTGTATTTCACCTTTAGCTGTACAACCTCTCCTCAGATTTCAAGCAATCTGACTCAAGTATTTTCTTAATAAACAATCACAGATGTGCATCAAGCAGCAAGGGAGAGAAAATAGAGTACATGTCTGTATCTGTGCTCCGTGCCCTTGAATAAATCCATATTGTACCTAGCTCAGCAAATCAAAATTAAAGCGAATACCAGTAGAAACCTCTCACCATGTTCGACGAAGACGTTACAGTGTGGGCCCCCATGCCTCGATGACTCCTTCTTCCCTGCTCCTTTGATAAAGTGCAGGGCAGGCAGACTTGGCCTCCTTTGGTCCCCAAGAACTTTTCCAGGCTGCTGCCCCATAAAGTAACTATGGGCAGCCTTTCCCAGGACGAGAAGTTTTTCGAAGAAGTCCGTGATCCCTGATCTTCCAGGCTGGGAAGGAGCTTTGCGGGAGAACGTGTTTAGGTGGGTGCGCTGGCTGCACTCACGGTGGGATAAAGTCACTTGAGGCGGAGAATTAAGACAGATTCCTCCAATGCTCCTGAAGAAAGCAACAAGGCTCCTTAGGTGACTTCATGAAAAAAAAATAAAAAATAAAAAATAAACAAGTAAAAGTTCCAACTGCTCAGCAACGACCAAGCATTACCAAAGTTTAGGTTGCCATATGCAGCGCGTCCTCCACCGGGTAAAAAAAAGGCGAATTAGTTCATCTCACAAGCAAGAAACCACACACAGGGTCACCCAGGGCAGGAAACAGCCATTCCCACCGCAACCGGTGTCAAGGTTTCCCCCTTTTTTTTTTTTTTTTTTTCTTTCTCCTCCTTTTCTTTTGCATAGCATTGGAGTTAGCGAAGGGCCAGCGCGCCACGGGGTTTGGCTTCAAGCGCCGCCGGAGCCCAGCAGGGTCAGGTGCGCTGGAACCATGTCAGCTCTCCGGGCGAAGCAGCAGCAGCAGCAGCTCTGGGCGGGCTCCCGGGGGTGCGGGAACGGGACGGGGGCTCCTCGGTTTCCACTCCTTCCCCCGCCGCTACCTCGGGGCCATGGCGGCCAAGGAGCAGCGCTGGGGCGCCCCGTGCCCGCCGCCTCAGGCGGAGCCGGGCCGGGCAGCGCCGGGAGGCCGGGTCCTGCCCAGCGGGCGGGCGAGGGCGGGCGGGGGGCACCGCGCCGGCCGCATCCCCGGGCGGGAGGAGCAGCGGGGCGAGGGGCCGCGGGCGGCCCCGGCAGGGGAAGGGGAGCCGGCGGGGGGCGGCGAGGGAGATCCCGGAACCCCCGGGCCGGCGGGCGGGCGGTCACATCCCCTTCCGGCCCCTCCTCCTCCGCCGCCCCCGCCTCCCGCCCGGCTGCGCCCGAGCCCGGCGCCGGCCGCGGGGCAGCGAGGGAGCTGCCCGGGGAGGAGCCCCCGAGGAGGAGGGGGGTTTGGTCCTCCCCCTGCGCTCGGCCCTGGGGTGTTGCGCCCGGTTCTGGGTCCTCGGGGCAAGGGGCGGCTGGAGCGGGTCCGGCGGAGGCCGCACAGATGAGGAGGGGTCTGGAGCATCCCTCCGAGGAGGAGAGGCTGCGGGAGATGGGCCTGCTTAGTCTGGAGAAGACTGAGAGGGGATCTCGTCAATTGTCCTCATCCAAGAAGATGGTGCCAGGCTCTTTCCAGCAGTGTCCAGCGGCCCGACAAGGAGCAATAGCCATAAACTAAAACACAAGGAGTTTCACTTCAGCATAAGGAAGAACTGCTTTCTATGGAACAGGTGCCCAGGAAGGTTGCAGAGTCTTCCTCTCCAGTAACATTCCAAACCCACCTGGATGCATTCCTGTGTCACCCGCTCCAGGTGACCCTGCCTGGGCAGGGGGGTTGGACTGGATGATCTCCAGAGGCCCCTTCCAACACTTAACAATTCTCTGATTCTTTGGACAAAACCCTCTGAGGGGAATGAGGGACCAAGCAGGACTGGGGGTCTGTGAGAAAGGGGGGGCGTGAAGGGAAGGGTGAGGTGAGCTTCTTTATTAGTGCTGTCAGAGCATATGCACAACTCGATACCAAAACCAGCCATAGAGGCCATATGAATGTGGCAGTAAAATGCATATTTTGTGCACCAACATGGAGTTAAACCCCCACGTTTTTCAGCCTGCACTGGGGTGCCCTTGGATGTGCAGCATGAGTGGTCCCTGGAGCTAAAGGGCAATGTTGCTGAAGATATTTAGTTTCTCGTACATTCTCCAGTTCACCTTGGGAATAGAAGAGGGTTGAGGCAGCAGCTTGAGGTCAGGGTGCTTCGGTCAAAGGTCTGTGGTTGCTCCCACTCGACAACAGGAGAACACACAATTGCAATTCTGTGCTGTAGCCTCCTGCTCAGGGTAACCATCTGGACACAGAGCAGCGTGTTTATACTGACTCCTCCCTTGTGACAAATCCAAACACACTCCTTGTCTACTACACCATATTCAAGGTCCCTGGCAGACATGTATTTTTCATCTCCTCACAATAGCATCCAAAATGTAGCACTTCATATGGCCCTACAGGATCCTCCACCACTGCTGTGCCTGTCTGCTCCTATGTCACTAATTCTTAGCCAGAAGACTGATCCCAAACCATTCCTATTGAATTTCTCCATCAGCAGCTCAGATTGCAGGGACTGAGGCTGTTTGTGCTGCACACACACAGGAGAGAATAATTCTGGCACATCGTGCTGAGACAAATCCAGGGTCACATCTCTTGAACTCAGCAGAATTTCTCCAGGTTTATCTCAGTAATGGAGATCAGCTTCTCACTGGGGTGATGTGACCCTCTGCTCAGCTCCCATGGATTGAAAGGAAAGTGAGGAAACAAAGCTGTCTGTCAACATGGGCTGAGCAGCAAAAACCAATACCAACCATTCACTCAAAATGTTACTCCCTTCTGGGTCTGACTGGAGCACTCTGGATAATATCTCCTACCATGGCAGGACTGAAGCAGAGTGAACTCCAGAAGACAGCCATTAATTTCTCCAAAAGCATTTCCCATTTCCCCAAGCAGTGCTGTAGTTAATTTGGGACAATACACAGGCAGATGGACCAGCTGGTCACTCCCAAATGTCATAGCAAGATACCTGCCTTCTTTTCCTTCCTGAAGGGTACTATGTTTTCTGTCCCCTACCCTGCTGCCAGTTTTTGTGAACGCAATTGTCTCACGTTAACAAACTTGGAAGTCACCCCACAGATTCAGAAATTGTGAGAGAAGACGGACAGAAAGATCGTGTGAATGCAAAATAAATGAAAAATGTTACAGACTGTTTCTTTCAATCAAGCCTGAGTACATCCTATGGATTTATTCTTTCATAAGAGGTATTTCGGCACTTTTTCTGTTTACCTTTCATTAAGTGTGGGTTCTTACACCCGACAGCTGCAGAGACGTTTCCTCCATAACAATATCTTAAAAGCTTCAACCTCTTCACCAAATAATAAAACTTAGCATATTAATTAGCAGTCCTCAGGAACCCCAGACAATCATTTCAAGATGCCTCTAATCTCAGTGGGGTTTCAGTCTCTTCTGGGGTCTGCTCAAAGCTTTGTATTTATACCATTCACCTCAGCTGAACAGCAGAACTGCACGCGGATGAGACAGAAGTAATGCAGTAAGCAGCAGTAATTGGATTAATAACCCATTAGCACAAATTCAAAATCCCAGCGGTTATTCCTTGGAGTAGAAGGGAGGGGTTGCCATGCTTCATATTAGTACATGAATTAAGTGCTGGGCACCAAGAAACAAGAAAATTATTCCTGCAGACGGGCGGTGCTGTGTTGTCCTTCCCGCAGGCAGCACTCACCCGCAAGGGAACCAGTTGGTAACTCCACTTTTGAGCATGTCTTCACCATGTATTTAACCCTGGAGGAAGCAGCACAGGCAGGTGCTATGGCTAGTTTACAGGCTCCACACCTGTCAGACACTGGTGACCAAAGAAATCAGGCTGATCTGTTTTAAGGCCTCCCCGGGCATTTTAGTTCCCCATATGAAAATGAAACCTTAGTAGGTTTTTCCCACCCTGCTTTCAACTGCTTTTTTCTTAAACCAGAGAAGCCATAGTTTCCTCCTTTTCACCCTTCCTGCTTGGAAGTTGCCCAGCAAAATCTCACAGACTATTTCAAGAATTCAAGAGGACGCTGCTGTTTCTGGCTTCTTGTTACCTGCTGGCTTGCAAAGCTGGGCTGGAGGGGGTTGCAGGGACTGCCAGCAGTGACCTTGCTGAAGCCTTGAAGAATTTAGGCCTGGCCTTGGCACAGCACTTGGCTGAGTTTGGAAGGAGCAGTAATTACCCCTCAAAATCATGGGGAGAAAATACTGAGACCTTCAGTTCCCTCCCCCCCCCATCAGGAAAGATCCATAACCAAACCTCACCAGCTGGTGGTCTTCTTAGGCATAAAAACAAAAGTACTAGTTATTCAGGAGCAAGGGAACTGGATGAGTCATACACCACCCCCATTTAACACATCCCTAACACCAAAATACCAGGAGTGCTTCCTCAAGAGGAGAAATCAGAAAGCTTGGAACTGAAGTAGTCCAGCTCTTGAGCTCATTGTTTTTCAGGTTGTATACTCACTGAGCATATATAACCAAAAAAGGTTCACAGTGGGGAGAGAGAACTAGCACGAGAAGCTTGGAAATAGAGCACAGCTTTAAAGACTGATGTGGAAAAGGAAAAAAAAGGAGAGGAAGAGGAATGAAAATACAGAACAACTCAGCTGTGCTGCCCACGCAGCCTGACACGGACACCAGTTCCCAGGATCAGTGTATGAGAAGCTGGCATTGTCTCACCTTGCAGGTCAGACAGCTCACACCTTGATCCCATGAGCGTAATCCACCCCTAAATGAACCACCTCCAGAGCACAGTATCCACCACATCACCAGCAGCACTTTCAAGAGTCTCATAACCCCTCCCAGCCCCTTTCTGACCTTTAGATGCCTGCAGAGAGGTTGCTTGAGGACAGAGGAGCATTTTGCATTCATGTACCTGTTCAGCAGAACCGTTTCCAGGTATCAAATCTCTCTAGGTGGTAATGAAGTACAGTCTCTTCACCCCTTTGTCCTTTAACTGACACAGAGTTGTTTCAATTTAAGTGGCAGAGATGCAGAGATTTACTGGATTAACTACAGCCCTCTCCATCAGCCTTCAGCAGTGCACATTAAGCAACACATTGCTTGTGTATCCCCAGCCTGCTTACACCTAGAACCCCCACAGCAGACATCCCTGAACCTCCCTATGTGTTAATAAGAAAAACAGCTGCTAAACTACAGCAGTTGGGTGGGGGGAAAAAAAAAAAAAAAAGAGATAATTTCATCATTAAAAGATGCAGAGGCTGCTCAAGCTTTTTCAGCCTTTTTGAACCATTCTTGTCCACACAGATGTGGGTAACATGGCTACCAGCAGCCTCATGCACAGGCCTGATAGTGCCGGCATCCAGCTTTGTTTTTCAAACTTCCCAAGTCATCTCGAGGATGTGATTGTTGCAGCACTTACTAAGGAATCCTCATAAAACTGAAAAATAACAATTCCCAGCTCTTGTGTGGAGCATTCCAACGATACCCCCAAGAAGCTGAGTGCTATTTTACAGAGGCAGCACGGGCAGAAGTTGGAGCTGTGCAGCAGCAGAACGGATTAGCCGTGTCCTTGCTTGTCCTCAGCCACTGAGCCCCATTATGCTGTAGGATTTGGGTAGCAGCGCTGGTGGCAGCCGTCCAGGCCCTGCTGTTTGGCAGGGCAGCGAGGCCGAGCTGGGAAGGGAAGTGCCACAAACGCGATCCAAAGGTGCCATCTAGTGCCTGCTCGGGACCGCAGGGAGAGCAGCCGGCACTGGAGGAGCAGCAATGAAGGGAATTTCCAGTACCCAAGAAAAGACTGAGCAAAGAAGAATTTTGCCCGAGGGAAGTCTGAGAATCTGCAGTGTTACAATTGGATTCAGGAACAATTAGGGCAGATGGGTTTTTTATCACCCTTTTTAAGAATTACAGTGCTGTGGTGGTGCAAGTATGTATTTGCAATATGAATAGATTCCACACATATTTTAACACAACAGCTCTAATACAGCACCAGAGAGCTGAGAGGATGCTCCAAGGAAAGCATCACATCCATTCTGCACAGAGGAGGTGATTGACTGCCTTGCCCACTTCTAAGCACCAGCCTGAGGATCACCAGTGTCCTACTGGGCTCCCTGCCATCCCCCAGTGACCTCATGACTCACCTCTCCATGGAATCCTGCAGGGAGGCAATACTGGGAGAGCCACTGTGAACAAGTCCAGGCAATCCTTACAGAGGAGCCCTGCACAGAAGATGGGCTGAAGAGGAAGGTCAAGTCCTGCTTGAATGGGATGAAGAGTTGAAGGGAAAAAACAGGACATTGCAACCCTTCCAAGTGTCCTGGCACAAGGAAACTTGAGCCAACCATAGCTCTCAAGCTAGACCCAATTAATTATGGAGAAAACCAAGCTAATGCACACGCTGCTGAAGGACTGATTTGTTTCAAAAAATTTATTGAAATGTAAAATATTTAATACAAAACAATTCTGGTGCCTCCTCAGAAGAAGAGCTCACCACGTCAGGCATTAAAAAAAAAAAAAAGAGACCAGCAGGATGTACACAAATTAGGACACAGCTCGTTCATGGCTCCTGGCTCATGTGGACAGCAACAGTCACATCCCCTCTCTCATACCCCTGAGAAAAAGCCATGAACAGCCAGACTCAAACTGTGGTTAGCAAGGGTGTGGATACTCCTGTTCTCTAAACACGTGTGCCTGGATCTACAGGCTCTGTCAGAGGACAGACTGGCAGATCTGTGTTACAGTAAATTAAAATCCAAACCATCTTCTGGGGAGAGAGAAACATCACAAAACACATCCCTTCCTCTCTCATTCTGCACAAATTTATGGGGCACTAGACACAGCAACAGGTGCAAGGAGACATGTCCCAGTTGCATCTGCATCTTTATAAAGGTCAGATATCAGTTTTTCAGGCTGCTGCACTAAAAGGCTATTGGACTTAAGTACTACTTTGTCCTGTTGTACTAAAAGGACTCAAGAGATATCCTGGGAATGAGGAATTTTGGTGATTTCTGAAGTGTGGAATGAATGCTGGGGACTGGAACACTGAAAAGAATATATAATACTGAGAATCAAAAGCTGCCATGCTGGGATTTCAAATGACTGCTTCTGGCCATGTGCCCTATCCCTCCAAATCCAGCAACCTCTGTCGAGCTTCCAGAATGATCTCCTCCATCACCTCTGGTTTGAGAATGTCCTTGATCTGCAGCGGAAACAAGAGCAACATTGGCACCAGAAAGCAATTACTATTTTTGCACACTCTGTGGGGACAAACGTCCCTGACAAACAGCAAGGGAGTTCAGAGGATTGTGGTGAAATAAGACCGGGGCAGAGGGTCCAATCCAGAGTCAACTAGGCCAGAATTAACAATTCTTACAGAGACCAGAAGAAATCAAAGGAGATGCTACTGACAACTCTTCCATCTCTCCTGATGGACACACAGCAGTATTTGGGAAGGGGAGAGATGACTTAAACAGAAGTATACTTCAAAACAACATCCCATGTAGCTGAGAGGCTGGCATTGGGAATAAAAGCAGACAACAATTCAGATGCCATTAATTTATGGGAAGAGAATTCCCTGTGATTGTGCTGGCAGAAATCACAGTGAAAAGCTGTACAGCGAGTGGTCAGTGCAGGATGTGGATACAGACACAAGACCTCTCTGTAGAATACACGACATTTGTTTTTTCACTGGTTCTTGAAGAATCATCCCAAATTTAACAGTGTTTTCACAGCAATCACAGGGGACCCAAAATCCCAGTGAGGGATACACAACATCTACTGAAAAATGGACTTATTCCTCTATTGGAATAGTTGGACATTGCCAGAGGCAGAATCCTTCAAAAACTAAATCTCTGAAATTGTGCAAGGCAACTTCTGCTATGCAGCGGGGAGAGTTGGTATTGTCACTTACCACAGGATGCTTTGGAAAGCCAAAAGGAAGCCCCACCACCTAAATTACTGACTTCAGCAGCAACTGGTGCAGCCTTTCTGTTCCCTCTCCCACTGTGGAACAAACCCTTCTGGTTTCTGTACCTGATGAGGAAGGGATGCTTCATAGCAGTACAGGATGCTGGTATCAAAGAGCATCATCTTGTGAGTAACCAGAGCCATGATGCAGTTTCGGAGCCGTGAGATCACCTCCCGGTCAGACAAGGGAACCGGCTGAGGAGGGACAGAGGAAAAGGGATGAATGCCCAGGGAAATAATGCAGGCTGACTGTAGGAAAGCCTTGCTGTGAACCTAATACCAAATCCTGAATAAAAACCATTGGCAGGAGAAGGTTCACCTTCCCTGAGCTCTCACCTCCAAGTTGGTGGTGAAGCCCCCGGCCTCTTCCTCCTTCTGCTCCGGAGTTGGGTAGATCCAGATGAAGCCGTTGTTGCCAAGGATCACGGAAGCACCGCAGGGCAGGTCGTGGAAGTGAGTCTTCTGGCGTTTCACAAGGGAGGGAGAGACCTGAACCAGCACACCCTGGGCAAGCTGGAGAGGAGATGAGACTCAGTGTGAGAGACACGAGCCACCACAGACATCAACAAGTCACCCACACTCACTGCATTCCCAGCCTAGGCACCACTCCATTTTAACGCCTTTTCCTGTGAAACAGTGAATGTAAAACCTGCCTGCCTCTGGGAGCGCTGGGGGGATTAGCTAATGCCTGTGGAGTCCTTTGAAGATGAAGAATACTCTAAGTGCTTAGCACAAATGTTAATAATATCTTGATCGCAACTACACATCAACCAGCCCTGCAGAAAAACGAGGAGAGGCCCAATTTAGCAGAACCCTTTCCCTCTTAATCCAATCACTGTCCTTCACCCTTTGTGCAATAACCACACATCCCTTTCATCTTTTAAGTGCTAATACCCTTGGTCTGGTAATCCCAAACTGCAGCCCACGCTCTGATGGCCCCTTGGCTTCTTTCAATGCACAAAACCAGAGATAAATGCCAACTGTGTAAAGCCTAAAATAGAGCCCTGGGGAGAGAAACAAGTTACAGGGGCAATGGCCTGCAGAAGAAGAGCGAGATTTCTCCCCAGGATTTAATTCCCAATGGCTAGTGGGGGAAACAGGACCGGCAAGCTGGAATTGTGGACAGAGAGAGCAGTGGCTCAAAGGGCAACTCAAGGACACCTCCTCTGCTTTGGGAAAACTCCACTTGGTGCTCCCACACAGGAGCTGAGGTTCTTCCTATCCTGCAGGAATCAGTTATAACAACGTCCTGCTCTATTCCAGAACTCTTTTTTTGGAAAAAGACTCCAAAAGGTCTCATACAAGTCAGCTGGCACAGAATTAGGCCAAGATCAAGGGCTTTGGAACAACTTACCTTCCCGTATTTCAGGCTCCGGGTGTGCAGTGATACAGCCCCATCAGAAAATATAGACTGGACCTCTGCCTGTCAGTGCCACTTAAGGAAAACGAACTTCCCAAGGTTGCCCAGTGCCACCCCAGCACAGCTGTCACCTCCAGCCAGGCCAGCTGAGCTCTGGCTGTTCTCCCCACGCCCTTGGCTCTTCTGGCAATGGGAGCAGGAGAAGGATACACTGATGAGGTCCCCTTCCTGCAGGTAATCCCTCATGGCAAGCTCATCTTCTGCTGACCTTCTTCTCTGAAACAACACAAGAAAAGTTACGTGTGGCCCAGAACAAGAAAACATCCGTTAACACCTCACTGTGGGGGACCTTGGGATGCCATGTAGAACAGCCTGGTCACCAAAGGAAAGCCGGGCAGAACAGCAAACCTTTAGGTCACTGAAGTATTATAACACGGAGAGTTAGAGATGTCAGAGCTACACTGTGCTCGTGCTAACTGTGGGAAGGGCTCCAGAGCTTCCCAGTGCTCCTGCCATGGAAGCAGCAGACAACAGGGCTCCGGCACTGCTCTGCCTCAGCTACACTCACCAGTTCCCCGCCGGGTAAATTTATAGACGACAGCAACAGCACTGAATCCAGCCTGGAATTCGTTTCCACTTTCCATCGCTTCTGCTGAACCTGAGCGGGAAAAAAAAAAAAAAAAAAACCTGCTGCTGCGCACCCAAAAATGGAACAGGAGCTGCAGCCCACCAAGCCCACAGGAGGGGACAGCCCTGCTGGTTTTTCCAACCTCATCCCGGTTAAAACCCGTGGCTCCCAGTGCCCTGTGCAGGGACACTGATGTGTTATCAGCGTTTTAGGATCCTGGGAAGTGCTCCAGGTTGGACTGAGCCACCCCGGTCAGAGGCCACCCTCCTCTTCCTCAGCACGCGAGTGCATCTCCAAACCCTGACATCAGCACCGCGGGGAAAACGGGGCTTTACCTCCGTAATCCTGCCGACCACGATGTCGCCGACCTCGCCGTTGTACCTGCGGAGCGGGACGGGGAGCGGCCGTCACACACCTCGCCCGAGCAGGGCCCAGCCACCGGCCCTCCCCTGCCACCGCCGCACTCACCTGGCCTTCAGCGCCCTCACGCACACCAGCTTGTTCACCCTCTCCACCACGCCGGCCACCGAGGCGATGAGCTTGTCGTCCTCCACATACGTGCCGTGGCCCCTGAGGAGAGAAGCGCGGCTACCTGAGGACCGCCCGAAGCCGCGCCACGCCGCCGCCGCCCCCCCCCCACCTCCCCCGCGCCGCTGCCCGCACCTCATGTATCCCGTGTCCGTGGTGATGGTGTCGCCCGGTGCCACCAGGTGCTTCTCGGCGCCGCGGGGCGCGCTCGCCCCAAGGGGCCCGCGGGCCTGCGGCAGCCTCATGGTGACCGCCGCCATCTTGGGCGCGGGCTTGGTCCCGCCACCGCGCGGCTTCCGCCCGCCATGTTGGCTGCGGGCGAGAACGCGCCTGAGGCGCGGGCGCCGCCATCTTGAGTGAGGGCGGCGGCGGGGGAGGGCTCTGGGCATCCATATTTGTTACTGGCAGCAAAGGCGCTCGAGGGCTTCGCCCCGTTGGAACGCAAGGGGAGCGCGGCCATGTTTGGTGAGGGCAGGGTGCCTCACTCCCCTGGCGGTGACCGGCACCCCAAAAACCCGCCGCGCAAACCGGGGGGCTCCGGGATCCCCCAGACCTTCCCCCGGGGCTCGCCGGGCCCCAGCGCCCCGCCTTGGGCCGCAGCCAAGGGTGCGCTCGCCCCGGGGGGAGAAGCCCCCCCAGCTTTGGGGTGGCCGTGCTCACGGAGTGCCCCCCGTGTTTATCTGAAAACACCCCCCTAATCCTCTCCCGAGCTGGCTCAACTTGGCTTAAACACCCCCGAGGGGCTCGGGATTGCCCCTTTCCCTTGGCAGAGCTGTGCCAGCGGGAAGTGATACGTCTGTGGAGAAGTTTAACCCGTCTAATACAAAGCACCGGTCCGGCCCTTGGAGCCGGTGAGGAAATACCCGGAGAAAAGCAGCTCAGCGATGACCGCCGGCAAATCAGTTGCTTTTCCAGGATCCAAAACAAACCTTCCGGCAAGACCCATCGCAGCTGAAACACGGGCATTAATTCTTGGAAGGTATCAAAGGATATCAACAGCTGTGGCTTGGCAGGGTGGAACTGGACCGAACACCACCCCCTCCAGCACTCACCACTTCTTCCAGACCTCAAAAAGGGCTTCTTTAGCCAAAAAACTCATTTTTCCTCCTCCCACCTGCACTCCTTGGTCCAACAGACAACGCCACATCTCACTCACTGATTATTGTGTTAGTTAAGACCTTCACTCATCCCAACCATCACGTCCTTCCCCTGGCACATAACAAAATAAAGCTCTCCATGCTATCCCTCTTCTAAATGATAAATGTCCCAAGTAATTTTTATTTAGAATACAAGAGAGAAGTACAAATGTATTTACACTGTGTACATAAACAATCAAATAATATATAATATCAAAGTTTTGTAAATAATGTTTACATAAATATTTACAAAGTTAAAGTGACAGTTGTTTGCTTTTTGTTTTCTTTTTCTGGAAGTAAAACGCGGCTTGTGAGAACTTTAGACATCTTAGACTTATAATTAATATTAGAATACCTTCTTTTAAGCTTTATGATACACAGCCCTCCTTCCGGAGTGTGGGACTCCAGAGGGCGCTTAGAGTTGTCCTTGGGGACAGAACTGGCCCGGGGACGGGTTTTCTCTGTCCCCAGAGGGCAGTAGCGGTTCCAGCCGAAATGTTCCCTCACGGCTGGGGAAGAGTTGCTCCAAGGGCTGGAACAAACCCAGCCCGGCAGGGCTCAGGGTCCTCTCAAAACCTGCCTGTGGATGGGCATTCCCAGCTGGCACGGTGTCCCCATGGAATGTGTCCCCTCTGCCTACCCGGCGTCACTCGGAGCGGTGACAAACCCCAGTGCACAGCTCAGACTGGAGTGGGGCAGGAAAGGGGGGCTTGAGCGGGGGAAAATGCAACTGTTTGCTGACTCAGGAGGGAAAGGTGTACCTTAGAAGGAGCCACCAGGGCCAAAGCCACCCCTGGGACAAAGAGGCGTGACTGGGGTGGCCACATCAGGGCTGTGGCAGCCTTCCAAGTGTCTGCTGGGCACTTGCTGGAGCAGAGGAGGGATAAGAACAGTTTTTCTTTCCTCCAAATTATCCGTAAAAGCCGGCTGTGACTCATTCAGGCCCAGCTTTTCAGCTGCTCCAGCCCACTGGCAAATCCACGCAGGACATCCCACTGTGTCCCTTCTTTCCTGCCAACCCCAGGGACCAGCAGCCCACCCTACACCCTGGGCTACGATCCCACACAGTGCAGCTGCACAGCTGGGTGTTCCCCCCGCTCACCTGCCAAACCCGTGCCCCAAAAACAACCCAGCACCCCCTCCAAGACACAAAGCAGCCTCTGCCCCCGCCAGCTCTGCCAAGGCTCAACCCCCCCCCCCAGTCCACTGCGTGTCTCAGCATCAGTCCTTGCTGTCCAAGAATGCCGCTGCCGCTCCGGGGCCTTCACAGCACCATGGTGGGGATGTGGTGGGCCAGGGAGGCGGGGTGGGGCACGGGCAGGGCCGGCGAGTGGGCCTGCAGGGAGGCGTTGGGGGGCCGGTGCCGGGCGCTCTTCTGGTGCGCCCGCAGCCCCGCGAGCTGGGAGTAGGCACTTTGGCACACCTGGCACTTGTAGGGCCGCTCCCCCGTGTGCAGGCGGACGTGGTTGCGCAGGGTGGAGGACTGGCTGAAGCGGCGGTTGCAGAAGCGGCACACGAAGGGCTTGTCCAGGGTGTGGATCCGCATGTGGGAGCGCAGGTTGCTGCGGGAGTTGAAGCCGCGGTGGCAGATCACGCAGCGCATGCGCCCCGTCGTGCTGGCCCCCGTCTCCACCGCGTGGAAATCCTCTGGGGATGGCAGGGGATGGTCAGGCAA
>JAYRBT010000038.1:5022661-5077729 GCA_036023395.1 Myiotriccus ornatus
CGCATGCGCCCCGTCGTGCTGGCCCCCGTCTCCACCGCGTGGAAATCCTCTGGGGATGGCAGGGGATGGTCAGGCAATGGCCTGCAGCACAGCAGATCACCCCATCCCCGAGCACCGAGACACTGGATGCCTTGGATAACCCCCCGCGCCCCCTCGCTGGCTCCCTGCTTGTGGGGACACCCATCCCGGTCAGAGAGGAGTCCCAGCTGGCACTTGAGGCTTTGGGATGGGGCCAGCACTGGGGATAGACTCATCCAGATTTAGATGAGGAGGAACCTTCAAGCTGAGCTGAATGAATCCCTAATAGATGGGCACAAAGAGCAGTTTTCCCCTCCATGGGCTGCAGCAGAGCTGAAGGGGGTGAGGGCAGGAACCCACAGCCACGCTGTCCAACCCCTTCACTGGTCCCAGCTTCTCCCTCTGCTCTTTTGGGCTCTTACCCATCTCTCTCTTGGTGGAAAATACAGTCAGAGAGCACAGATGGGATCCACCTCCAAACGCAGCGTTCCTAGCAGTGCCTGAGCTCTGCTGTGCCCACAGAGGAGCATCTTGGGGAACCACCAAGAAAAGCAGAGAGCAAACACCCAGGGAAAGAAAAGCCTCCTGAGATGGTGATTTGGGGACAGATCCATTGAATGCAGAGTGGGGATATCTAACATATCTAGTTAAATGCAGAGCTAGGATATCTAACATATCCCATAAGATGTCCCTGGCCTCAAGCCCACCCCGTGGCCTCAGAGCTGAGCACAGGGTGAACAGGCAGGGTTGGTGCACCCACGGCTGTTTCCGATGCTACCTACCATGTTTGTTCTTCTTCTGCTCCTCTTCCAGCCCCGGCACACCAGGAATGCCCAGGAAGGTGTTATGGGAGTTCCCGTACCAGACCAGCAGCTCTTGGTCCGGAGGAATCATCTATAAAAAAAGATACAGACAGGGATGTTTGGAGGGGAGATAAACACCCATCCTCGTGCTGGTCCCTTTGGACCTGTCCTGGTGGTACCCCATCTCCTGGGAGACCCTGCTGCCACCTGGGACCTCCAGTGGTCCCCAGCACCCCCAAGCAGGCACAGCATTGCCCAGGTTGCAGCGCTGGAGGCAATGGCACAGCTCAGCACCACCCACCACGGGCACAAACCTGCTCTGGGGTGTCCTCCAGGCCCGGACACAAACAAAGTGACAGGAAAATACGCAGCAACAGAGGACATAGACAGAGCTGAGGGCTCTGGAGCGCAGGACCCGGAGGTCCTGGGAGCTCGGGGAGATGAGGACAGGATGGCACACAGAGACACGGAGAAATAACCCATTTTTGGAGCCACAAACTGCAGCGAGGCACAAGTGACAGAGACCAAGACAGAGAGCTGTGACACGGATCCACAGCCCAGGGCTCCAGCAAAATGTTTCAGCTGTGGACGGAGCCACCAACACCCTCCTGCTGTAGGGCACAGGCAGCATCTCCCACCTGACCCTGCCAGGGCTGATTTTAGAAGGTGGAAATGCAGCTCCATCAGCAAAGGGCTTGCCAGCCCATGGATCAGAGCAGAGCTCAGAGCTGCTCTAGGAGACCATGACTCGGCTGCGAGATGCTGCCTATGTCCCACACCAAAAGCACTGTGCCTGCAACAGCCCAAGGAGATGCACAGGGCCAGGGAAAGGGTTTTGCATCACACATGCTCCCATTTTCCTGGCACTTCTTTCCCCGTTATGTTCCTGCACAGCCAGGGTGAATGGCTGGGAAATGCCACTCAAGGCTCCCCGAGCGCAGCAGATGTGGCTGGGAGGGTGGACACTCTCACAAGGGTTCAGACAACACTAACATCAACATCACTTCATTAAAAAATACACATATTTCTCCTTGCAGATCCCTAGCATTGAGAACCAAATTTAGGAACCAGAAAGTCCTGCCTTTTGGAAGATGGTTTTGCACACGCGGAGTAGTCCAAGAAAAGCAACATCCACATGAAACACGGGTCATAAGTTAGATCACCCAAACACTGAAAAAATGTGCCAAATTTTAAGCATCTGAAAGGAGCAGGAATTTTACTGCATATGTTTTAAGTGTCCATCTGCATAAAGACCTCACTGGGGCTGCAGAGGAGGAATTTGGAAGGTAGTAGAAGCCGATGTCCTTTTACATCCCAAATTGGTGCTTTTTTTTGGTGTCATTTTCTCTTAACAGAAAATTATTTATTTTTAATACAAGCCCAGAAAAATATTGCTGAAAGGATAAAACACTCTGCATGGGTGCATATGTGTGTTTTACTCTGCTGAAGCAGCTGCGCCCACACCAGCAGTGGGTGAGCACCCATGTCCACACACCCCAAAGCCAATTTAAATTGCCCCCCAGGAATCCCATGGCCTTCAGATCAAAGGCCAAAACTCGCTGCCCTCCCTTTATTTTCCAGCAACAGCAACTTGGTATTGGTGAGAATGAGGATGGGAAAAACTAATTAACAAGTAAGGGCAGGAACGGGCAAAACACATTAAAATACTAAAGGCAAATAGCAGAAAAGGCACCAAATAAATCTGATTTTGTGGTGGATAGTTGAGAAAGGCATCCTGAGAGATGTTGTGCTGGAGCCACAGTGCAGCAGAGGCGGGTGCAGCGTGGCAGGGACTGGGCAGCTCACGGTGCCTGCTGGGGAAGGGACACCGTGGGCATGGGCTGTGCAGGGGGACAGGAGGAGAGTGGCAGTGCCCATGCACAGACACATGTCCTGCTGAGCAGGGCAGCTCTAAATTTGGGTCAGTGTGTGCATATCCTGCCCAGGACTGAGCTATTCCCACTGGTGTCGGGCTGATGCTGCACCCTCGGTCCAGGGCTTGAGGTGAGGGAGTTGCCAGGAGAGCTGTGGTGGGTGACAAGGGGGATTGCTCCAGTCCAAGGATGCCAAAGACTCCATGTGATTACTGAGCAGAGAGAGAAACACTAGAGGAAAATCCTCTCTTACTTTTCCTTCTCTTGTTGGGTGCACAAACTCCAGTAGGTTTGAACGAGCGATGGATTTTGGACTGCGTGTGTCTGTGTGCGCAAGCAGGAATGGGGAGCCCAGAAAAAAGCAATTCCTTGACCTGTCATGCCCAGTTGTGACCCAGATCCTCACACATTCCATCCTTCCCCTCATCACATTCTCACCCATCCCCTTTTGCTTCTCCTGGCACGGAGGCATCCATGCCAACACGGTGGCAGCAGGAGCACCACCGGGTACCTGCTGTGCCTGGGGAGCACACTGCAGCATGACAGCAGGCAGCCCTCATCCCCACCTTCTCCTCTCCATCACTCAGGGTTCAGCACTCTCAGCGTTTCAGTTTTGCTGCTTGTGCCAATGGAATTAAACTCACCCTGCTCAGGTGCTCACTGCTTCAGCCCCAGGAGCAAACCTGCAGACGGACCATGACTAGACAGGGCCTCTACATGCACCTCCACAAATATTGGATCACCCACCCCATCACCCATGCCTGCACAAGGTGTGAAAACCACAGCTGTATTCCTAATTACACCACAGCTACCTGGAATTATTTCACTCATTTGCATAATTAAGAACAGTAATAAAAAGCAATTAAGCTGCTGTCACAGCAGGCACAGCTGCCCACAGGAGTATCAGATCTAAAAACTGAGAACAGCTGAAGCCTAGGGAGAGGTGTCCAGCGTGAGGAGAGCAGCAGGGAAGCACTTAGGGCTGTTGGTCACAGCGCTGCACGGGGAAATGCAGCAGAGCCCGAGGGGCACACGGGACTCTCCTGCAGCGGGAGAGAATATACCTGCTCCTCTTCCTACCCACTCCCTTGCCTTCCCACAGCACTGCAGCAACCCCTAACCCAGCCCTGCTGCTGGCTCAGTGCAGGACGGGGCTGTGGTCCTGTGCTGGGGAGCATTTGAGTGTATGCCCCCCTGTAAACCAGTGCAGGAGCTCGAATAGATCCAGGGGAGCTGCCCACGGAACCAGCGGGCACTCGCACTCCTTCCCGGCAGAGACCCCCTCCCAGCTGCGAGTGCTCCCGAGCAGGAGAGACTCCGGACCCGATACTACATGGGGACAATCTACAGCTCTGGTCTGGGATGAACTGGGAGATGTGCTCTCCTGTGACTCTTTAAGGCAAAGATGCTACACAGGACACCTCCCCGAGCCACCACCTTCCTCCACCTGCAACAGCATCAGGTTATGGGCACACTGCACACAAGCACACTGTCATCCTGCTGGAACTGTGGGACATGTATGCACATGGTATCAATAATGCCAGGGAGCCAGACACCTGCCTCCATCCCAGTGTCTCCTGCAGGGAGCTGTGGGTGCCCTCCAGCCTGTGCCGTACCTGGGACCCAGTACCTGCTCCTGTGCCAGGCCAGCACTGACCAGCACTTCACACAGGAGCACATGGGGGAGATGGGCAGGACGAATCCCTTCTCCACAGCCCCACTGAGGAAAGCCCAAGGCACGGCTGTGCCAGCACTGCTCCCTGCCTGCTCCATGGCTCCCTGCTCCGTGCACAGCCAGAGTCCGACACCCAAGCGAAGCTGTGCGGAGTCAGGCACAGCCTGCACTCTGGGTTTCACAGAAACCCCCAAACATTCCCCTGCTACAGAGGAGCAGATTCTGCACAAAATCCCATTTTTTCAATAGAGCACCAAACCCCCGTCCCTGCCCAAATCCCCGCCTGGGCCAGGATTGCAGCTCTTCTCACACTTCACACTCCAGACAAGCTCAGGCAGTGTTTGTTCTCTCTCTGCTCAGCACAGGTCACCCCATGAAAGGAGACAGAGAGGGGAAGGGAACTTTACTGCTCCCTGAAGCCCACATGATGGCCGCTCCCTGTGGTGCCTACCTCTCCCAGTGGATCTGGGTATTAGGAACGGCAAAGCTGCCCTGTGCTTCCACAGACACCCCAACAGCAGCCCGAGAAACAAGTGAGGGAGGGACTGTGGGGTGGCAGATCCCACCACTCTGCCTCCACCCCTGCAGCCGCCCGGTCACCCTTCGGCCCCACTTACCTCGATGGCCTTGTAGAAGATGCTGTTCCCAATCTGGACCACCTCCAGGTTCTGCTCCTGCTCGTTCCGTGCACACTTGATGTAGGTCATCCAGCTGCGATGATCCTCCTGGCTGGCGTCGATGAAGTACCGCACGGTGCCGTCCTCGTTGAAGACCTGGCGGGGGAGAGAGCAGTTGGTAGCGATGAGCCCACAGTGGGCTGAGCCCCTCCACCTCCTGCCTCTGGGATAAAGCCCCTGGACAGGGACAAGCTCAGCCCCAAGGCTGTGCTGGCTTTGAGACCCAGCCAACGGCCAGGAGACATCCGAACCCTTTCTGCTCACAGTCCTGGGCTGTGCATCTGCAGTGGAGCTGAAAAGGCTGCTCTGCTCTGGCATGGCTGGTCCCACCAGCCCCTATGCCCCTGGATAACCCAGCTCCCTGCCCCAATCCCCTTTCTTGGCAGAGCCCCACCAGCAGCTCAGCCACAGAGGAAGGAGCTGTTCCAGCACCTGCAAGTGCCCATGGAAGTGGGAGCATCCCTGGGTGGAGGGAGAAGGTGCCTGCCAGACCTGGAAAGATGCTTTGCAGGGTGGCAAGAAAGGTGAGGCAAGTTTCTATTAAGCAAAAAATTGTAATGATAACTAGCAATAATGAAGTGCAAGTCTGAGTGAAACAAACCCAAAAAGAGGAGGAAAACCCTGTCTACTTACTGGGCATTGATGTACAATGTCCTGGTATTTCAGATCTCCCAAACCCCGTGGCTTCACTTGGGATTAACGTCACCGGGTCTGGGACAAAGCAGGGGACAGGGCAGACCTGGTTTTGCCCACGGTGCCCACTGTGGGCAGCAGCCAGTCGCGTGTTCCGCCACACCAGGGCAGGGCAGGGCGAGATCCGGCTACTTGGCACACCAGCAGCAGCATTTGGGGGCTCCTCTGAAGGATGGCTGCACCCTGAGGGCTGAGGAAACCTCATCTTTCTCCTGCCTGAAGGGTTTCCTAAATCCACCTGCCCAGATCTTTGCATGAATGAGGAAACTGAGGCACGGGGTGGGTGTCAGGTGCCACACAAGCACAGGACAGAGCCCCAGCACCCCGGCCCTGCCTCTCCCCGGGCCGGTCCGGGCTGCGCGTACAGGGGCGGTCGTTACCTCCCACATGAGGTTGTTGTTCTTGCACAGGTCCACATGCTCGGGGGAGATGACCCTGCCGGTGAACGGCCCCATCTCGGTGCCGGCCTTGATCCAAGTCTTGGAGAAGATGCCGAGCCCTTCCCCGGGGATGGAGCTCTGGGCGATGATCACTTCCGACGGCAGCACCAGGCTGGAGAGCTTCTGCACCTCTGTGAGGGGGGAGAGGGCTCAGAAAAGGACCGGGGGGGGGGAGGGGAGGAGACCAGGGGCGGCGGGGACCCCTCCCCATCCCCGGCCCCAGCCCAGACCCCGAGGCTGAGCCCTTTAAACGCCCAACCGGGCTCCCACAAAGCGGTACAAGGTTCCCCCGGGGCATTGAGGAGGTACCTGGGAAAAGCATCCCGAGCTGGGCGAGGGAGCGGGGCTGGGAAAGGAGGTTAAATGGTGTCTATTTCGGCCCATCCAGCAATTTGTCATGCTGTTAAAGTGATCTGCATTCATTAAACTCAACTAGAAAGAAATTGCTAATTCTAAATTCATTAGTCCTTTAGGAATGCTGTAGCGGTACATTGTGCCTGAATGGCGCGAGGGCTTGTTTAAAAGGGCCCAGGAATTCCTCTTACAAAATGGGGAGATGAGATGGTTGACATATCGTGAATGGAAATGGAATTAGCCTTCATGGTAAATTAAGAGAGGAACAGAAATCCGAGAGGGGGAAAAGGGAGCCGGGACGCCCCGGCGATGCCGGGGCGAGAGAAAAGATATTGTCCCGGGCGGCTGAATGCGGGGCGGCCCCGGCCCCCCCGGCTCCCCCAGCCCGCGGTTTAAGTGGGAACTTTCTCAGGTCAAGCCCAAGTTAACCAAATGAATTTAAAGCCCTTTTTCCCCAGTCCCACGCCTGGGGAGAGCGGGGCGCCGGGACCGCATCCCACCGCCGGGCACCGGGAGCCCGGCCCGGGGCGGGAAACCGGGGGCACCTGGGTGGGTCCGGGTTGGGGGGTGCGGGGGGTCACTCACCTCCGGAGAAGGACTGAGCCAGGACCTCGGCCGTGAAGGCGGTCTTGGGGCTGCTCTTCTCCTCGAAGAGCTGCTCGCCCAGGACGTTTCTCCAGCGGCCGTAGAGGAAGCTGTGCAGGATGTCGGAGGTGATCACCTCGGCCAGCGAGAGCCCCTGAGGCTTCAGCCCGGGTTTGAGGACCAGGGCCTCGGCGGGCAGCACCGAGCCCATCATGGGGGCGAGGCGGCGGGGCCGGACGCGACGGGGCCGGGCACGGCGGGCGGTGGGCAGCGGGCTGGGCTCCGTGCGGCTCGGCGGCTCCCGCCCGGCTATATATGAGCTTCATTGACCCTCCTAATTGGTTATTAATGACCTCCCTGACGTTGGCGGAGAGACTGGGGCTGCCGGAGCGAGGCGAGCCGTCGGAGCCCCCCCTTCCCATCCCCTCCTTCCCTCCCCTCCCGGGGGTGGGGTGGCTGAAGGGAGGGAGGGACACGGCGAGCACACACACACACACCACGCACAAACACACACACGTATATACATACACACACACACGCACAGGCTCGACCCCCGCACCTCCCGGCTCGGGCAAACCCAAAACCGGGCACCTGCCCCCGGGCACGGCAGAAAAGCAACGAAAAGGACAGAAATGCCCTCCCCGATGTTCCACGGACGGGGCGCACCCTCGGGCACGGTCCCGCAGGGGCTCTCTCCCTGCCCGGCCCTCGCGCTCGTTTTGGGGCTCAAACGCGGCGCTTTGGGGCCGTTGAGCACCACAACGAAATCGGCGGCCCCGAGCCCGACAGGCCCGGCTGGTCGGTGGCGTTTGGCCCCCGAGGCCCCGGGGGAACGGGCCGAGGCTCCCCCAGCTGTTCCTGACCGGCCGCGGCTCCCGGCTGGCCCCCGCACCCCGGGCCGGTACCCGCGGTCCCGGGAGGAGCCGGCGCTGCGCCCCCAAACCCCGGGGAGGGTCCCCAAGCACGGAGCCGGGGGTAGGTGCTCCCGGGGCTGATCCCCGCTTGACCCCAGGGCCAGGCTCTCCCGGCTGTCGCCTCCAGCCCGGCCGGTCCTCAATCCCGCATCCCTGTGGGAATTGCGCCCGCGGGTGGATCGGGGATCCACTCGTGGATCCCTCACCTCCCGCAGTGACAACCCTGTCCTTCCGTGTCCCCCCAGTGCCGGACCCCGGTCCCGGGGGGGGCTGCAGCATCTCTGGGGCTCTGCTACTGCAACACCCGCATACCCACACCCGAAGACATTCCCCGGCCAGACACGGCGCCCATCCCCGCCCCGCCGAGCCCCGGGAGCCTCGTCAGCACCCCTGATCCCCAGGAAGGTGGCACCAGAGCAGTCGCCCCAAATCCAGCGCTCCCCTCCCTCCGGGGCCCGAGCTTCGCCGGCTCAGCAAAGGGTTAATCTTTCCCGGATTTAAACCCAGTCCTGCTGTGTCGGAGCTTAGAGCCCTCTCCTTAGCCTTGTTCTTTTGATTTTCATGGGGACGAGGGGCTGTAAAGGGCTGGGGGAAGAAAGATAGGCCCCCAGATTCCTCAGGCGCTCAAAGGCCGGTTCCTGCGCCCGGGAATCCCGAGAAGCCCCGTCAGGTCTCACCGTTCCCGGAGCAGGAGGCAGACACAACCCAAACCCCCATCCCATCCCCTGGGTGGGTGTTTTACAGGATGAAGCTGAGGAGCGGCTTCTACCCTTGGCGAAATGATGTTGCTACAACCCAGCCGCAATTATTTCTATTAATCCATTCGAGAAGCAACGCAAATGTCAGGAACCCACCCAAACTTGAGCTTACTGAGGGTGTCTGCCCGGCGAGAGGCAGCGCTGCACTAGAAAGGGGACGTTAACAACCTGCCAAGGGTTGGGTTGGGGCTTAATAAGAGTAAAAACTAAGTTTATTTGTTTTTTCTGGACTTTGGCTAGAGGAACCGTCAGAATATTCTAGCTCTGCTAAATATAACGCATCAGGTGGAAAGGTTCTCAACACCGGTTCCCTCCGGCCACCGAGACAAGCCAGTCCTCGGATTGCTTCATTTATTTTTTTTTTTTTTTCCCCAGGAAAACCCTTCAACCTTCAAGTTATCCCGGGACAAAAAAATAATAGATGCTCTTATACCCCCTGCGGCTCCGGTGCGGGCTGCCCTGAGCCCCGCTCCCGGCTGCGGGGGGCTCGGCGGTGCGGATGGGGGAAGTGATGGAAAAAGGTGGGGAAAAATATAATTCTTCCATTTTCTGCGTGGTTTTAAATATCCCCAGCTGTTTCCCAAAGCTTCTTCCCGGTCCTAGGAAGGTGCTTTGCTGTGTGTCTTTCCCCCCTTACCCCCCCCCACCTCCTCATTTCTCTTTTTTAATATCGCAGCTATCCCTCCTTTTTAACATTTAAGAGGAAACAAGTTTAATATTCATGGCTGTTAATAGAGAAGGGCCATTATCGCCGCCCCATTGTTCTGAGCCCCGCACAATGCTGCTTGTATTTTCATGTGTATATTCCCAAAGTTCCTTCTGAGCGTTTAGTGAGCACTTTAATATTCATGGGTGTTAATAGAGAAGCCCTCAGTATATTGGCATATTGTTGGGAGGTGTACATATTGGTCTGACTCTGAATAGCCACAGTCCTCTTTTCTTTTGCTCTGTTTTGCAGGGTTGATGGGCCAGGAGTAAATGGGCATTTTTCCCCCCCGTCTCCCCCTTACAGAGAGAACATCTTTATTCCAGTCCCAGACTTTCTGGTTTCCCATTCAGGACCCTCAGAAATAATGTCAGGCAGAAGAAAAGTGGAGCAAATCAATCTTTCATGGTCTTTTTGAGACCAATTTGACATCCATGGACTCTTCTTTTCTTTCACAGCCTACAAGGGGATGGTCAGGATCTGGACAAGGTTGGGGTCTGATGAGGGGAGACATGGGATCATAATGCAGCAAAGAGAGAAAAGAAAAGCAAAACAAGAAAAGATTGCAGGGATGGGGTGATGGAGGAAAAATGAGGGTGAATGACAGTGCAAGAAAGGAGATTAGAGCCCAGCAGCTGCTTTTTGGGGGGCGGGGGGAGGGGGGAGCTCTCTCCCCTCTTCCAGCCCTTCGCATGAATAGGATTTGAACAGAGCGGAGATTGATTTATAGTTATTGCAGTTGAACATTTATTGCTCTTAAAGAGTGGCGGGGAGAAAAGAGAGAAAAGGGGTTTGAAAAGCTCCTTTCTGTATTAAAGAGGTATCAAATGAAGACTGCTGAGATAATATACAGTGGCCAATGGGAATTTGATTTGCTTTAAAATTTAACTCTTGTGGGGCCGCCGGGGACGGAGCCGGGATGCGGGGATGGAGGCGCCGCTGCCCCGGGCCGGTGCAGCCGCGCTTCGTTCCTCAAAGCCCGCAAACAGCCCGGCTTCACCGCCAAGATCTGCGGCGGCTCCTGTGCGGCGGGGAAGGGCTGCAGCGCGGGAGGAGGATTAGAGCTTCGTTAGTGGAGTTTGGTATTATTTTCTAATTTTTTTTTTTTTTTCCTGTAGGGAGGTGAAAGCAGGAAAGATGCGGAGCTACGAAATAACCGGCGCAGGGAAGAACCCTTTTCGGAGCTGAGTTTTCCTGCTCTAAAAGCGGAGGTTTCTCCTCTCCGGCGGCAGAAACGCGATCGCAGCCGAGTCCCCCCGGGCGCAGAAAGGAGCCCATTGTTCAGTGGGGAGAAATACATTTTTAGCGGTGATTGAAAGCTCCCCTCTCGTTTGAACTCTAGAAGAAAGTCGCTGGCAGGGAAGAGCATCCCCCTCCCTCTGCCCCAACATCTGTTTGGAGCAATCCAGGCTCTAGGGCAGAGCCGGGCTCTGCCCCCTCCCAAAGTCATTAAAAAGATATTAGTTGAGCTGAGAAAAGTCCAGCGCAGCCCCCGATCCGAGGCTGAGTGTGTGTGTGTGGGGGGGTGGTGTGTGTCATTAAAAACGACTTTGGATTTACCAGCGCTAATACCAGGCGAAGGGGTCCGAGTTCAAAAGCCCCCCGGCCCCGACCGCCCCGCCGCGCCCTGCCCGGAGCCCCGGACCGGCTCGGGACAGGCCGGACAACCCCATCACCTGCTCCGAGCGCCGGGAAAAGGGGGACGGCGGAGAGCCGGGAAGGGAGCCGAGGCGGTCAGCTGCTCCAGCCGCATCCCCCGCGCCTCCACGGGCTGCAAAATGCCCCGGGAGCCGGAGGGAAGGGGGGGCAGGAGGGATCATCGCACCCCTGCGGGAGCCGGGGGAGCCGGGGCAGGAGGGATCATCGCACCCCTGCGGCTGCCGCAGGAGCCAGGCGCCTCCGAAGTTGCTAAATGTGTCATTTATTAAAGCATTCAGGGGGCTTTTCTTTGGCGTTTGCTTGCAAACTCACAAAGGCCGAGCTGCTGTTTGGGGGTCTTTTCTGATGGAAAAAGGGCTCGGAGACCCCCGGCACAAAAGAAATCCTGGCAGTGCTTTCAATGGCCAGGACTCAATGAGGGGGACCCTGTGCGCAGCGGGCGGGGGCGAGGGGCCGCCCGGTGCTGCCTGAAAGGCAGGCCTGAATGTAATGGGGAGATCTGCGTTTATTTGTTGGGATCACATTTAATTAGCTTAGTACAACCCTTGAAAGACAAAGGGACCTCAATCTGGATCCAATCTGAAGCTCGTTTGGAGAGCGAGGGCTCCTGGAAAAGTCAAAAGAGAGAAAGGAGAAAGAAAGGGAAGGCTGGGAGAGAAAGGGGCTGGGGGCCCAGCCAGGTGACTGGCACGCGTGAAACAAGGGGGCCTTTTGGGCACAAGGCAGGGCTCAAAAGGGAGGGAGGAAAATAGCCTCTTCCTCAGGTTTTACCTACTTAAACCCCCTGAAGGGGCTGGAGCTGAAAAGCCTCAATGGGGGCTGAGGAGGCTGCAAAGCAAACAGCAGCACTGGAGAGGGGCTCCGGCCCTGCCGCCGCAGCAGTTGGAAGCACTCGGTTATGGGAATGTGCCCAAATGTTACCTGCGCCCGGGAACGCTCCCAGAAGGAGGTGTGGGGGGACAAGGAATGGGTGGGGACAAAGGGCTGGGTGGGGGTTGGCAGGTCCCTCACAGGTCCCATGTTCCCCACATAGGGTGAGACTTCCCCTGCCTGTGCCTTCACTCACCCCAAGCAGCACCTCTGTCCCATCGCTTGTGGGGCTTCATCGTGTGCCAGCGGGGCCACGGCTGGGATGGGGCACTCAGGAGTCCCCATGGATGCACCTCTTGCTGCAGGGCAGCCCCCTGCACTGTGCCCATCCCAACACAGGGCACGTGCAGGCGCTGCCACCTCCCCAGGGGCAAAAAGAAGGAATAGTGGCCTGTCCCCAAGGTGCCACATCCATGGATGGAGCTGAACGGATCCTTGTTCCCCTCCAAACTGCACCGTGCCTGTCTGTCCCTGCTGCTCTCCAAGGGGGCCTGGAGCAGCAGGGAGGGTTCAGGATGTCCCTGAGTAGTGCTGGACCCTCAGTGGGTGCCCAGAGGGTGCCCAGCAGCTCCGGGCAGGGGGTGTTGGTGCCCTGAAGGCGTGACCCTCCCAGCAAGCACTCTGGCACCGGGCACTGCAGCCCCTCCGAGCCAGTCGGGCTGATTGCACTGCTCGGGAAAGGAGCTCCAGGGCATTATTTGCCTCCATTTCACTCTGCGGGAGGCCACGGAGCCGAGCAGAGATGCTGAGTGCTCTCCCCTCCGCTCTCGCTCGCTTTCTTGCCTTTTCCCCCCCCAGCCCTGTTCCTTTCCTTCAAGTATTAGTCTCGGTATTATTTTGGCGAGGGGGTCACAGCACACAGGAGCAAACAGGAGGAAGAAAATCACCCTCCCAGGGGTGTCCGAGCTCTTGGCAGGGCTCAGGCGGCCTCAGCAGGGCACAGGATTGGGGCAGATCGCGGTGGTGACTCCTCGGCCACCTCCGGGGCTCGGGAAGAGTGGCCAGTGGCACGGGACAGCTGGATGCCAGAGGGAGTGAGGGGGATGTGGACTGCAGGAGCAGGAAAATCCCTGTGCTTTTTCCTCCCTTCTGCCAGAGACCTGGGGATGGGACAGTCACATCCCGCCGGTGTCTCTCCCACATCCCGGTGCCGTCTCTCCTGCAGCATCAGCTCCAGCTGCCAGACTGGGACTCAGAACTGTGACTGCACTGAGACACCAGCCCAGGGAAGGGGGAGCTGCCCAAAGGGAGAGGAGGGTGTGTGTGTGTCTTGTGAGCCCCTTTTCTCCCTCCTGCCCCTCTCTCTGCTCCCCAAAGCCCCGGCAGGATGAGCCCAGACCTCCTGGAGGAGGCCGTGAAGGTGACAGGAGGGCAGGGATGGGTGACAGGAGCGGGACTGCCCGGCAGACAGGTGACCCTGCTGGCAGGGACAAGGAGGCAAGAGGGAGAGATGTGTCCTCCTGCGGCTCCTGCCGTTTCCTGACCCTCTTCTCTCTAAAACAAACAGAGCAGCAGCTCCAGCCGCCCCGTGTAATGACCGCGCGGCAGCGAAGTTTAATATTCGCTGGTGAATGGGCCAAACAAGGAGCCCCGCGGGCCCGCGCGGCTCACCGGGCACGGCCGCGCTGAGTGACGGCTCGCACAAAGGGAAGGGACCGTCTAATCCCCCGGGACCGCGGCACCTGCACCCCAGCCCGGCCGGGATTAAAGGGGAGCGAGCCGGGCTCTGCAAAGATCAGAGGCTTCATTACAGCGGCCTTGAAATAGGATTTCCTCAAGTGATAAGGGGCAGGGTGGAAGATAATCTAGGAGGGAGCTGTTGGTACCTGCCCCCACATCAACCCCAGAGATGCTCTTTTGGGTCACCTGCCTCAAACGTGGTGCCCCAGACCTGGAGGGGTGGTTGGTCCCTCCCTGCCGTCTCCCTGCACCCCCAGCTCCCCTCGAGGTGCCACCCAGACAAGGATGGGGCTCGGTGCCCACTCACCCTCTGCCCTCAGCCCCAGGGGCCACTGTCTCCTATCACCAACAGACCAGGGAGCTGTGGCTCTTTCAACTCATATCACATCACGTAAGTCCAGTTCCTGCTCATTCCCATCATTAAAAATTGTGGGAAAATGCCTTTTGTGTCTCTCCCAGACCTATGAGAGCAGAGAAACACCTGCAATAGTCACCCTGCACCAGTGCTACTCATGGCAAACCCAGGGAAAACAATGTCCAAACCAGCCAAGGCTAAACAGCTCCCTGCGTGGAACAAACACCCCTGTGCTGCTTGACAGGATACACCGAGAAACGTCACTGCAAGATCCCAATTCCTGCCCTGTGCCACAGCCCTATGAACACCAACAGCCCCCCAAATCCCCCTGAGAGTGGGATTCCGCTTCTCCCCCAAACCAGGCAGTTTTGGGGGAGAAGCAGAAATGGAGGTGGGACCTCGTGAACATCAGAAAGCTCCACATTAAACATCATGAGCTCTTGTTCCGACCCTGCTGCCCATCACCAGTTACTGTAAATACACCGTTCCTCTAATGCAATTAAATATTTAATACTTGAAGAAGGGGAAAAAAGGAAAGTCCCACGTTCTTCTTGTCTCTTTCAACAGCCATTTCAGTTTAACTCACAATGGCCATAATGTAGTTTGTTCTCAAATCATGCAAAATTCAAGAAAGTACTTTAGAGTGATCTGAAAGTCTCCCCTCCACTCCCAAAAGAGCCTTTCCTGTTCAGGCATGCTGAACATGGAGCACAGGAGACCATCAGGGTCACCATAGATGCAGTGAGATGCTTTAGTGATGGGTTTTTTCAGGTTGCTGCCCAGAAAGGGTTTGCAGAAGGACCACAATAAATGGCCTCTGCCTGCGGGTGCTGCCAGCCTGGGTGGTCCCTGGGTGACACTTGGGTCAGATACCCTTGCCAGCCCACTGAGGATGTGCTGCTGCACAGACCTGAGAGGGATTCCTTCTGAGGAGCCATCATATGCCTGATCCCTCCAGAAAGGGATCATCCTTGAGAGAAGGAGCATTATTTGTCAAAGGCAGGGAAGAGCAGAGGCCAGTGAGCACCTCCCACTGGGGCACTCACCTGGAATGGCCTTTGACTCCAGTTCCACTGTCCCCAAACTGAAGGTCTCCTCGTAGGATCTCCTTGCTGTCCCCCAGGATTAACATCCTGCCATGGCTCCGTGCTGGGCACTGGTCCCCTGTGAGGAGGAAGAGACAGACAAACCTTCTCTGCCTCAAACCCCAGTGCAGTCAGGGCTTAATCTGCTTTACTGGGGGTTAAACTTGCCCAGAGCTGAGCAGCGGACTCAGTTCCTCTCCTGCAGATCCCAGACTTGGCCTGAAGGCAGCACAGCAGCCCCTGGGCTGCACCACACACCTGAGGCAGGAGGAGCTGCCCACGGACCCCAGAGGGAAAGGTGAGGGGCCTGTCCAGCCCTGGCGTGAGACTGACCATCACACCAGTCCCAGGACTCCCTGGCCAGAGACCAGGATGGCACCAGGGCTGGAGAGGGGTTTGGGGGAACCCAGAGGCCACCAGCCCATCGTGAGGTGCCAAGGCCTCTCTTTGCCTCCCACCTTGCCCCTCTCCATCCCAAGTGGACTCACAACAGTTCCACAGCTGTGGCCTCCCCACCCTGAGCAAGCAGCAATAATGGAAAACAAATTGGTGAACTTGGGAACATTTCAAGCACTTCAGGACATCAGACTGCTGATGAAAAGGCAGCTTTGCAGGCACCATCTTAATGACAGGCCAAATTTCAAAGGCTTGCAAACTATTTCTTGTGCTGCCCCACCCCCTCAATAAAAGGTTGCATCAGAAAGAGATATTTCCATAATTTATAGTACGGGCATTTCACTGGGGAGACTCACTCATCTGTACTTACAGATACATTTAAGAAAATGCATCCTCCCACAATCCTGCGCCATTTACGACTATTGGCACAATCTGTAATCCTCAGTCTTCAATTAAGGGACACCTTAGGGTTCATTATCACACAATTGCTCCCTGTGAACCATGCCAAATGCTGTTTTGGCACAGAGCTTGGAAGATGAATTAGAAGGAAGTCTTCTCGGTAATGCCCGCTCCCAATTCCCATCAGCAGCCTTTATGCCCTCCTCTAGCCATTTTTTCCCCCCTCTCCCCTCTTTCCAAGTGGCTTTTACTATCCCATCTTTCAATGTCTCTCTTGATTCTCTGGAGGTATATTTAGAGATGCTACATCTCCTTTTCTTCCGGCTCTCAACGTGCCTCCCGCTCCCAGCTTTGCAGATGGGATCTTCTTTCCTCCCTCCCCTCCCTGCCTCCCTTCCCCCGTCCGTAAACCCCTGCAGCTGCCTGGGAACAGGGGATGGAGCTGCTTTAGGTTGAAGGAGCTCAAAACTCACATTTTTACAAGAAAGGGATCCCCTGAAGGGGCTAGAGTTGTCGCCAAACTTGGCGTGGGTGCAGCTAAAAGTTAATGTGTAATGGGTGAGAATGGCCAGAGCCACCTCCCTCACCCAGTCAGTGCTGCTCCATCCCACTTGCAGGCACGGCGAGTCCTGGGTGGATTCATCCACAAAGTTGGGAAAGAGCAACAAGTTCAGAGTATTAAAACCAGGGGCTGCCTCGACAAGCAATAAAACCTTTACAGGGCTGTAGGAAAACATCCCGGTATTAAAACAGATCCTTCTGGCTCGGACAGCGACAACTACGGCAAATTCCACGGAAATCCTCAGTGTCACAGTGCTGAGAGAGACACTGAAGTGACATTATTAGAGTTTCACTAGAACTAAGGCTGGTGCTGACCTCACTGATCACCCCAAACTCCCCGGGATGCGGCGCAAGGAGCCGGAGCGTGCGGAGTGCCGGGACCACGGAGAGGGAACAACGGAGTCCAAGAGACAGGAGATACTTCAACCCACAAGACACCTTGTGGAAATTTTATTATATAGAGTGTAAAATGCAACTGTCAGTCAAATAAAAAGAACACTTTTTTTGTTGGTTTTTTTTTTTAAAACACCATGCTCAACATTATCCAATCGCGGTTCTTTATAGTTAGACATTTCAAGCATAAGGAAAAATAAGGAAAGAACCCAAGAACAGTAAATTCAGTACATTTAAAAAACGGAATGTCCCGCAGGGCAATTAAAAATGCAAGAAAAAATAGCTTCAATTCCGTTTTTCCTTTAAAAATACACTGTTATCTGTACAAGAAACACTACAGTAAACATCGGAAATCATATTATCCCTTTTATTAAATCAAAATTATTTAGCGCATACCGTGGTTAATACTAGATTCATTTATTTCTCTAGGTAATTTGACAAATATTAGATAAGAAAATATTTAAAAGAAATGAAAAAGCAAAAAACACCTTGGAATTAAAAAATAGTTACTACCTTTTATATGGTTTTATGTTCCACAGTGTTTGTTAAAGGTACTAATAGCAGATTCATTTTAATATTAAAAATAACAGTATTTATATTTCTGAGAGCATAGAGGAAAGTTTTTTTCTTTTTTTTTTTCTTTTTTTTTTTTAACAAGCTTGGAGGTCTTAGATACATAAATGCAACTAACAATGGAGACATGAAAAAATGTATTGCTAAAAAAATTAACACGTTTTTATATTACCCCTTTAGACTCTAGAAATTATACAAACCCTACAAAATGCCCCCCCGCCCAGAACTTGCAAACAGTAACTGTCTCAATACAGAATTCATATCATTAATTACAATACATATCATAGTTCAGTTTTTTAAAAATGCAATAAAATCAAAGACAGCCAAGATACAAGAAATTAGAAGTAAAACATTTAATGAATTTACATATTTAAGAATATTTAAATACTGTTTAAATTTTTTTTTTCTTTTTAAGATTTGTTACATACCACACCTAAGACTTCCAAGCCACTCTTTCTGTTGCAACAGAAAAGATCGAAAATTAAAAGGAAAAAAAACAAAAACAAAAACACACAAAAAAACCCACATGTTGAAATGTCACAGCTCTGGGGTGCGTTTTGGTGCCTGCAAATTCTCTGGCTTCTCTCCAAAAAGAATCCCGGAGGTTTGTTTTGTTTTGTTTTTTTTTAATATAAATTTGGAAACAAAATTACCAGCATGTCCATAAGTTTAGTACATTACTAATTGTTCCTGATTCTTAGAAAAGTTCAGTATAGATTATCCTACAGCTAGTGTTTCACAAACAAAAAAGTCTTCATCAAAATGCTGCAAATCTAGAAACCTCTGTTACAAAAAGGTTTTCTTCCACAACGATTCCAAGGGAAAAAAATTGCCACGAGGACTTTGTTCTACTGCTCCTGGAAAGAGAGAGGGGAGAAAAGGAAAAGTTACTCAGTGGCAGCAAATTCCCAAAGCTGCCGAGCCCTCCCTCCCCCGACACAGGTCTGTCCCCGCTCCAACCGAGCGGGATACAGACCTCAAAGGATGCTCCGAGCCCCTACCAAAGCCCTCCTTCTCAGCATTCCTGCCTCTTACCAAACAAGATCCCTCTTTCTAGTGGGCCAGACTTGGAGGGGAATGAAGGGAACTCCCTTTTATCACCCACCGCTTCCAGGTCACACTTGCCCAGCGCCGGCGGCAACGCCGACAGCGGCGCCCGGCTCGCCCCGCTCGCCCCCGGCAGTGCAGCTGCCTGGGGACGGGGCTGCCCCGGCATCCACAGCAAACCCTGCTCCCAGGAGCCAGAGTTAAACGGGGATCACTGGGGAGAAGAGTCTGATCAGGCTAAGGTGCTTTGTGCAGAGTTTTTGCTGTATTGTTTGCTCTGCCGAGCCTGGTGCTCGGGAGAGGCCCCTGGGATAAATCCCACACAACCCTCCGGTGGGCTGAGTGACAGCAGAGGTGAGATTTTACTTGAAAGCAGGTTCATTCAAATTGTTTTTCAAGAGTTTTGGTCTCTCTTTCAGCACAGGTGAGTGCACAGCTCTTGTCCCAGCATGAGAAAAGGCAGAGCCTTGCACACAAAGTCCCACGATGTGCCAGTGCTGTGGTACTCACCAGCCTGGCTCAGTCATTCCTTTAATTCCCTAAAGTCACACAAAAGCCTGGGGGTCTCCCAGGAGAAAAAAAATAACCTCCCAGTCTTCTCTCAAAAAAATCCTCACCCTGTACAGGGAAATAAGACTATGCCATTGAGACAACACTTCTGGGATCACCTCCTCAGCCACAAAATATCTCTGCTTCACCATGCGAACCCAAAGGAGAGTCCCCTCACCAGGGCAAGGCCAACACACCCAATTCCCCAAAGGCAAGAGCAGTGGGGTGCTGAGGGAGGGTGAATACAGACCTGGCTGTGTGCCTGAGCCTGCCCTAGTGTCTGCCCGTAGTAGGCAGCCTGCTGTCGGTAATACTCTGCCCAAGCCATCGTGTAGTCCTGCTGGGAACTTGCCTGAGGAGCAGCATTGGCAGCGTGACCTGGAGGGAGAGACAGGAAAAGGGAGAGATGAGCAATTCTGTAAATCCAAGCCCAGGCTCAGGATCTCCTTTTGTCAAGCTTAAAGAAGAGCCAGCCCCCTTCCAACCGCTGCAGACACCTGAGAGAGACAGACACCGGCTCCGCTGCGTGGGACGGGCTCTGAGCTGGATCGGGAGGGACAAGCCAAGAGCAGGCACAAAGCACCGAGAGAGCTCCTGCAGCTGCAGGGACAGGCTGACAGCCTGCACCCGTCACCCTCGGCCCAAAGCCTCCAGCAGCACAGTGTCCAAAGCGAGTCCAGAAGTCGGGATCATGCGCTCTGGGACGCAGTGGAACAAGCCAGGCCCATGTTTTTCCATGAGCTCTCCTACCCTCTCACACCCCAGCTCCAGCTCTCTGGATTTTGCCAGCATCGGTTTCCTGTGTGCTCAGCGCTTCCCCCAGGCAGGCCAGCTGCAAGCAGGGCAGGAGGTCTGCTGGGGACGGTGGATCAGTGGGAGCAGCTCTCCCGAGGCACCACAGCGCGACCGAGAGCTTTCCGTGGGAGAACTACATGCACCATCACCAACAGCACAGGACCAAAGGGGATCTGGAAGCCAATGGTGGCAGGGATGGAGACGCAAGTCATCGGACTAGAGTTCACTCTTTGTAACAAGAGCTGATTCATCTCCAATAAGCCTGTTTCACTCACTCTGTTTTTTGAAATACTCCTCCCATGCTTTGCTGTAATCGGGATGGCTGTTCTGCTGCTGGCTCTGTTGGCCTGTGCAAAGATGACAACAAGGGGCACATCAGTATGGAAGAGGCGACAGTGTCCAGCCAGTGACATCTGCCTTTCCACCAGACAGGTCCTGGATCTACCACAGTTGCCCAGACTTGACACTTCAGCTTCCACCTTCCTATAGTTTTGGATATCTTCAGGGAAAGCTCAAGTTTCTGATTTCACCACACCTGTGCCCTGCTAAAGGGCATGAAGCCAAGTCTCACCCTGCTGGGACCTGCTCAAGCCAAAGCACGTGGCTGGGGGCTGCTCAGCTGCACACCAGCCACCCTGGGCTGTCAGTCCACTTGCACTGAGCACAAGGATGGAGGGGAGACACCTGACAGAGATGAGACCTGTCACCTCCACAGAACTGCCAAGGAAATGGCCGTGTTTTGAGTCACCTCACTTGTTTTTCAGGAGCTGCATCCTTCACCCCCACTCTCCTCAGCAGAGCACAGCTGAAGGAGCCCCAGTGTGCCCACTCGAGAGCCTTCAGCACACAGCCTGCCCCAGCACACAGCTCCAGGGCAGCCACACCACCACTCCTGGCTCCTCAGGGCACCCAGAGCCCTGCACAAGGCACAGTCAGCACCACCTGCCCTCAGCACACACCACCCAGAGAGGGAGCCACAACACCCCCAACAGCCACGGCTGGCTCACGGCACTGTCTCCAGACTCCCACACTGCTCCGAGGGAAGCAGTGCCAGTGCCTGCTCACAGACCCCAAACCCTGGGCTCCACCTAGCACAGACTCCTTGCCTTTGAAGCACCAAGACACCTTCAATCCAGCACACCTGAGTGCAGGGCAGAGCCCAGCCCGGCGAGGCAGAGGCGGGATGCCCACACTGCCCTCGGTCCCACTGTGAGCACGGAGCCCTCGGCGAGACACACGGCAAACAAACAGCCCTGAGCAGCGAACACAGCACTTGGGAACTGCAGGGAGGCACAGGGAGAGCCACCGTGGACCCAGGCAGCAGGCAGGGACAGAGGACACGCGTGGAGCAGAGCTGCTCCCAGCCCATCCCACTGCAGGCTGGCCCCGGCCAGAGGGGGGGCTTTGAAGTGGGGGAAATAATACACTGCAAGTGTGAAGTGGGTGGAGGGAACAGGGCAGCAGTGTCCTGTCCAGGGGCATAAAAGCAGGTTAAAAGACTTGACCAACGCTACAAGTCAGGACCTTTTCTGGCAGAGGTCAAGGCTGCCTCAACTGTCCACCTGCTAATGCCAACAAAGGACCTCCTTCAATGCCTTTTCTTCTCGGAGAATTACAGTCCGCAGCAGGCTGAAAGGACACGCAGCTAAATGCATTTCACAGCAAAATGTTTCCCCAGCCAGTTAATTTATTTAAGATGGGGGAAGTAATTAAAATCTAAATACATGTGTAGGGGGTGGGGGTCTGCCCCTCCTCCCACAGGGAGGGTTCTCGAGGTTGTCCCCAGGCGTTGTGACAGGGCTAACAGAGCTGTGACACACAGGCTGCAGCACCCGGGGAAGGGACCCTTCACAGGACTGCTTTCAAATTAAGAAGTGCAAAAGCAGGTATTTACACAGTTTCTAGGTAAAAGTTTCTATTATTTCTACAATAACCCTCCCACACTTTGGTGAGCTCCACATTGCCTGCCTGGGCACCACTGTGATCTGCAGCAGAGGGAAGTGATGGAGGCTGCTTAAAGAATTCCTGTGTGTGCCCTCTCTCCCTACCCAGACTGCCCTCAGTGTGCCTGGCTACAAAGAGGAACGGGGAGCATCCTAAGCAGACACGGAACTTGAGAGCCAACATCATCATCCATCAGGTGCAATAGCAGAAATAAAATATCTGACCCCAAAAGATGACATTGTGGGGCCAAACTCACACAGGGAAGGACAGTGGCAAGGCAGGATGGGGCCTGGGAGCCACCAGAAACCCGACAGTGCAAAGCTGCCATCACTGGGGCGTGAGCTGCACTGTGGGTCATCAGGGGGCTCAAGGGGTGTGCTTCCTATGCCAGGCTCCAAAGCCAGGAGGGGTGAGCCTGAGACGTGACTGTAGCAGGAAGGGAGGTTTCTCTTTCCCCAGTGGCTGGTGGGCAGGATGAAGGGATGTTTCAGGGAGGTGAGAAAGGAGTTAAGTTACTAAGGCAAGTTTCTGGAAGGCATCCTGCAAGGCAAAGAGCAATGCACATTCTGTAAGCACTTATTCAAAGGCTTTATGGGAAGGTAAAAATTAGGGTTTTTTGTAGAGCCTTCCCTGCTGCACTGACTGCTCTGCTTCCCAAAGCTCAGGGAAGTCCAGAGCTTTTGGGGCCGCAAAAACAAGGGGAATAACATTTTTTTCCTGTAAAACAAGCTAAGGAGAAAATACTCTCCTTCATTGCCATATTGTTCCATTCCTGCATAGCAAAAAAGTCCATAGAAGCCCCCACCATTGCATTTTACTGTCCTGAAAGCAGAACAACTATTGACCTTCTCCAAGTCCCTGGAGCTCAAAGGAAAAGTCATGATTTTTTTAAGACTGTAATTGCTGAGGAGCAATTACTCATCCAGAGTTTAACACACACTTCCCATGTCCCATGTTCCAGAAGTGCACCAAGTTAACAATGCAGCACTGAGATTTCAAAATATCATATATTCACGACTTCCTAAACATTCAAAGGTGATTGGTGTCACAGGGAATCACAAGTGCAATTGCAGGCATTGCCCCTCCAATGATTCCTCTACCTCAGGCACCTCAAAGAGCAGGAATTTACAGTGAATCAATAATCAACTTAATTGCCAAATCTGTCTAAAACAGTGAAAAGCATCTGTCATCAAACCCCTTTAAAATTACTCCCCACACACACTTTTTGGTGCTTTGCTTTAGTTTCTTTGAGACCAGGCCATTAAAAAAAACCTGTATTTCTCAAAAAATTGTGATTGAGAAGTGTCTGTTGGACATTTCTACCACCATATGAGTTTTGAGATTAGCCAGCAGATATAAATCTGCTCTGTTTAGAGCAATACTTTCCTCTGGCTGTTGAGGACATGGGATGGTGCAGTTACAACATCACCACTAGCATTTACGGAATTATTCCGAAAAGGGATACTTCCCATTCCAAACTGCTCAGTTATGATTAAGCAGGTTTTCAGGAAAAAATGACCAGTACAGGAGCCCTGCCTAACCTTTCTTCCATTTCTCCATCTCCTTTCCATCAGTCTGGGAGTCGAACAGTGAGAAGAGCTCATAAGGAATAACTAAAAAAAGAAAATAAGCAAGAACTGATAAGCTCAAGAACAGAGAGATGGGAGGGCTCAGCAGCAACACTGTGTGCCTGTCAGGGGGAAGTGGGGCTGGCAAGAGTTTGCCTGGAGAATCCTGGGAGAAGAGAGCCTGAGGCAGGAATGTTTTTGTTAGGAACAGACAGCAAGGACCAAGTTTCTACCCAAAGAGCAGAAAACAGGCAGTAAGCAGTTGAGCACACAAAAAGCATTATGGTTTTCCACGGCCTTCAGCTCGTCCTGAGCTCAAACACCACCACGTGCCTCCACAGCAACTCCTCTGCTCAGGAAATGACTTTGCTGCTTTCACACACACGAAGTCTTGTGGCCTGAACCTGCCTTTTGCAGGCACGAAGCAGCAATTGCAAAGGAAACACCAACCCTTCTCCAACCCAGGTCCTGGCACTTACTTGGGACTTGCTGTCCAGGCTGCTGCCACGTCTGGTAGGTACTGCCCCAGCCCTGCGTCATGAACGCCTGAGGACCACTGCAGAGGACAAAAAGCCATGCTCAAGTAGACCATAAGATACTTACCAGGCCACAGACATGAAGCTGCCCACAGGAGAGAAGCTGTAACTCATAGTCAGCAGCCGCTGATCAAACAGGTGAACATGGGAACCCAAGGAAACGCTGTGCAGGTGTGAACTGCTAGGTACTGCCTTGGTGTCAGTCTGTTCACGAAGCCAAGACAAAGATACATGACACTGAACAGCATTCCTTGTGCTCCATGCAGTTCAAGGCTTCTTCCCATGCTCTCACTGCACTAGAGACAGGAATTTTGGAGATGCCAATACCTACCTGGTTTATCATTTAATAGATGAAATTTTTCCCACGGTCAGGCTTAAAGGATTGAGCTTGCTTGCTTTTGCTTCTGAATGATCAATCTATAGAAGGCTCTGCTATATCCCACCCCTTCAGGGCCCTCCAACCTTCTCCCAACACTTCCTAGCTCCCAGCCACGCCCCCCCAGCCCGTGGGTGATGAGATGGAGCAGCTTACTTTTGATGAGGTGTAGCGGGTGCTTGGCTGAACGGACTTTGACCAAATCCTCCAGGTCCACCCATGCTGGTACCCTGTCACAGAATCCACAAATATTTAATGCCAGCTCCAAGTACAGGGTGGAGGCAGCTGTTATGAGTAGTAAGAAAGGAGAGAAGACAGCCTGGGACACGTGGATCCTCAGGTTGGTGTCCAGCAATTCAGCATGAAGGCAGCTTTTCAGCTTTCCTATGCTTCAGTCCAGTATTTTCCATGCTTTTTTACCAAAGTAGTACTGCAGCCTGACATTATTAAGCTTCAATACCACAGCACTGCATTAAGTGTAAGATCAGTCATCCCTGATTTACTGGAGCAAGGAGTTGAATGTTTTGCTTTCAGGATGATGCTGCCAGGATTACATCATTTTAACGCAGCAACGCTGTTGTCTTCCCTTCAGAAACATCCTGTGACAGCCTTCTCATACCTTATTATTGCTGTTCTTCCCTCTCATGTAACTGTACACACTACCCACGATTACATCAACAGTCAGATCCTTCAGGGACCACAGCAAAAGTCAGCCCAAAGGATGCTGGAGGGCCACCAAGTTCAAGACAGCTGCTAACGGGCAAACGGTTTTGAAGCTGAATAATGTAAGCATGTACACTCAAGTCCAGGCCTACAGGTACCTCAACCACGCCTGAAAGAGACAGATGAAGATCAAGAGAGATGGAACTTACACCAACTTTCTCATCTATGAGATGTCTGGCGAGCTCGATTTGCTGGGGGACCCCTCTGATTGTGAATATTCGCACGCCGGGGTCTGTGTTCGGAGGTGGGTTTCTCTGGAGCTCCACGTGGGCTCCCGACTGCTGATTTATGCTCTTGATGTTCTCACCACCTGAAGAAATGAAAACCAAGGCATAAGGAGGGATATCCTGCGTGGCTTTCCACAAAACCATACAGAAGTCAGGTTTTGGTAGTGGATTACAGTTTCAGCTGCCTTCTGTGTGCCTTGGGAGGTGGACTGAGGATGGCAACAGCAAAAGATGTCACAGTACCTGAGCTCATGCTGCTCCTTTAAGAACACACAGCCCCCCTGTGTGCACACAACAAGATGCAGCATGGCTGGGATACACTCTGACAAAACAGATGCAAAAACTGCACTGACTGAATTCTGGTGGTTTTGCTGGTGGAATCCTCCATAAAAGGCGGCAACCTTCAATCAAAACATGCTGCTTCTTTCTTTTTTTATCATCACTAAGGCAAAAAGCCACCAGCCACATACCTTGTAGCTTAACAAAGATTAAGTTTTCTCCCAAACATGTGCTGTTTGATAGGTTATTGCCCTAAAGCAGCCTTTGCTTTCACCCTGCAGCTACACATCCCTCCACAACCACATCAGCGCAGGATTCCAGGCGGTCTCCTGCTATTTCAGAGTTAGCTGTGCATGCAGTGAACATGTCAGGCTCGTTTGCCATCTGGATACACAAGCGCACAGGAGTGCTTCCAGCAGGATGCAGCAGGGCCAGTCACAGTGGATCTGATTTCCTCAAGACCTGCTAGGTCCCGGTCTCTTCATGAAATTTGCTTAACAAAAGCCTCAGCCAATGTTACAATGGTTCAATTCTTCTTTTGGAAGCTCACACAATTTACAGACCAGCTCCACTCAACTGAAGAAATTGAAGGGTGTGGGGAAGGAAGAGGTTTTACAATTTTTAAAAATCACAAACCAAAACATCACCAGCTCAAAGGACAAATAGCAAGCAGAATAGAGAGCAAAGGAAACTCACCAGAGATTTGTATTTGGTTTTAATTAAAAAAGAGTCTCCAAAAATAATCTCCTCAATTTTGGTCACATTTCCATCTCTATACATCCAGCACAACTTCAAAACAAACTGTGGATGTTGCAGACACTTGTTCATTTCATTGTAATGGACTCGTGACCTTTTTAACATTTTAAAGCCTTCTTGGGGAAGGGAGGAGGAAAAGTTGCCAAAGGGCAATTAACTCTTTCTAAATGAATTTTTGAAGATGCATTTAACAAAAGATAGTCATGTCACATCGCTGGGCAGACAACAGGGATTGTACTGTGCAGCCAAAAGCCAACCCACTTACTTTCAGTCAAGCATGGGAAAGGGGGAAGATGAAGTTTCAAAACCAAGAAGGTTTTTTTCATGTAATGCTTTTGTCTGACACAGACTTGTTTGAAGCTCTGATTTTTACATATTGAGGTGAGATCTGAATCAACAGCCATTTCATCTGCTTAATGAAAACAGAGGACCCTTTCAAGCAACACAGTTTGAAGAAGTGGTAGAACTTCTTTACTGGGTGACCGAGGCAAAACCAGGGGTTGCTACTTGCACTGCAGACCACTCTCTCCTTCCCAAAGGGGATTAAAAATTGAAGCACTCTCAAAGTGGAAGCAAGGGATAATAGAGATTTTAAATCACTGCCCCATTCAGCACCTAGTCTGTGGTTTTTGGGACTGTTTCCGCATCAGGTCTCTGGTCTCTCCTAGAACATACTGCAGGATCAAGTTTTGCTGCCACTCCACGAGGGAGGCTGCAAGTTCCTACCCCCACACCAGCACCTGGTGCCCTTGTCCTCCTTACCCTCCTGCAATGCTTCCCTCCCACCCAAGCCATCCCAAGCCAGCCTCCAGAGCATGCAAATGAAGTGACGCAGCCCCCGTGATGCTGCCGGGTGCCGGAAGGAGTTGATCTTCCCCGCAGCGAGGTGACCCGCTCGGCACATGGTGGCTGTCTAGAGGGCATTCATCCCGCTCCATTCTTCCACCTGATGGGGGGCAGGAGGGATCCAGGAGCGGCCTCCCGGCTGGACGTGAAATCATAAAGCAATTAATCAAACCTGCTCAAAGCCGGGCTGACAAGAGCCAGGCCGGCCGCGGTATCTGTCAGGATTGCCGTATTTATCATGGAAATCCAGGGGGGCCCAGGGAGGGCTGTTTCCAAGCACCACCAAACACAGACAGCGCTTGACATGTGTATGGCTCTCGCCTCCACCCTTCCTCGGGGCCTTTGGATGGGAAAAGCTGCACCTACCCACCCTCTAGAGGAAAAAGCCACGCACAGGACCCACAGGGGAGCCCTGTTGGCTCCTAAAGGCTCACGCTCCCAAGCTGAGAAGTGGTGTCCATAGGAAAAGGGCCCTAGACCTTTTACCACATGTGCTGCAGAAACAGGGAAGTTTCTCATCTCTATCTCCCTCTTTTCCCTGCCTCAGGTGGCCACAGGGAGCTGGAAGCACAGCAGCAGTTACCAGGCCACATCACACACAGCACACTGGGGGCCCGGGGCACCCATGGCTTAGGTGACCAAGCTGATGGTTCAGAGGCCTCAGCCAGATTTTACAGAGAAGCTCAACAGTCCTGTCCTGTACTTTAGGGGGGAAAAAAACACCAAAAAGCTGGAAACTGCTTAGAAACCATAAAGGAGAAAAAATGTTTTATAATTGGTCATTATTAAAAAAAAGACCTGCTAAGATCCCCCCTGCCCTGCACTGCCCCACAGGCAGTGGGGGAGGAAAGAACAAGAACTGGCTGTCTTGCATCAATGTATGGAGAGTGCAGCACATCCATGCTGGTCCAGGTCCCAAAAGGCAACACTACAGCCATCACTCACTTGACAAAAGTGAAGTCTGCAACAGCCTAAGAGCATAGGCACTGTGAGAACACCGATTACAAGGTGGTATTACAATGCTCCAAGCACTCAAATCACCATACAACTAGTAATTAGTCACTCCAGAAAGCTTCTGATCTGGCCGGGTAAGAATCCCTATTTTGCTGTTGTGGAAACAAAGGTAAAAAGCCACCCTTCACCCCCCAGCGAGGCTGTGCCAGGCCCTGCACTTGAATGGTAGGACGTTCTCTCCACTACCTGCATTTATCTTTTCAGCACACAGTGCTCTCTGTAGTCACAAATGCTCCACTTCAGTGCACTGCAGAACAACAAGTGACCTTTTCTGATCCTTTATTAAGGATGACTAATGGATACAGCAATAAAGTTTCATTATAATTTGCTTTTTCCATACATGTAAGTCTCACTCATGGGCTTAAAATTTGCTTTGCTTGATCTTTTGCCCAACTGGCCTGTTCAGTGAGGACAAGCACAATCACCCTGCAATTTCTGCATAATGGGGAAAGCAGGTGGGTTTTCATATTGAAAAAAGTGTTCAGGTTTGTGGCACAGAACAACATGTGAAAACAACTGCAGATACGTGGCTGACCTGCCCGTGTCCCTTGTCATCCAACAAGGCAGGAGTTCAGGGTGCTATGGGACCAGACACATGGCAGGGAACAGGAGTGATGTGCAGCAGGGGGAAGAGGCCACACCACATCTCATCACAAGCTCAGCCCTGCCCAGAGAACTCCTAGCCACTGAAACATGTCACAGTGCCCTCAGATCTGCCTCCTTTCCCGGTGTAGCTTGTCTATTCCTATTCTATTTTTTGCTGAGGCTAAAAGGCAACTGTGATTACCTGAATACCAGTTCAGGAACATGACACTCTTTCTGAAATGAGTAGATAGAAAAATTAAATGCACCTCCTTTGATAGGTCAGTGCATTAGCTCAGACACATCACAACAGCTCACAGCAACAGAGCTCTTCTGCTCCTGGCCCTACCCTAAGTACAGCCCCACGTGTAGCTCCTGCTCTGTGAAAAACTGAGACTGCTGCTGATGCTCAGTATCATAACCATCATGGGGTTGTCCTGTTCCTTGAGAAGAAGGTCCAATGACTCCTCCTCCATCTCCTTAGCATGGAGAGATCCAATGGCTAAGGCAGCCAAGGGGCCTCCATGGCAATGAACATGCTCACAAGGTGCACCAGGGCAGGTGCCAGCCCAGATGCAGACAAGACAAACCCTGCTACTTTACTTTATTCATCAGACACTTCAGGTATGTGGCTGGAAGCAGCTACTGTTATTACCACACTCAGAGACCTTCCATTTCATCACACAGCACTCAGAAATCCAGCATGATGAAATGACTGCTCTCCTTGTCCCTGATAAACTGTCCTTTAAACGAATTCTATATAAAAAGAATCCACAAATGAACCTGCCTTTTCTCAGCCAGCTGCTTGTTATAACAAGCTTATTTGACAGCTCTGCATGAAAAGCCTCTCTTACAGCTTGTGAACAAGGGCCTGGAGAGTACAATTATGAGTGAGAGCACCACAAAGAAAACAACCACAAGCGGTTACAGCTTATTCCTATGCTGCATTCACCGGCCACTAAATACCTACAATTACAGAAAACTCCAAAGCTTCACTGTCAGGCAGCAAGAACGTGACCATCCTGAGAGGGAAGGATGGCAAGCTCTGCTACTTGGAGTCATCAAACTCACCTTTGCCTATAACAAGCCCACACTTGTCAGCTGGCACCGTGTAGGTTATTTCCTGCATGCCCCCGGGTGTTCCAACGCTCCAGTCCCCACGGCCACGACCTCTTCCTCGGGCGACAGCCAAGCTTCCAAAGCCATCTCGTTCCTTAGAAGGCAAAACATGTGTATCAGTGTTTGGTTTTTTTTGCTGGCCCCAGTGCACATTAAAAAACACAATAAAGCAAGGTAAGTTAAACTGGCTCATAATCAATGGCACTGGATTAAGATATTCTTGGACATCGGTTTCACACTGAAGGTTTTGAAGCACTTTAAAGAAATGCCAAGTAATGTAGGTTACAGTTGCCTTCCTGACTCAGGAAGATATTTATATTTTTAAATGCATGCCTTTATATCTTCTGAAATAAACCTATAAATAAGCATCATCAACTACTAAAGGACTTTTAGTCTGTGATGGGGGCTCTCTTTAGAGCAAACGAGATCTTGGCACGGACACACAGAGGAGTTGCTTCCAAACCCTTTCAAGTGTCATCCTTTAAAGAACTGCTGGAATTACTCAGCTGAAATGCAGATTTTCTAGAACTTCTAAAGGAAGCTTTTAAGTTCAAAGACACGTAAAGGATGTACCTATTTTGGGTAACTGATTTCTCCAAAAGCAAAAGCCATGGGCAGTCAGAGACCGTCATGACACACCTCGAAACTTAAGTGGACTATTAAAAAAATAATGAAATCATGCATTCAAACCAGATCTCGGGCAGGAAGAGTTATCAAGATGGACAAATTATGGACCTTGATGGACAAATTATGTTCAGGTACCTGACATGGCCTAAAGTCTTAGTTTCTTACAACACAAAAGGAAATATACAACCTTCTTCATGAGTCTGCCCTACTACTTCACCCATCTTTGTGCTTCTTGCTCTTGGGCAACGCAGTATGTTGCTGTGTCTTAGAGCACAGTGTCTCAATACCTGAACATTTATCACCCTCCTGTGCCCTCCCACCACACCAGAGGGCTCGTGTCTGAAGAGGAGGCACCACTGAGCACTGGCAATGCTCTGCTGTCTGAGCAGAGCCTCCAGTCACTGCCTGATGTGACTCCACTCCACCAGGTCACCATTTCCAAATTACTTAAGCTCCCGTATGTTCCCACAGAACCCACCTGTGCCGTGAGGATGAGCTCATTGATGATGTGTGCTGCGTGTTGACACCTGTCAGGAAGCCCCATGACCTGTGCAACTCTTTCAGAGCTAATCCCATCATCTGTGAAGAGAGGTGGCAAAGACCAAATTAAAAGGAGAAAGCATCCACTCGCCAACACAAGCTTCCTTGCAGCACCACCACTGCTGGCAGCATTTTCACACAACAGAACTATCCCAGGAGCTACTGCTTCCCTCCACCTTCAGCCCCTCTTCCCTGGACTGAAAGAAGACAAAACCCAGCCCACACTGCAGAGGGAACAACACTCAAAAGAAAACACACTTTCAAATGTCAAAAAGCCATGAAAGAGACTGATATAATTTTAAGAGGACAAAAGGCAGCTTTGATAGGTGATCAGACAGCCAAGGACCCAGAGAAAGTTACTCAGAATTAATCAACTCCTGATCCCCAAAGGCTTTAATGTCCTGAAGGAGAATTCTTTAACAGGAAATAAAAGATTTTTGTTATTGTTATTTTGTTTATCCGTATAGTTACCGCTCAAGACATGACTGTTGTGACAGCTGATGTTTGCAAATGAGCTGTATATAATCTTACTCTCTGAAAACCAGAAGTGCATGAGGAGGCAGCACATCATATTTAAATGGGTTTCAGAAAGAGAACAATGCACCTGTAAATGAGGAAAGCCTAAGCTGCTGGAACCTCAGCTCAGATTCACTTTAGCAATCCCAAAGTGGAACACTGGTCAGAAAGTAACGGCTCTCCATCCTCACACAAACCTGGTTTAAATTGAATCCTAACTCCAGCATCATTCTGAATCTTTTTGATCATTTCTCCATTTCTTCCTATCACAATTCCAACAGCAAACCTGGGCACAGAGACCTGATGGGAAAGGCAAAGGAGTATGAAAGCTCAGAGAACTAGACTGAATGATTTTACAAGGAGATGGCTCTTTAACTTTGAGGACGGGCCATGTTAGGCAGCTCCAGGCTACAGAACCGCATTGCTCGAGAAAAAAACACGTGGCCACAAATTCCTTCCCCGCTACATGAACTCTGCACTACAAGAATGCAGCTTAAAAACAAAAAAAAAAAAAAAAAGAGAGACAATTTGAAAGGTGCCATCTGGGAGTCCCCTCCTCCTCTTCGCAGCCAGACTCAATTCTTCTGGCAAAAGAACACAACGCATTTCAAAACAAGCTTACAGGTTACACATGTGCAGTTTGATGACTTTCCCCCCACTGCCCATCCCCACAGGGAGGTTAGCAGAGTACTCGTGAAGGAAACGTACCTCTATGCTGCCTCCTCCCATCCTAGCACTGAAATCATTGCGTACGCCTCGGAAGTCTGCCTGATCTTTCTCTCGGATGATCTCCAGTACCATTTCCCTCGCTTGCTACATGGGGAAAGAAGTTACAGTTAGAGCTTCAAATTGTTCTGCTTTGCCATCCTGGTGTTAGGGCCTCAACAGTGGCTCCAGGCACAGGGATCTCCACCTCCTGAACGGGAACAGCATTTTGAGGGTTTCTTTTTACCGCGGTCAGCGGAGATCGGGTCTTGTTGGCATCTTCCATGTCAAAACCTGCCAAGTGCATAAGGTGGCAGCTTGTTGTGTGCAATTGCTTCCACCAGTCTTTCAGAAAGGCCCTTTATCCATAAAGTATCTTTGATTTTTTGTTCTATTTTTAGATTAAAGGAAGCGAAGGCCCTTTCCTACTGGGTATCAACAGAGTAAGGTAGAAGCTGAGGTGGCACAGCAGAGATCACGTCCACCAAGAGCCAGAGAGCACGTACCAAGGAGACAGGTGGGCAGCAGTGAGCTTACTGTGAAAAGTTAAAACCAAGTCTGCAGCAATCCAGCAAGATGTTTTCTGAGAAAAATGCATGTTCTTCCTACCTACTGGGAGCCCTCAAGGCCATTCACAAGCCTGCATGTAGCCCAGCTAGTAAAAGGGTACCTTGGAAATAAGCCAAGAGTAGTCACCATTAAAAAAAAAAAAAAAAAGCCTACATGTCAAACCCAAGCTTTTGTTTCTCTTTAGTACCAGTCAAGCTTTGACTTCTTGGTTCTATTTCCAAGCTTGAGGGACAGTGGTGAATCTGACTCCATTTTTACACATTTTCCCTGTCCCCAGGGTATTTTTTTTACAAAAGGAAACAACAACATCAATTTCAGAGATGTCGAGGCAGAAATAAGGGCGATGGAGGGATTTCACAGGGATTTGAGGGAGTTAAGAAACACTGTTGCAGTATCCACAGAATCCCACCAAACCCAAGGATTCACCACGCTTCTCAAGTGCTTTATAAGCACACTCAACTTTAAGTGCCTCCAAGATCTTCCAGCCTGTGCAGTCTCCATGTTTCCTTGGAATGACATATGGAAGATGTGACAACAGCAAATCTTGCAAGGTAGAAGCCACCTGGCAAGTGGCAACAACCAAAAGTATGATTTGGTTAAAAGGAGCCAGACTGCCATTACACTCCTTTCTGCACAGCTATACCTCCACAGTAAGAACTTGGGGGGGAAAAAAAGTATTAAATCTAAAGGCCCACTTGCAATAAGATCTTTGAAAAATACAACCCAAACACACCATCCCTGAGCAACATCAACTGTTGCAGCAATTTGTGGTTAGGGAGATCCTATGAAACAGAACTACTTTTATTGGAGACAGGAATGCTAAGCTAGATTTAAGTACTTAGCAAGGTATGAAAGGCACTTGCTGAGAAGTGAAACCACGGCTGAGAAGTTTAGCCATGGCTAAACTTTAATGCTTTAGTTCAAGTGCTCCCATCAAACTGCAATCCTCCAGTATCTGGTTGATCGTGGGGTTTAGTTTGAACCACAGGTATGTCCGGATCTGTAGAACCCTGACACAAGCAGACTGAGGTACCAATATTAAGCAAACCCCTTGGTTTCAGGAGTTGTTTTGGGATTGTTTTTTTTTTTAATTACCTGCGTCGATTGGCTGTCTGAGAGTTTTGTGGAAGGTCCACTGTCTCAAACGTGCGACTCAGTCGCTCACCAAGGACCCACCTGCTCCAGTGATGGAGCTGGGATTTTCTGCCACACAGACTGGGAAGCATTTCAAAGCTACTTTCTCCAAACCCTCCTCATCTCTACTCCTACCCATGTGTAATATTTATGTGGAGTGACAGCTCCTAGGTTACGCTGTAAACAAGCTAGTCTGGTGTTTTAACTTGCTCTACTCAACCTTACAGAACAAACAAAACCAGCAGGGATTGTTACATTTACAGTTGGATTTGACTCCATCAGATGCTCACAAATTACACTACAGTTTAAATTTCCCATCAGTTCTCTGGGGCAACTGTTCACTTGCGTTACATACCTGTACTTTAAATGCATCTCCAGTAATACGGAGAGGTTTATCTGCTCCAGTAGGCAACGGACCATCTTGGATCATGATCATTTTCACACCTGTTCGCTCCTGAAGAAAAAGCACAGAGCACTTTGCTAAGCAGAGTCCCCCCCGCAAAAAAGGGGACTATATTTTGGTTACTCAGCGTTACGTAGGTGAAATCAGCACCTTTACAGAATGCTACTTTAGCTCTTCATTAGTTATAGCACCATTTCAGTAACAGTCCCAGAGTGTGAAGGACTGCCAGAAAATGTGCCACTCCTGAAGCTCTCAAATAGCTGAATCCTTGCAAGGAGAACCCCCTCTACCTCGACAGCTGATTTTCCAGCCCTTTCCAAAATCTGTAGCTGTCTGCATGTAACAGTTATTAAGTGACCAGCCTCAAAACTGTATGACAGAGGTCTAATTAGGGCATTCAAAACCCCTACATTTTTTTACATAGATGCTTTTCTAAAACCCTTTATTCTTTAAAAAACTTGTACCAGGTGGAGGAATAAAGAATGTCTAGGAACATCATTTATACATAACACAACACTTTTAATCAGAAAGGGGTGAGATGAGGAAAAAAAAAAAGATGACACACACCAGCTTTATCATAGATCAGCAACAACAGAGAAGCACAGCACTCTACAACAGCATGGCTGGCATTAAAAGTACTGCAGAACAGAGCAGACACAGCCCTTCCCTGGCTACAGTGATCCCCTCCTGAACAGCACGCACCAAGTGTTATCTACAGCACACGGGTTTCTGTCACAGTTCTGGCAAAACTCCACTACATGAGCAGCTGGGGCCACACCGATTTTGTTTGTAACACAAGATTGGATTTGAGTCCAGCTCTCCGAAGGCAGAAGAGTAGTCCCTGCTGGAGAAGGTGAGAGCACTTAAGGCTCTCCATTTCAGCCCGCTCCTGTCGATCTAGAGAAGCTGCAGTAGGGAAGAGGAGCCCTAAAGGAAATGCATCTTGCGCACCTGCAACTGTTTTATTGTTTCACCTCCTTTGCCGATGACTAGACCCACTTTGGATGCCGGGATCAAAATCTCCTGAATCGTACTGTTGCCATCAACATCGTTGTGAAAACCAGGTCCGTTCCGACAGCGATCTACAATCTGCCCCAGTAGCCGTTTTGCTTGTCTTTGGAAAAGAATCGAGGGAAACAACCATTAGACAACATTGTTCCACGTGACCAAGAGACCAGGAACCACCGGAATGGAGAGTGATCAGGGAGAGGAGAAGAAGTGAAAAGATGGAGGAAACCATAGTCAGCACAATGTTTGCCTTTTTTTTTTCTTTTTAACTCTCTGATATCTATTTTCCCTTATTATGATTACTTAATAAGCAGTTTGATTTTTGAAAGGGGAAGAGAGAAGGAAGAGCAGCAGCATGCTCTGACCTCTTAGGAAGTTAAGGACAGTAGTTGGACTACAGCATTTGGGGTGCTTACTTTCAATGAAGATGCTTTAGGTTCTGAACTTTTCTAATATATACGGTATTTGGTAAAACTCAAACTCTGTTCTCTTTCTCAGTCAAGACCAAAAGCACACACTGCTCTGATACTAAAACAGCCCATGGATTAACCATTCTCTGATCAGTCTCAGGCAACTGCCTTGCTCTTCTCTGCCTGCTCTTACCAGCAGCACCAGAACACTGTCCTAACACAGCCTCTGCTCCAAGCAGTAGGTGCTGAAGCTACACCGCGAAGTGAGGCAAGGATACTGCAGCAGCCACCAGTGAAAGACTGGGTTCTTCTACTCCTGGTGAGAAGAGACACACAAAGAAGCATTTGGGAGATTAAAGATCCCTCCACTAAAATATTTAGCATGTCAGAGGTAACTGACTGGGTTGCCCCTCATCTGGAAGACTCCTATACCAACACATCCCATTCCTGCCCTGGTCCCACAACCCTTCTGAAAGTTGAAGAAATTCATTGGTTCCCTGTTCACTCCAATGCAGCATCTTCCCCTCTCTCCACTTCACACCAAGCTTTGGCACCCTAAGAATGACTGTCTTCTCTCGGGGGATTTGAGGAACCACTCACCCCTTCAAGCAGACATTCACACAAGGCAACTCAGAGGGTGGTGCTGAGGCTGCACACAGAGCAGAGCACTGCTTGCTCTTGACTTTCTCACAAAACAAGGGAAAAGGTGGAATTTCTGGAAGCCCACTTCAAATATTCTAGAAAAGTCTTAAAGAGTTTTATTTACCTATCTTCATATTTTGCATAAAGTTCTTCTAGTCACAATATAGAGACCACAACAGTTAATACACAACATATTTCAGATGAGAAGGGGGTCACTTGGAAATTATCCCTGCTAGTTTGCCACTGGATATAACTAATGAAAACATTCTTCACAAAACCCTTCTCAAGAAGTCTGACATCTAATTGGTTTCCTTTCTTCATTTTCTTTTTCTACAAGTAGCCTGAAAAAAATACTTCAAACAACCACCTTGACAAGAATTTTAGCACAAAAGTAAATTAAATTTCACCTAATTCCATGTCCACGTTCTGCTTCACAGACTGAGTATTCTCACTTTAAATGTATCAGTGTTTTATTTAAAGGACATGACATTTAACTGCTTATTTCGGAACCATGAAGTCTTCACTACAACTCTCCCCCCTTCTCCCCCAACTGCATCAGGAGTCCCAGCTTTTTAATATTTCACTCTTGTTCTGAAATATCCTTTGCTAAAGGGGGAAAAAGCACTTCAAAACCAGCAAGAAGACACTGCCTGCCCTATAATGTGAGTCTGCCAATTATATTTATTCTGGCTCACTGCTTGCAGTATTATGGTAGAATAAGGAGATTTAAGTACCCTTAGATCTCTTAGGAAATGGAAGAATGATGAGTGTCTTCTCTTTAGAGAGACAGTTTTTGCACCCGTGTATTTTCACTATCAAATGCAACTCAAAGATTTCCAGATGGATTTTAAAAAACCCACCTACCCAAAGGCTGGGGAGAGAAAGAGCAGCTCCATATGTTAAGTGTGTTCCTGTAAGCCTGAGGATCCTGGATCCAGTTCCAGCAGGAGGTCCTCAACTGGTTTGTGAGAGTCTCAAACTCAGCTCCTGGGAAGGGGGAGGGAGGAAACACTGTCCCTAAAGTTTCTATAGGACTAAAGATCAGAAATCCCTGCGGGCTTGGCCACGTGTCTCTACCATGCAAGGAGCAGAATCAAGACTTGGGTTCAGTCCTTTGCTTCTTGTTGGCAGCGATGCAGAGACAAGCACCCAGTGGGCCTCATGCTGCTCTGCAACAACACCAACACCTCCAGGGTACCCTGGAGCGGCACCGACAGGCTTTACAGGCCTCATGCAGCCCTTCTTCAGCTGGAAGGATGGTCATCTCAATAGGAGGAGGGAAGCGAAGGGGAGAAGAGAAGTGCCCTTCAAACAGCTTAGCTCAGTATCCTGGAAAGCTGCAGTTGGAAAACTGCATCCTAGGTGCCCTAAGAGCAACCTCACCCTGCGGAGGGGAATTCCAAGGAAATTTCTGCAGAGGATTCAAACTGCAAGTGGCAGGGGGGGGAAAAAAAAAAAAAAAGCCTTTGAGGTGCACGGTTTAAAGCATCAGACCAAGAGGTTCTATGCTCCAGAGACCCTCAAGTTTCGCTAGGCCAACATTTGCTGGTGTGGCTGATAACCAAGTAGCACCACTGACAGAGCACAGCATTAGGGAGAAGAGAAAGAAGGAAAAAGGAGGGAAGTGAAATCAGAACTCACTCAATGCTCTCTGGTGTCCCAGTGAGTACACAGGGCCTCTCGGGCATTCCACCACTGTCTGCAAAGGAAACAAGAAGAAAACTTGTAATACGTGGAATTAAAAATGTGGCGGTTGTTTCAGTAACTATCATGCACCAACGGAAGCACCACCCCCCTGCACACAGAGCATGCTAAAAGAATTCAAAGACATCCAGGATCAACATATTTTAAATGATTTACTGTATGTCTGCATACTTTTAAAGCCTTCCTCACCAATTAGAGGGAGGGGTAAGAACTCAGATGACATTCATCAACAGTTCCATGTACAGCACTGCAGCACACAACAGTGATCCCATTTGGGTGGATGGTCCCATTTTTATGATGCAAGGCAAGCTGTATGGAGAGCTGCTACCACCCTCCTGGAATGTCTTCTGCCAGGAGTTGGAGCTGACCAGACTAGTGAGAGGCAAACCACAGAGCTGAGCAAAGTGGCACCACCAGGAGGGAGCTCAACAGAATGGACTGCCCATTTGCATTGTGCCATTCCCCAAACCACCTGACAAACCTGTTCTCTCTCTGCTGGCTGGGAGGTGGGTCCCACAACAGCTCTCTCATACCTGTCAGCCCAGCCTGTATCCCTGTTAATGGTGATAACACACCGGGAGCACGGGAAGCGCCCGATCTAATGGCCACAACACCCTTCAACATCAAAACCTGTTCACCCACAGTACAAAGAGCCTCTTACCTGGAGCAATTTGAATTTTGCAGCCAGACTCTGCCTGAATCCGTGAGATCTGTTCTCCTCCCCTGCCGATTACTGAAATGAGTTCAACAAGCATCAGAACATACCATTTTCCCAGGTAACTGCAGAGCACCTTCCCCCTTTTACTCCTCTGCAGCTATCTACAAAGGAACAGTTTGACTCCAGGATTGCAGAAGAGACATCCACAGCATGACCAACTTCATCATAGCAGAAAAAAACCCCATTAAAATACTGCTGTAAGTTATTCTATTTGTTTGCAAAAACAAGCCAAAAACCCTGTCTTGCACTGGAATGGAAATACATAGTAAGAAAGAAATAAGGCACTAGTTTGAGTGCAGCTAGAAGAGTAATTTAAGTACATCTGGTTCAGCCTGAATCAATAAGCCAGTTATTTGGGGGACTAAAAAACACAAAGACTTTTATTTCTTTAAAATTCCTGTTTTACTGCCATTTTTGAGCGGCCATGCTATTTGGCTGGTCTGCACTTAGACAGCACTACATCCTGAAATGCCCCATCAACCTCACGTGAACACAAAAATCCATCTCCCTCAACTCTCAGAGTCGACACGTTGCTGTTTCACACTGAGACATACAGAGGACAGACTGTACCTATCCCCATTCCTACCCTTCCCAGACTGCAAAAAGTCAAGTCAAACAGGTATGCCTGGCTCAGGATGCTCCCAAAGAAGCATCCCAGCTGTGGGTTTGCATCCCCCACATCCGTGCGCCCCCGAACCAGGACAGAGACGATGCCTGCAAAGCTCCCCTCTCGCAGGGCCAAGCCTCCCTCCAACGTTCCCCCACGTGTGGCACCGGGATTGATAAATAAAGAGGAGAGGAATGAGCATTTCCTTTGCAGGAATTTGAGTTACAGTCTTACGGTGTCTTTAGAGTCGGGACAAAACTTGGCGCACTATGGGGTAATTATCACGGCCTGTTATTTTCCTTTTTACTCTCCATATATCAAATTGGAAGGGATACACAGAGACCCAGCAGTGGAAGAGTCTATGCAATCACTGTAGTAACACATCAGCAGGAGGTGCCATTGAAAGGAAGAGTAATGATCATTAAGAGGAAGAGAGAAATTAGGATCAAGCTTGAAAGAGAACAGTATCAGGAATGCAAATGCAGCAAAAATTCTCATCTGGTTGCGTTTCCCTACAGCAAATGTAGGAGAAATTTAAAATTCTTAATTTGTCTTTAATTCTTTTTTTTTAAAAAAAGTTAATTCTATCTTTAACTTGCCTCTAGTCAACTCATATTTTAACATTTAAAACATGGTTCCCTTCTTCAGCTCTCGCGGTTTTGCAAACTCGAAGTAACATGTTTCAATGAGGGGAAATAAATTCACTTTTGACTTATGTATTGTGCTAATGGGAATTTAAAGGAGAAAAATCACTAGAACTCCCAGTAACTTGTACCAAATGCTCTTGTTTCTATTACAGGGACACCAAACTTTTCCATGCAGTTTGCATCCAGATTTTAAACACAGATCTCCTGGTCCCCACAAAGACACAGCACTAAACAAGACTTATCCAAAGGCTGGTAAGCACAAAAACTTGGGTCAGAATAAATAGCATTCCTGCACAGGAAACACATCAAGAAGCATCAAAAGCATCCAAGGTACTTACTAAATCCAACCATTTTATCAGGCACTTTGAACTCTTCTGTTATTACAGCCCTAAAAAAAAAAGAAAAAAAAAAAAGAAAAATAAAACCCCCATCAAACAGTCATTACAAAGAACAATTTGGAGACAATTACATCCCTGCCATGGAACCTGGCTCAGCACAAGGATTCTGCACACATCACAGTCAAAATCATTTGTTTCTGAAGGGCTCTCTCATGGTCACCCAACTCCTCCTATGTTGGATCCATTTCCAATCTATCTCTGCCATCTTCAATGGAGCCGATGGAAAAACCCCTTTTTGTCATTCTTACAGACAGGTTTAACAAAAAAAAAATGGCAAAGTTTCCCTAATACTGAGCCTAGACCTTCCAAGCAGCATCTGCCAATCGCTTCTGGATATGCTCTTCCCAAGACACACTAACCAAAGCCAGTCCTGGCATGACCCCTTCCGATATTCCCAGGTTTGGTGTTTTGGGGTTTTTTTGCCTGTTTGTCCTTATCACTCTTTTCTTTGGAATTAATAAAAGTTGTTTGAATTCTTATTATCCCAACACTTCCATATCTATTGCTCTTTGGACTTTCTCAATGTGTCTCTGCCTCAAAACAGCATCCAAAGCAGTTTCCTAAGATCTGACCATAGTCAAATAGAAAGGAATTAACTTGGATTGTTTTTTTTTTGTAAGGCCATTTCTGTCTTGTGGAAAACACAACACAATGAATATGAAATCTGCATATATGCATTATATACCATTTGTTCAGCAATCTAAAAAGCAATGAAACACCTGCATAGTAAATTCAATGCAGGTTTTGTGGTGAGGCATATTAAAAAGTTCCCACTTTTTGTTTTAGATCAGTTAGGGAAGGTATAAAAGACACACTAAATTTATTAGTCAAGTTGCAGATAGAGTACTAACACTGCCCATCCCTTTCTGGGCTGTTCTAGCTGGACATTAGCTTTAACTTAATCATTAAAAATTCAAGGTTCTACAGTCTTCATGCACATTTCTTTTCCCTTCTGCTGAGGCCCCAAACAGCTGCTCAGGATGGAAATGCACTACTATTCACCTTCAGGCTAATGCAGCTTTAGAAATGCTCTCCCTCCTTCCTCCTCGAAACAAGGCAAACACCACCTCAAGATTAGGATTTGAGGAAAAGTGATAATTTGACATTTGTATTAGATGCTAAGATGTCCTTCATGAGAACTCAGCTTCAGTCTTCCCAAACCATCTTTGACAAATGAGTCATATTACACCAACAAAACTAAATAATAATAATAACAATAACACATGTGTTTAATACTTCCACCTTTTGACAAAATGCCAGACCTTTTTAAACTTTTTCTGTCTTGCCCCCTGCCAGGGCAGGGAAAAGGAAAGGAGAAAGAAATTTCTATTTTTTTTTTTGGTCCTGCAGATTTGCAGGAAACAAATCCAAGTTTCACATCAACTCCTCTTTTTTTATCAGAACAAACAGCCCAGGCTGGATAAAACTCAAGCTGACAGTTTCTCCACATTCTCAACCTCTGACTTCCTAACACTACTACAGATGGTGGATCAATAAACAATTAGAACTGATCAATAAATAATAAAACATAACCCACTGCTTACCTTTGATGTACCAGGGCCCCTAACTGGTTACCTACTGTGGCAGAGAGAGAAAAAAGGGGAAAAAAATCAAAGCATTAGCACGGATAAACTAACTTCATCCCTATAGAAAAAGAGTTCTTACCGTTTCATCAAAAAAGAAAGAAAAGCAAAACAGTAATTTAGGTTCAGTGGCTGAAATGAATGAGTTATGTGGTACAAAACAGGAGGGGATTTCTTGATCAACACACACCATAACCCAGTGTCCAGCTGAACACAGGATAGGGAATTGATCTGTGTCTCCCCATGCTGAGAGTCATGGGAGAAAATCCTGCCTGCCCAAATCCAAATCCCTGCAACTAACCTCCCCCCTTCCCAAATTAAGCCCAAAGTAGTAAAAAGAAAAAAAAAAGGGGGGGGGGAGGGAGGAGGGAGAAGAGAAATTTCAAGCAGACTGGTATATATTAAAAACAAGAATAAAAGTTGAGCAGAGTCAGAGATTCACTCAGTCCAGGCCAAAAGCATTAGGGCACATACTTCTCTCTGTGTCTCTGATCTGTGCTCCATGGAGCCCACTTACACGGAGACCTGTTAAAGGAATAGGTCTGTTAAGTCACCTCGTGACACTCAAACAGTATTTAAACCCAACCAAACACATGCTCCTGAACACACACATTCCAGGCATTTCTGCCATGTTCTCTGGTGGTCCACCTATGATCAGTTATCTCCCCACTCACACCCCTCAGACAGACTTCTCTCACTCCCCCCCTCCCCCAGCCTCAAGAGATTAGATCTTTCTTCCAAATGTTAATAGGGAAAATATCATTAGACCGACTCATGCAAAGTGGGAACACATTTCCTGCTGGGCTTCCTACTGGACTCTGCCTGCAGCAAACCAGCTAAAAACCAGACCATTTGGTGCTAACAACCAGTTGAAAGATTATATTGCATGCCTGGAGGGCACAGGGAGCAAAACAAATGAAACTGGCCAACATGTGAGCTATGATAATAAAGATGCTGTTCCAAACTACCTTGCAGCAAGCTGCACATTCTTTGACCCGAAATAAATCGGCAATCAGCTGGCAGGGATAGAAAGTGGATGCATCCCACACTCCCTAAACCTGGTAGAAAAATGCATAAAGTTTGTGGACAAACACTTTACTCAGAGAAAACAGACAAAGAGAGTCAATAGTGTATTCCTGCTGTGTGTCAATACCTTTGTAATAGTTCTGGACCATAATATTGACAGTACATATATTTTATTACTCTCCCCAGCTCAGTGATAAGACAACTGCTGCTTTATTGACTCTGCTCCATTTGTCTTTGCATATTCTCATCTTGAATATAAAAAGCTCTAATTTGATAACTATGAATATTGCAGTTGAAAAAGGTGGGTGATGTAATGGGGATTATTTGCTCTGGCTGATAAGCTCCTACCATGGAGCTGAGCAAATACGAGCAAATTCAGAATCTTGCCCCAAACTGCAAGACTTGAATATTTTTACTACACCAAGTAGGTCTGGTGGCTACTGGTGTACCGTGGGGTTGCCACAGCCAAGGCCACTCACTGTCAAGATGCCAGGAAGAGTGGTTTGAACCGTGCAAGGCTGTATTTAAATATCCACTCGGCATTTCAATTCGCACTGGCAGCTCTCTCTCTGAGCAGCCCGTTCCGCTGCAGCCGCTGCCCGCAAATTATGAGACAGATACACATCCTATAATCAACTCCCCAAGTTCATGCAAGGAAGGGAAGAGCCTTCATTTTGTAACACAATCCTACACTTGAAAAAGACAACTTCTTAGGGGAAACCTGTACGAGCACAGGAAGTTAAATCAGGCAGGGAATTAATGCTTTGAATGTACGTAACAAGGTGTCCAACCCATTCCAAGTCCTACCCAAACATAAGAAGCCATTCACCACTCCAGGCAGGTATCAGGCTTAATGCAGGTTTATTATACAAATTAGTTTAAAAAAAAAATAAGCCACAATAACTTCTGTGAGAGACCATTCCTCCCACATTTCACAGATAACCTCTCCAAGAGCTGAGACTGAAGGCACACAGAGAGAGAACTGGAAAACATTTACTTCGAGTTAGTTATGATCTTCCTCTGTTTTGGTGGGGGGAAAAAAACAATGTGGCTCACAGTTCCATCAACCTAAAGGTCCATTCCTTTTCCAACATGCCCATTTTGCTCTGAAAAACAGGAACTAATAGAGAGGCAGGGCTGGGGCAGCCCTTGCTCGCTGTAATTCCGAAAGCTGATGCACCATTCCACTGTCTCCCTTCACACCAAGGAAAGGGCTGAACTCTGACAAGCCACGCACACATCTCCCCATTTTACATCTATTGAGTACAATTTAACTGTAACTGCAGTCATTTCACTGCAAATAAGGAAAAACAGTGAATAAAATCAGCACAATTTCCCGCTAATGGCACCTGCTGGTTGATAACTCTTCATTCTGCTTTAGACTTCACCTTAACTGAATTCCACCTAACAGACACTCAAAACAAATGCGGATTTTTTTTCCACCCCATAAAACAGAGCAGTGCCTCCCACTAAATTAATGTGCCTGATGGGAATATACAATCTTGTCAAGAATACCTTCATGGCTAGAATAAAATCAGAGTGACACATCTCCCAGAGAGCAGTGGAACAGGGCTGCATTTCATACTTTTGAATCAAAAAAAACCCATCACAAATTTTAGAAAGCTACAAGACACTGGTTAACCTAATTCTTCATCATTAAACACTGGAAGGTTTTTCTTTAATTAAATGGTCAAAACCTAATAATTTTTGTGTCTGCCTCCACTGCAAATCTTTATAGTTTGTTTTTTTCCCCTCCCTTAAACTGCCTTATTTAAAAAATGGCCATCTGTAAAGTTGCAATTTTGCAGAACATTTTGTGCATTAAGCTAAACCTTTTGCCAAGAGATCTGGACTTCTGCCCTGGTCCCACTGCTGCTGCAGATGTGTCAAGGAGCATCAGTACTGACTTTCACCAGCAGCAAGACAGGGATAAAGTTTCCTTCCTCCCACCACTATTTTTATTGGAAACACGTTGGAGCAAAGAAATAAAGTGCTCTGTACAACTGGATCATGTTGTGTTAGATGACACAAAAATGAAGTTTTATTACACCAAAACAGGCCATCCTCATATCTGGGTGCACCACAGGAGCTTGGGGAGGTGAAAGGCGTGGAGGGGGGTGGTGTGTGAAGCTTCTCCAAGGTCTCCCACCTTTGTTTTCCCGGAATCAAAGGATGCCCAGCCCTCAGCTGCAACGCTGCTGCTGAACCCTACAGATCTCCCTGGACACTCCTTGAAAGCAGCCCAAAGCAGGGCAAACAAAGGTAACATTCTCATCAGTCTCTTCCCAGAAGATTGGATCCCTGCTTCCTCTGAACAAAAGGAGGCTGCTTCTCTAAAGATTATTTAGCACTAAATAAATTTATTAAATCGTGCTGGTAATTAGAGGGAGCTATTAATTAGAATGGAGGCCAGGGGAAGCCGTTGGCCATTAACAGGAGGGCTGGGATCTGTCCTCAGCAGCAGCCACAGGCAAGATGCCACCAGGTCTCTCTGCAGGACTCACCTGCCCCTCGTGCTCACCTTTGCTGAGAAACATTAACACCCTGCAAGTGGCCACAGAAATGCTGGGTACAATTTCCTGGCAGCAGTACAACCTGCTCTCTTCCCTGCACTACAGATATTTTCAGGATTATTTTAAGGTTGTTTCCAGAAAGGGAAAATAAGGAAGCCAGGGAAAAGAGGAATAATAGTCTCAAGCTCCATCCAATACCCCCAGGCCAGGTCACCAGGGCTGGGCTTACAGATGAGGGTTCAGATGAGGGTTAAAGTTAAGGGAAGTGCAAAAAGCACTCACATTCTGGTTTCCAACACGATGACAAATCTATTTTTCCTGGAAATGCTTTAAAGGCAGCTGCATTTGTTTTGATCAGTGCACTGTCACCTGTCTTAAGAGCACTTCCTAAGCTGCCATCAGCCAGCCACAGCAGCAGCTGTTTACAAAAACAGACGGGAAGAATTAGATTGTCCTGAAAGACAGATAGTTTTCCTGTCACCTTAAACACTTCCTCTGGAGCCAATGTTTTCAGCAGTATTAGCAACTGCATTAATTTCCCAAGAGCTGCACGGGGATAAGGAAGCAGTGAGACCTGCACCCAACTGTGAATATACAGTATACAGGGGTAAATTTCCCACCAGATTTGTTTCCAAGCTGTCCAGAGCAGCAAAAGGTATCCAGAACCCTGCACTTCAACATTTTTACAGCATATGTAACAACACAATTGCTTCTTGGCAATGCCTCCAAACTGTGGTTCACAGACAAGCAGAAAATGAAGAAAAGTGTGGGCATGCAGTCCTGACACCCCTCCAAGTGGAAAGCGATTTCCTAATTTAAATGTCCTGTTAGGGACACCTGTATCTCAGTACAGGACTTGCTAATGCCATTAGAAATAAAACCAAAGCTGAAAGAAGCGATACAATCCTTCCTACCCTGACAATTCCTGTTTTTTTGTGAAATTCGAGTCCTCTAAAAACATTACTTCCACCATAGCTCCTCTAAGATCTCACAGATCAGATCTTTGGGGGGGGAGTGTGACAAAGTTATACACAGATGTATATGAGCAACCAAAGGGTTGCTTTAAAAACACTTAGAGACAAGGTCCAGAACTGAATACAGGGGGAGAAGAACAAGAATACAGGAGTCAGGAGCAGCCCCTCTGGAACAAGACCTGCTCCATGGAGTTCTGTATCACAGCACAAGAAACCAGCAGTAATGAACATTTATAGCCCAGACTGCAACAATACTGACACGGTCTATGTCAACACAAACACGGGCTCACCGGTGCAAGTTTAAGTACAAAGTCTAACCTGTGCTGTCACTAAGCCCTACAACCATTTCACGTGTTACAATTGCCGAAAACCCATTTTGTCAAGAGGTCAGATCTCACACTTCAGTCTGATGAATCAATGAAAGCCAGAGGCAGGGCAAATGTTGTGAATGACTGGTTCCCAGAAGGTTATTTTTATTCTTTTTCACACACAGCCATGTCCCAGAGCTATTCAGACACAGCTCAGAGCTGTTCAGCATTCCCCAAAGGGAAATGTGCACAGCCTGTGACGGCTGAGCACCTTCCCCTGCACAACCAGCACCCACCAGCAACACCAGACCTCCTGCTTCTCACAGATACAGTGATACTCCAGCTGGAGATACAGCCCCAGATAAATCCCTTCTTTCCTAAAACCCCCCACCAAAGGAGCAGCAACCTGTTGCTCAGACAGAGCCAAGAGCAGAGAACAGAAGTGGGTGGTGGTGTGTGTTCAGAAAACAGTAACATTTGCAAGCCAGAGGATCCACATAAAAGAAACTTCTCCCCATGCTCCAGCATGTTCTTTCAGACTGAGGAGCAGACGTGCAGTTATTTTCAGCCTTTTTATTAGGCAGAGAAAAATTCTTTTCAAAACAAAGTGCTCAGTAGCAGCCTTGCTTATCTCCTCAGTATTCCTGAACATATCCATGGGGGGGAGAGAATCACCCTGCAGGGCTACCTGTGTCAGGAAAAATACTGGAGCAAATAGCAAATGGAAGACATGGCCACGTTGTTCATTTTTGTCATAATCAACCACAAGGAAAGGTGAGCTCTTTGCATCTATAAAGCAGCAGATAATACAGTTTAAACACTTCTTGTAACAATGCACATCATTAGACTTGTCAAAACCAGAAAACTCTTGCTCTAACTTTTCTGTTGTTCCCACCAAAGATAAGACACTAATGGCTTATTTTAAAGCTGTAACACTTCATGCAATATTGACTCATTACAGTTACCAGATAAGGTCCATTCAGTAAACTATTATTTGGCTGGGACCAATGTTAAAAAGCTTCAGAGACTTCAGAATTCTTGAAGAAAAACAATGAATAGACCTAAGCTAATATAGGAAGTTTTCTTCCATCTTGCATCAACTTACACCAATACCTTTTCTCCTTAAAATTCATGTGCAAAGCAACCAAAACTTTTGACAGCAACTCAGCTCCTGTGCTGTGACCACTGCTACTCATGGAAGGGAACACACATAATGCTGTTCCTACACACTGCCTGCTCCCAGAAAATAAGGGTTAACAGGGAAGAGCAGCTTTACTATGTACATTTGGCACCCTATACATGGGCTCCAGCACAGGCCCAATGAGCACATCCTCCTCCCTCCCTAACTACTACAGAATAAGATTTAAATCACAGAGTCTGTTTGCTAATTCCCAAAGTTCATGAACTAACAAAGAATTGCTTCACATTAACATTAATGCCTTTAGATCAGACTGAACAGCACAGGGGAATCTTGTATAAAATTCTGATACACAGGAAGACGTGTTTTCCATCCTTAAAGCAGACGGCTGCCTCCACGGATGAATTTCAGGAGCTGCACCCCCAGGAATGACTAATCACAGCCAGCTTACCTCCATCATCCAGGGGCCGTTTCTGCACTCCATAACCGTAGACTGATGGGTCCACAAGGGTTGTAGAGTTATTCAAGTGAGGAATATCTCCAATTTTAGCAGCAATCTATAAAAACAGGGGATAAAAGCTTGATTAGCATACCTGAAGTTTCAGCCACCACACCTAAACACTCTTTCTCCCAAAAAGACATTAACCCCAGTCCAAGCTTCTTTCAGGTGGCTTTGTAACAAGGTGTTTCTTTTGTAAAGTAAACGATTTTTGGCTTGCTTTTAATATTTGCTTAATTAAGATGGCATTCACCCAGTTCCTCTTCCTGATCATAAGCAGGCATTTGCTCCCTGGAACATTATCTTCAGGATTATTTGCTCAGTGATAGTTGACAAGCTAAATCTTGCACAGAAGAGGGTTCAAACTGGCTCACCAACTTTGTCCTGGAGAAGCTGCCACCACCAGAGCTGCGTGGGAGGACACATAATTCCTCTTGTGTCCAGGTCCAGACACCCAGAAATTCACACTCACACATCCATGGGGGAGCAGAGGGACAATGTGAACATACACAGCACAAGGACAGGTTTGGGAACTCCCTGTCAAAGAGACTGGATCACTCTGTTTGCTTGCATGAGGAGTAAGCCAGTGGGCAAACTATCAGCCCAGAATTAGTTTCCATTTCCTGAAGTGGTCAGTACAGCACAAACAGGACTAGTGCTGCCTGTGCCTCTGCTTCCAACCCTTCCAGAGGGGGAGCTGCCATTCCCTGCCAAGCCAGGGTGCAAGGAGTTTATTTACAGGAAAGAGGAGACAGTCAGGTATCACAGTAAGGGACTTAGGTAAGCAAATAAACTAGGTGGGGCACACACCTAAACATCGCTTGTTAAAAGTGAAAAGTTAAGCTCATCTCTAGTGACATGTGGGAGCTGTCACTGTTCCACCTGCTCTCTGAGCTAACTGGTGTTCCCTGGGTGCTGGACCCAAGTTAAGACCCCCTCCCAGGGACAGGCAAACTGCAGTCCCACAGCACCCCTTGCCTACATGAAGTACTTTGCTGAAATGAGCAAGTGCAGAACAAAGTAGTTACAGAACAAATATAAAGCACAGTGTATTCTACAGCATTTGCTTCCTTTTACAGCAAGAAGAAAACCACTGCACAGGATCTTTACCAGGAGACTGATCTCACTCTTTTATACCTGGATTTCACCGGAGAATAAGCAACAGGAAGAGATGAAAGAGCATTTTACACAGCGTGTTTTAAATGACAAATACATCTGAAGGTGTTTCTAAAATTTGCGTTTTACTGCAACAGAAAGACATCTACAGTAACTGTGGCTGTTGACACTCCCTTCTGCTGCAGTGGAATAAACAACTGCCCAAGATTCAGAACCACAGGGTACTGAAAAAAGCTATTTGAAACAATCTTGAAAGATTGAGGGCACTGCTTTTAGGGAGAGAATAGGAAACATTTTGTTCAATGCCCTGCATGAAAAGGGCTGCAAGTTTGGACCATTTTCTCCTCATATTCCATTCTGTCCTGTCTCCTTTCAGGAAGTCAACAACTTCATCGTGTCAGAAATGCCAGAAAGAGAGTAAAATCCTCCTCTGGTACCAGCACCATGATCCTGCAGTGAAGCTCTGATGACAAGTGCTTTGTACGTCAACATCTCTAGTCAGCCCCCAGAAAGCTGGCTCTGAAAGCATTACCACACCTTGTCCACTCCAGACACTTTTTCTGTTAAATGCTGTGCTGCATCCATGGATCCAGCCCTTTGTCCACATGCCTTCCCCTCACATTTGGGATGAGGAGGATTTAATGAAGGTACCAAGACCACAGATGTATTCTGATTACTTCAACACTCAAACAGAAATTCTAAAATATATTTTACAACCATCTATTAGCACCTTCCACCTAATAACTTGCAATATAGACCAAAAGGAACAGTGCCACGTATAACATATTGCTGACACGTTTTGGGACATTTGATTTTAACATCCCCTTCACAAACTCTGTGTTAGCAGACCTGTCAGTCGTGGGTGATAGTTTGGAGGTGAAATCACCCACCACACAATTTGCTCCCAACGCAGGGAAGCTTTGCAAACACCCCCTCTTGCTTTGCACACCGTGACCACCCTGGCACAGAACCCTCCAAGTAAAGGCTAAAGCAAGAGTGTTAAAGCAATTTTTACATTATCAGCTTTTGGGATATTTTCCTCCTTTCCCCCCCTTCCTTTATTTAAACTTACACCCTTATCTCTAAAGCCTTCCAGCTGCCACCGGATTACAGGCAGACAACATGTCACCTCACCACAGCAGGGAAGAAAAACCACCCCGCAAAATTAAGAGCTTCAGCTTTCAAAGTACATGGGGCAGTTAAAATACGTCTGAACTTCTCACGTTCAACTTAAAATGGGAAGCTCAGTCTTTATGACAGGTTCAGCAGGGGGCAGGCACAAAAATCAGAATATAGCAAAAGTAAGCAGACCCAGCCCTTATCTGCCTAAATGACCTTGAGTAATGTTCTGCTGTTAGCCACTGCTTTTGTCCTGCTGTATGTCAGTCTTCGGGGTTTTTTCTGCCCTTAACACAACACATCCATTTTACCAAGCTCTGAAATACAGTGGAAAAAAAGCATCACTGTTCCTGCACCTGAATTCCTCAAAATCAAGCTCTCCAACAAAGACTTGAAAGGACACAGCACAAACCCGAGCTACAAAATGCAATGGTAAAGCCAAGAAAAACACAATGATTCCACAAAGTTGTGTGAGGGACACATTTTTTCCTACACCTTGCACTTCTGTCCTTCTATACCTTTAACAGACATTAAAAATGGTGTACTAAAAAAACCCACTTTAAAATATGAAGCCTCTTTGCTAGGCACAGCAGGGCTCAAACACAAACATCTGCAGAATTCAGCTTTCAAGAGAACAGGCCCAGCTTCTAGGAAAAACCTCTTGGTGCTGCCCTGCAAAGAACAGCAACTGATAAAATCACCAATTCTAGGTATTAGCAAAATTAAAAAAACAAAAACCAAAAAACAATAAGGCCCTATCATCTGACTCTTCAGACTGTTCCACTGCTTGTGCTGCTCCTCCCAGTCACTGAGCACAACACTTGAGTTGGTGCCTCCAGAGCTCTGGAGGAAGCAACAAAACCTTCCACAACCAACTGGCTTTACCATTCCAGGTTTCTTATCCTTATGTCATCTCACATCCCAGCAGTTGTGAGGAATGCAGTTGCTTTCCCCTGGATGAGGAGAGTCTTCCTTGTCCTGAATTGTTTAGTTATTCATAACCAAGCACTGTATTCCACAGCCTGATTACAGTGTTATGGCTCTCACAAGAACCGAATTTAGTAAATTTGATTACTACTCTTATGTGTGACATTAAACCCTGAGAGACTCAAGCATCAAGGCAGGGATGATGTACCAACCCATGAGGCAAGAACTATGACTGAAGTTTTTTTTGCTCTGCTCCCTCATCCCCCTAAAGCAAAAGGAACACTCTGCAAAGGCCAAAACCAGCACAAAATCTGAGACCTACACACCAGATTGGCACAGCTCAGGCAAACAGCATTAAACACCCCTGGTGAAAGCTCTGCCAGCACCTCCACAGAAGCATGAGGGGTAAATGTAACTGCCTCTACATCCCACCTGATTCTCGGTCAGGAAGTTCTGTCACAGATTGCTTGGGTGGTGAGGCAAATATCCATCCCCTGAGCAATTAAGGCCACCTTCACTGACTTCTGGCAACAAGTCACTAGTGACAGTTCTGTGCAGGACAAGACCACCTGCTCCCTTACAAAGCCTCTACGAAACTACATTAAATCGAGTACTTTTGCAGACAGGGGGAAATATTTTAACATTCCGACAGCTCTTTTCGTCCCACAAACACCCGTGGAAAAGAAAGTCACGTTCAACGGGCAGCAAACAACTCACTGCACAAAAATGTAGGACGCCGTGCTCCCACAAACACATGCAGAGCCCACATTTCCCAACACACCCGTTTCCAGAGTGAAAAGCAGCAGGAAGGTCACTGCTGAAATCTTCCAGCTCAGACTAACTCGTGGAAACCCAGCACACGCAGTGTAATCACAGCAAGTATAATGAACTCAACAACAAAATCAAGTAAGTGACCACAGCTGAGGGACAGAAGTATTTATTATTGCATGTCCTTCACATGTGGGTTGTTGGGGGCTCACAGATTCACCCCACAAACACAAGGACAGCACCCAGGCAACGCAAACTTGGACCAATTTGCAGTTAGTGCTGTGTTTTAGCCCAACACCAGGTTGCTCCAAGCCCTGTCCAACCTGGCCTTGGACACTTCCAGGGATGGGGCAGCCACAGCTTCTCTGGGCAACCTGTGCCAGGGCCTCACAGGGAACAATTTCTTCCCAATATCTAACCTAAATTTCCCCTCTTTCAATTTACACCCATTCCCCCTTGTCCTATCACTCCAGTTCCTGATGAAGAATCATCTCCAGTTTCCCCGGAGCCCCCTCAGACACTGGAAGGTTCTGTGAGGTCTCCACACAACCTTCTCTTCTCCAGGCTGAACAGCCCCAGCTCTCTCAGCCTGTCTTTGCAGGGGAAGTGCTCCGACCCCCTTATCAACTTCACATCCCTCCTCTGGACTTGAGACACGCTCACAAGATAACCCCAACAAGCTGCAGTGTGCCAGCAAATAATTATTTTCTTGTACATGGATGAGTTATTCAGCTGCTGGCAGGTGGCAATATCATCAGAGAGTAAAAAAGATGGGTTTTTTCGCATCGAGAGGCCTCCAGTAACACACAACCAGGTCGAGACAAGCGGAGTGCAACACCCCTCAATTTACCTGCGTCAGGCAGGTAACCCTGGGTGTTCACACATCAAGGCCAGGGGGCTTTGTCAGTGAAAGAAGTGACACACGAGCTCACCAGGGGGGCAGCTCAGACCCCACCTGGCTGTGCTGAGGAAGAACACAGACCTGGTGCCCCTGGAAAGGTGCTGATCTACAGCACAGACTGGCTGCCACACTGATCCCGGGCAAAGCACTTCAGTCCCACCACAGAGAGCCCCTGAGAGGTCTCAGGGCCCAGCTTTGCTTCTCCAGAGGTCTCTCAGTGAAATCACGGGGAGTCTGGGCAACAGCAGGAGGTCTCTCCCACCTGGAGAGAATAAAGTCAGGTCTCTGAGCACCAGCTGGGCTGTGGTCCTGCTGTTGGGCTGTGTTACACCTTGTTATGGCGCAGCCACTAAACACAAGTGGAGCACAAGCTGTTCAGGGGTGGGACAAACACCTGGGACAGACGTGGAACGGGAGATGAGATGAACAGTCACAACATCTGCCCCTGGGAGCAGCAGGGTCCTGGAGCCACTTCCCACAAATCGAGGAGCACACAAACACCTGGAATGTTCCTGTGCTGAAGACGAGGGTGCTGGTTCCCGAAGCTCTGGGCATTGCCACTGAAACTTTCCATTTTAGCACCATGTAAGTTCGGAGGTTCCTCCGGGGAGCACCTCCCTTATCCCCCTGGAGGGAATGCAAAGCTCCTGCACTGCCAAGGTTTGCACTCACAGAATCACAGAACGCACCAGTTTGGAAAAGACTTCAGAGATCATCAATCCCAACCTGTGACTGATCACCACCTTGTCAACTAAAGCAGAGCCCTGAGTGCCATTCCAGTCTTTCCCTAAACACCTCCAGGGATGGGGACTCCACCACCTCCCTGGGCAGCCCGTTCCGATGTCTAATCAGCTTTTCTGGGAAGGAATTCCTCCTAATATCCAACTGTACCCCCTCCTGGCACAGCCTGAGACCACGTCGGCTCGTCCTGTCCCTGTTCCCTGGGAATAAGAGCTCGAGGCCCTCCGGCTCCCGCCTCCTGTCAGGGAGAGCCACAAGGTCCCCCCCGAGCCTCCTTTTCTCCAGGCTGAGCCCCCCCCAGCTCTCTCAGCCGCTCCTGCTGCTCCGGATCCCTTGCCCTGCTCCCTTCCCTTCTCCGGCCGATCCATCACTCAGCCTCCCGCACAAGGCCCCGCTTAAAACCCGCATTAACACCAGCCCACCCTCCCCCGCTCAGAGCCAGACGGCCGCGGGCCGCCCCCCTCCCGCACACCCCCGGGGGCGCAGCGCGGCCCTCCCTCAGCCCCGCGGCCTAGCGGCGCCCCCGCCGCCTCCCCCTCCCGCGCGCCGCCGGCGCCTCACCTGCCGGACGCGGTGCAGGGCGTCCACGAAGCCCTCGGGCTTGATGCCCACGGGGGCAGCGCTCTGCCCCTGCCCCTGCGCCAGGTCCGCCATGGCCCGCCCGCTCCGCCCGGGCCCGCGCCCGGAAAGGGAAGGAGCCCCCCGCTTCCGCCGGAAGTGCCCTGGGGGCGGGGCGGAGAGGGGGCGCGCGGGGAGGGGCGGGGCCGCTGGAGCGCGGCGGGGAGGGGATTGGGCGGGGGGAGAGGGGCGGGGCCAGAGCAGGACACGCCCCCTGAGGGACCCCCCCGGAGGGGACCCCCTTCGGGGGGACGATCGGGGACACCCGTGCTGCTGCCATCCCCTCCCTGCTCCTGCCATCCCCTCCCTGCCTGTGCCATCCCTTCCCTGCTCCTGCCATCCCCTCCCTGCTCCTGCCATCCCCTCCCTGCTCCTGCCA
>JAYRBT010000038.1:5082344-5101399 GCA_036023395.1 Myiotriccus ornatus
CTGGCACTGGCAGGCTTCAGGGAAAGGGCCCAGCGAGCTGCAGCTTTAAAGAAAGAAGAGGAGCAGCAGGAGGAAGAAAATGCAAAATTGGCCCAGTGGGTAGACCTGCTATTTAAGTGCAGTTCAGAAAGGAGCGGGAGGAATTACAGGAGAAATGATAGTGCCCTGACAGCTGCCATTTCCCACCGCCAGTCTCCCCTAATGGAGTCCTAATGTAGTGGTGGGCTCTTCGCTGACAGCCCAGCCTGAGACAGGGCTCGTCTTTGTGCTGGTGACAGATGGGACAGTCCGGCAACAAACCTGTAATCCTCTGATTTCTGCCGGCACTGGCTCAGCTTAACCCCTTCTTCCCCCGGCACCCACTCGCTGCCCAGGTGTGTGGCTGGTGTGGGGTCCAACCTACCCATGGCATCCCCCGTTATCCCACAGCGGTGTCCAGGTCTGGCAGCTACACAGGGCACTGGGAATGGCAGGGAGCTGCCTGCAGCTCCCTCTGAATCGCTTGGCTGCTGCTGTCTGGGGCAGCGTGGCAGAGGACCAGCCTGGTCACTGAGCCTGAGCAGGCAGCAGCAAGGCTCCTGTGGGTCTCTGGGCCCCTGCTCTGCCCCTGTGACAATGAACTGGGCAGGTGAGTGCGGGCAGGTGAGTGCGAGCAGGTGTGCTTGGCAGCACGGTGCCTGCCAGGAGGGCTCTGGGCTGCCTGCCCAGCACAGCGCCCGCCGAGAGCCTCCCACTACCACTGGCTGCCGGTTCTGGCACTAAACCTCCTTGCCTGCCTCAAATTAGCCCCAAACCAGGGTGTGATTAGGCAGTTTTAAGCTAAAAGGTGTGACAGTTCCCCCCGCCCCCAGACCAGGCTGCGGAGACTACACAAAGCTCCGGTCCTCTTCCCCAGGATGCCGAGGATGGCAGCAGGAAAAGCTGATGGAGTTTTTCTGCAGAAAAATAAAACACAGCTTCTCCATGCACCAGTCTGCGTCCTGGGGGGGAAAGGCTGAGTGTGCTGGGGGACCCTCTGAGCAGAAGGGTGAGCAGAGGGATGTTCTTGCCCCTGGGATGCAGAGGGGGATATTACCCACCTTCTGATCTCTTCTCCCACATCCCAAAGGGCCCAATGCACTCCTAGCAAGGGATTTTTGGATGCTTCTCCACTGGGCAAAGGTCCAAGCTCCTCTACCTCCTTCACAACATAAAGCATCTTTCACTTGCATGCTATTTGCCCTCCACAGGCACCTGAGTCTCCATCCCTTCTCGTGAAACCCACTGGCGTCCTTCTAAGCCGCAAGGGAACTCTCTCCCATTGGCAAGGGGCAGCCAGCCCTTCCCAGCCTTCAGATACAGAGCCAGCACCCCAGGATCACAGCCACCGAGCCTGCTGGGGTCCCAGCACACATCTCATTCCCACCCTGAGCTCCCATCCCAAGGCAGCTGCCTGCCCGCTTGCCCGCCTGCTTTCCTTCCTCAGAAGGAATTAGCAGGTAGGACAGAGAGCTCCAGGCAGCTCTGCTGAGTCCGTCTGCTCATCCTTCCTGCTGCAAAGTGGGGCCTGAGCAGATCCCCACTCCTGGCTCTGCGAGCATCCTCTCCAGCCAATCCAGACCTACCCAAGGCCATGGCGAATAGAAACATCCTCATCCCACATCCCTGCCCCACCACACCCTGGAGAGCAGCTGAGACCCACCCCGGGGCTGATCCTGGTGGATGGTGAGGGTTCCCATCACCCTCTGGTCGCTGGGGAGCCGTGGCAGCGTTGGACCCTCCTCGGCAGGAAAGCGCAATGCGGCGCGCGCGGGTCCTCGGCACAATTAGCCAACAAGTGGCTGTTTTGTGAGGGATTGTTGCTGATGTGTTTTAAGTGGCTTTCTGAGTGGAAAGTGTGAGGCACTGGAGAGGCTGGTAGACAAAGAGGGGGATGCATTAGGTTTTATTGGTCTGCTTCGCACACATCTGACATCACTCCACGGAGCAAGTTCTGCCTGGCTTTAGGGAAAATGAAAAATAAAGCAAGAAAAAGGGGCCGAGGGTGCAGGGGTGGGGGGGGGAGCAGCAGCAATTCAAGCAGGCAAGTGGGGGCTTAATAGCAGGAGACACTGGAGCAAACTGTGTCAACCAGATGGGACCCGGGTGCCGCGGGAGGAGAGGGGAATTAGCCAACCCGCGCTTTGTTCCCGCAGAAAGCGCGGCCCTCTCCCCCCAGGAGCTGCCTACATGTGATATAATACAGCCCCTTTCAGCCGCTAAGCTGGCCAAGGACAAAAGTCACCGATAAATAGCGAGAGGGCGAGGCTGAAAGCAAAGGCAGAGTTGCCAAGAGCTCCAGCTTTCTCCTCGGGCTGCCCATGCTGACGGGCATCTGCCCCGGCCGCCGGCGCAGGGACCTGCAGACACGGTGTTGGAGGGGCTGGGGGTGATGCTGTGGGACAGGAAGGGTTTTTTTGGAGTCATGGTGCCTTCAGCAGGGGTGATGCAGCCTGTGTGGTGGCGTTGGAGGTTTGTCCACATGTTCCTTTCCTTGATTCCCTTAGCCAAGCCATGAAAGCAAGAGCCCTCGTGCCTTGGGCATCAGTGAGCGTGTGTTGAGAAGGGCTGGAGACTGTTGTCCCAGAGAGGTCTCTCACAGCTTGGGCTTATTAAGTTACTGTTCATTCCTTATTGTTTTTTCCAGGCTCCTATGAAAACACACCCCACACCAAATAAAACAGTTCAGAATCCCTCACCCAGGCCCAGATTCTGGGAGTCAGAAGCAAGCCCCACCAAAGCAGCCCCATGCCTGTTGCTGGGTGGGGGAGGCTTGAAGGCTGAAGCCATCCCAGCTCCTCAGGTGTTAAACCCAAAAATATCCTGGTCACTGCGCCCCAGTGCAGAGCTTGAGACTCACACACTGCAAGGAGGAGACTCAAGACACCCCCATTCTGACCTGGCACCACTTATTTGGGTTCTCCCTTCCCTGCCAACCCCTGGCAAGGACACAGCCTGGCCAAGCACTAAACCAGCCGTGGGGCTGTGCAAACGGGCAGGATCCTCCCATCCTTTAATTCCCTGGAGGGATCTTCATTGCTTCGGCAGAAATATCGATCCAGATAAACCAGGGAGGCACATTAGGTGCCCCGGGGAGGGTCAGGGGATCAGCGGCTCAGCTGGCCGCCCACTGCCCTGCACCCACAGGGTCTGGCTGTGCAGGATCAGGACGAGCAAGGGGAGCACTGAGGGCCTTGGGAAGCCCCTTACGCCACTGAGGGGGCCAGGGCCAAAGTGCTTTAGCCAAAGGGAGGTAAAACAAATCGATGAGGGGCCGCCGTGACACGCTGACCCAGCGCTGAGCCACGGCTTTAACGCGTGACAGTAAATCTGGGCGGGGGGCTCGGAGGCAGATGGCTGGAGGGGGGAGGCAAGACAGGGTTCTTACTGGTGGGACAAGGGAAGGGCAAGAGCTCCCAGACTGAGCAGAGGCCAGAAGAGCCACTGAGGAAGGACGAGGAGTTGGCAGAGGGGAGCTTGGACACTGACATGGGGATGGATGTCTCTGCCATGACCACAGATGTCCTCACAGACAAGGATCACTCCCAAGTGGTCCCTTCCTGCTGCTGCATGTGCCTTGGTCTGGCCCAGAGAGCTGTGGGGTGCCATAGCAGAGACACCCCAAGGCTTTCTCTAACCCATTTCCATCCAGCTGAGGGAAAGCCTCCCCTCTGAATGGCAGTCTCAGTTTCCAGCCCTCAACTCCTCTCTCCCACCTCCCATCTCACCCCCCGCTGAAGCCAGAGGAGAGGGCAGGAAGGCACCAACGGATGTGTATCCGGTTACCTGCGGCCAACAAAACCTACCTGTCCCTTCCCAGCCACTTCCCCTGCCCCCTCTCCAGGGGGGACAGACCAGAAGGACCCCCCTGGCCCTCCCTGAGCATCGCTGAGTCACCGCCCACCACGATCGAGTGACCAGATGGACGGTGGGCTCACACTGCAGCCTCCTCTGTGGGTCCCTTGTCCCCCCCGAGCCGGCTGAGCTTTGACGCTCTGTCCCCCCGGGGCAGCTTTTGTCAGGGGCGTGCAGAAGGGCCCCTGTGTCCCTCTGATCCCTGCCGGCCCCACGGCAGCACATCCCCAGCCGGAGCATAAAGCTGGCTTTCAGGGACCCTGCGTTGGGAAAACTCCCGGGGAAGAAGCAAGGGAGCTTCTTGTTAAACGGGGAGACAAAGCCACCTTGTTAAGGGGTTTACAAAGGCGACCATCTCCCATCCCCTTGCCTGGGAAGCTCACGACCGGCGACTCCAAACCTCACCGGGGTGGGGAGGGGGGGGAGGTGGCTTTCCCTTTGGAAAGATTGGGAACATTTAATAACCGTGCTGTGCTGCAGCCCTGTGACCCATGTGCAGGGCCCAGGGCACCTTCCCCGCTCCCAGGAGCTGCTTGGAGCCACATCTCCAGAGGAAAATGGGAACCAAGAGCTCATTATGGGGAATCCCGTGGTTTTCCTGTGGGTGCACCATTGCTACCAGTGTCCCTGCTGAGGGGACGATGTCCTTGGTGCCCTGGCCCAGGGACCACCACCTGCACAAAATGACACGATACTGGGTAGCAAAAGAGGAGTTTCTGCTCCTCCCACACACCCCACAGGTGGGAGATGGGACCCGGGGAAGGGATGTGAAGGGGACAGAGTCCCACAGGGCACAACCACACAAGACCTCCTTGCTGCCTTCTTGTAAAACATCATTCCTTTTCCTTGCATGGACTCAGTGATCCATTTCTTTGCCCAACAAAATAAAGTTTAAGCAAAAACCCAGCAACCCCACAGCTGCTTTGGCCCTCTGGGAATTTTTTTTTCCAGGAAAAATCCCTGGCCCCAAACAGGGTTAGCACAATCTTTGGCTTGACTCTTGTGCAATCTGATGGTGACTCAGCCTCTGATGGGCCCCTCCAAGTCCCTGGGCCCCTCATTTTACAGCCCACATCTGGGGGCTACACACACCCTGGCCACATCTGAGCCCCAAACCTGTGCATTGCTCTGAGTTGTTCTTGACAACTCACATTAAAATCCATGTGCATATTAAACCTTAAACAAGGCAACTACTTCTACCTCTACCTCCAGGTAAACAGGAACACTGATTTTGCCATAGGGTTGCAGCAGCCAGAGCTGGCTGGTCAGCTTAAAAAACCAAGACCACCTGGGCCCAGAGCCCACCTGGATGTGACAGACAGCTGGACAGGGGAATGGGAGACCTGGCTCTGCCAGCAATCCCTAGGGATGAGCAAAACAGGACATGTTCCAGGTGGGGAGCCCCACCAGGCAGCAGAAGCATTTCCAAAGGAGCCAAATTAACAGCAAGGAGCTGTCACCCCTGCTTTTCCCTGGGGCATGTGCCTGCTTCCCACCCACACTTGCAGGTGGCACTTTGGGGGTCCACATCCCTCCTGGCATCATCCCCACATCCTCCTCCTCCTCCTCCCCTCGCTGGGGAAATGCCACCTCTGGAGGACACATCACCTCCTCTGAGGCAGCAAATGTGAGCTGCTGTGGCCACCTGTGCTGCGTGGTGCCACCTGGGGTGCCAGCCCTTCACCGGGAACCCTTGGACATGGCTCTATACCCTGCAGGGCCAGGCTGGAGGCAACTCTCCCTCACTGGGACAGCAATAAATGGGACTGCTGCAGCTTTAAAGAAGCCTGTGTGCTCCTGGGCTGGCTGCAGGGCTGGTGGCAGCGGGGAGAGCCGGAGGACACCTGCGGAGATCCTGTACAGCTGGGGAAGATTAGCCTTTTCCACTAGACAAGACCCATTACCATGTTCCAATATACCATCACTTCCGCTAGGAGAGCCTGCAGATGAGATATCGATTGCGGTGACCCCGGACAAGCCCTTCCCCAGAGCCTGGGAGGGTGGCAGAGCGGCCCCAAGGCATGGCCTGCAGTGAAAAGAGGGGGTGCAACTTCCCAAGGGCATCCTCAGGGACCTCCCAGACCCAGGGCACCGAGGGGCTGCCTGGAGCTGGGATGAGGGCATGGGGGAACGTGCAGAAGAGCTTCAAAGTGCAACAGCGAGCCATGTCTCTTCCCAGGGTCCCTCCAGCCTCTTCCCAGGGCAGCTCTGCCCCAGGAATGGGGAGCCCCCAGCCCGTGTTCACTGCCCTTACAGACAGACTGGCGTTGCAGAAACAAGCCTGTCACCGTGAAAGCCCAAAATGCCTCTGCTGGGGAGTTCCAGGTGGTTCAGGAGCTGCTCACATTGTGCCCATCGCCCACTGCTTTTCCCTCCTGGCAGCTCCAGCTGCTGGAATACCTTCCTGAGACACACCAGGGGTGGGTGGAAGGACTGTGGGAAACTGCAAAGGGGACAGTGAGAAACCACCAAATCGTGGGAGCTGGAAGGGATGATGTCTATTAAAGTAGTAAAGTAATTAAACGTGTGTTGTGTGGCTCACAGCACCCCATCACTGCAGTCCCTGGTGCTGCACCAAGGGGGAGGGCAGGCACTTGATGGGTCTCACCTATCCTGTGACTCCGTGATTTTTGGGAGAGTTTTTCCTTCTGCAAGACTCACACTGGGTTGGACTTGGCTTTTTGAACACACTGAGCTCTGCCTTACCCCCACAATCCACTTGCAGCCCAGTTGGAAGCAGCACTGGAAGCCAACACATGCTGCTCCTCCAAGGGTGAACCACAGTCACAGCCACCACTGCCCCAGAGAGCATCCCTGTGCTTCCCGAGGAGCTGGAGCTGCCGTGGCACACAACATCCTCTACCCTCAGCCAGAAACTTCGCTGGACACCCCAGTGGGTGCAGCAAGAACACCCTCGGATCTGGGCTCCAAAGGACCATGGCACTGGAATACTGGAGGATATTCAAGTTAAATGGCTTTTTCCAGCTCATGATTTAAGCACCCAGGGGAGAGGTGGCCCAGCTGAGCTCTCCCAGAGAACAACCAGCATTTCTCAAGCTTTGAGGCACAAGAAACTTCTGCTGAAATATTTTTGTTGTTGTTGTTGCCGTTTTGTTTGGGGTTTTTTCCCCTCCCAAAAAACTGTCAGCTCCTCATTGCACTGAATTCTTTCAAATTCCAGTTTTCCAGTGGAGAACTCTGCCATGGCCAAGAATGGGCTCAGGAGGGAATGCTCACAGCTCACTGGGCTACATGTTGTCCCACAGGCCAGCACAGTGTCTGTCCCTGGCATGCAGGACAGAAGCTGCTCTGTTCCCATCGTTTTGTGGATGATGCCACCAGAAGATGGCTCCTGATGAGGTTCCAAGCCCTTTTCCCCACCTGGGAGAGGGCTGCTGTGGGTGGAATAGGGTTGGTTCAACTCTGGGGTGGCTGGTCAGCACAATCCACAGGACCACCATGTGCACCTGCACCTTCAGCATGGACTTGCTGCTGAAAGCAATGGGATGTAGGGAATGGGGTGCCCCTGCACAGCATCCCGCCTTCCCTGCAACCCACGGGGGTTGGACAGGCTCCACCAGCCCAGAAAACCATTTCTCTCCCCTCTCCTGACAGCCCTCTGCTGCTTTCTCCTCCCAAGATGGTCGCTGCCAGTAATAGCAGGGAAAGTCACATCCAAGCTGGGAAAATAACATGTTATTTTCCCAGCTGTGATGTCAGAGCTTGTCACACTTGCTGGCTCGGCAGCAGGGAGGGCAGGGCACGCCTGGACATCCCCAAATGGCCGCTGAGCCTGGCTGTCCCCTGGGGGCTGCGAAAAAAGAGCCCCTTTTTGGTGGCAGCTCTGCTTTTGCTCCCCAAATGCATTGGAAAGCAGCACATCCCTGCTGCTGGAATGTGGCTGCCCAGAGCCCCACAGTCACGCCAGGTACTGCAGGAGACAGCCCGGTGGGTGCATTGCTCCCAGTCCCAGAGAGCACCTCTGCTCCTGTCCTGGGGACACCCACTGTGGGGACATCCCAAACCCACCCTCAGCAGTGGGGAGCAGCAGGACATCCTGGGTGTTTGCACGGGCTAGAAAATCCAGTCCTTTCCTTTCACCATAATTTTGGGTTTCCCTCACGGAGCCATCCCTGTATCTCAGCCAAGTGCTGCATCCTGAGCATCGGGAACAGAGGGACCAGCAGCGCCCCAGGCACGACGGGAGATGAACCCACTGCCCAGCCCGCAGCCAGCATTCCTTTCCTCCTCACCTCTTGCAACACCATCAAAGGATATTTCCCCGTTTTTGCCTTTCACAGGTCTGCTCTTGGAACTCACTCAAACTCAGCCAAAAAGGTCGAGTCCCCTTAACCCACCCCTGTCCTCCAGCTCACCCCTCCACCCCAGCACCGTGAGGGGCAACGTCCCCCTCTCCCCACCTTCACCACGAGGTACCACCAACCCCCCCCCGTCCTTCGCAGGCACTTAATCCACTACCAACTTCACAAAGCCGGGCCGGGGGAAGCTCCGAGCCAGAGGAGCAAACAAACGAGGCAGGAATAAAGCCCGGCTCTCAATGCCGGACCCGCGCGTGGCTGGGGGTTTATTTCTTTCCCCACTTCTCCTCCGACGGACGAAACCCTTTCCCCCCCCCGCCCCGCCCTCGATTGCATTTCACTCGCCGCCCCATAACAAAGCCGTCACCTCCGCCGCGGCTCCGCTCCGGAGAGACGAGTTACAATTACAAATTGCCACCACAATTAGTGCTACTTCTTAGAGAAATTAGAAAGGGGAGAGGGAGGCTCGCGTGCGATTGATTGCTATTCATCCTGCTTTACGGTGACCTTGCTCTGGAGACGATGATATTCCTTCAGCCTGGAAACCGGGATTTAAAAAAAAAAAAAAAAAATTAATTGTAAATTAACAGTAATAACACACATTTCCTTTCATTTAATTTAAGCAGAATGAGGGGGCGTGAAGAGCAGGCGTTTGTTAAGGCCTGTACAGTTTAATTATTTTTTTTTCCCCCACGAGATAATGTAATTAATTTATCTTAGAGAAGTAGGGGGACACCGAGGATGGGGGAGAACAAAGCAGTTAACAGGCAATGGAAAAATTAAGAGCCCATTATGTAAATGCAGCGTGTTTTACAGCCCTGGAGTTGGGGGGGGTTCTGAGAAATAAGTAAAATAGCGAGGCTGGCTGTGCTGGGGAAGGCTGTAATTAGGCAGGGCTGGTGCTGGGGGGGCTGGTGGCACCCCACTGCTCAGGGGAAGCTCGGAGGGGGGCCTTGGTGCACCCCCAGAGCCTGAATGGGGAAGGGGAAAGGTGCTGGGGGCTTCCCCCCCACACACATTGAGGAGGGTCCCTCCCTGCCCCACAGACCTCAGTGAGTTGATGTTGATGAAGCCGGTGGCATCGGCGGGCTCGTAGTCCCCTTGCACGTTCATGCTGTGGAGAGAAAGGCACGGTGGGATGGGATTCCTGGGGGGAAACAGGGCTGCCCTTTGGGAAGGGAGAATTGTGGGTGACCCCTGAGCTGGCTGCTCCCACAGGCTGGTGCTGCTGCTGCCCCTCATCCACTGCTGGTGAGTGCAGGGGGCTTGGGGCAGGGTCCCAGCCAGCCCTGGGGAAGGGGCACGTGGCTCAGGAGAAGCAGAGCCATGGGCCTGCCCTGGTGGCCATCCCCAGGCACCCCAGGCCCTGCTAGAGACACAGATCCAAGTTCCTTATGCAGTCCTTCATGTACATCATCACCCTTCCTCCCTGTGCTCCGGCACTGAGCAGGGATGCTCCCCCTGTCCTGGAGCCAGGTATGGCTGTCCCATGGCAGGCAGGGCATTGCCCTGGAGAGCAAATGGAATCCTGGGCAGGAGACACTGCCCTGGGCATGGAACAGGGTCCTGGGCAGGGAGATCCCCAGCACCAAAGTGGGGATTTATGGCTGTGCCAGCCGGTGTTTTGGTGCAACACCCAGTGCATCCCCCTCCCCAAAGCAGCAGCCACCCACTGAATCCCAACTCCAACGGTCTCCTACATCCACCAAAACACACGGCTCATTTCCCAGAAACTGCAAACCTGAAAGAAGGAAGTGGAGGGAAATAAAGAAGGAAAAAAAAAAAAAAAAAAAGAAAGAGTTTACAACGATTTTACCTCCCCTGACGGGCTACAGAAAAACCTCTGTGCTTTTATTTTTGCTCATTCGAGTGGTTCTGACCTGCTCTATAATTACGTTACTTTCTACCTACTGTGCAGAGGCATTTCCACACAGCTCTGCCTCTCACAGCTTTCTCTCGGGTTCCTGTGACGCCGTCACTCAAAGGCTTTCAAACCAGCGATGTAGAAATCAAAAAGAAAAGGAAAATGGTTGGAGACGCAGGGAGAATAAGTGCCCCTGCTTTTCTCTCCCTCTCTCTTTTTCCTCTGTCCCACCCCCCTCCATCCTCCCTTTTTTTCTTCCCTCTTTTTTTTTTTTTATTTTTTTTTTAATACTTTATTCATTTAATCTCTCCAAGTGAGAGTGCGAAGCATAATGAAGGGTTGGGATGGATTATTAGGAGCTGTTGATTTTGAGGGGGAGGGAAGGGGGGGAAAAAAAGCCAGAGAAGAGAAAGAGAGAAGATAATTTGACATTTACTCCGACTGATCTAAACTCATTCGGGTGTATTTATGGCTTATAAAGTGTTTAGAGAGATTGAAAGGGATTGAGGGAGGGCTGAGTGGGGGGAGCGAGCGAGCGAGAAAACAACGCGGAGAAAAAGGGAAAAGCCAGAGGGGGAAGAAAATAATATTGACTTGAAAACATGGCTCGTGCTTCGGCCGGATGCTGGGCCGAGAGGATGGTGGTGTCACTGGGAATGGGATGGGATGTGACGGGATGGGATGTGACAGGGCGGGATGCAGCAAGGTGGGATGCGACAGGATGGGACGGGATTCTCGCTGCCGCCAGCCCTGCCCACCCTGGCCCCACTCACCTCACCAGCTCCTCGTTGTACAGTGACCGGGGGGACTCCCTGCCCAGGATGTAGACCTGGCCCTTGAAGACGGAGAGGCGGACGGTGCCCACCACGGGCTCCTGCGAGCGCCCGATGCAGTGCCGGAGGAACTCGCACTCGGGGCTGTGCCAGAACCCTGCGGGCAGGAGACGGGATCAGAGCGGGAATGGGAGAGGCTGGAGTGCCCTGGGGTGCCCCTGGTGGCCCCCCAGGCTAAGTCCTGCAAGGCAGACCCTGGGTAATTTCCACGGGAAGGGATGCAATTGTAGGACTGGGAGAGGGAAATGCTGTGCTGGGACGTCCAGGTTCAGCTCTGAGAGAGAACCCCATGTGTGTCCCTTCCTGTTGGCAGCCCTTGGGATCCCACTGGGAGAGGAGGCTGAAACGAGCTGGTTGAGAATAGGCCATGGGACCACTCTCCTTCCATCAGGGGTGATCATGGAAATTAAGGGATTTGTTAAGTAGGTACGAAACTGTCACTCAAAACCTACTATCTTGGGAGGGTCAGGTGAAGAGAGCAGCCCTCCGACACCCCAAGCCCTCTGAGTCCAGACAGCAAGTGCACCACTGTCCCCCAAAACACATCCTGTGGGAGCAGCCTGTTGGCTTTGCCAGCCACCAAGGCCACCACAGTGCATGGAGGGGCTGTGGTCCTGCCTGCCAACCCCCATGCCCCCTTCTGTCTCTAAGCGGGGTAATTAGCCGGGAAGCCCTTGGAGACCTGGAACAAAGCCTGGGAGATGTAGAAGGAGATAGAGGTGGAGAGAGAAAGAGCCCATTCACAGCCCTCCGGTCATCCCCAGGTTTTATCTCTCCCATCTCGCTCCCTGCTGGAACACCGGTGCCCTCTCACCTTTCCCTTCCCAGCTGGGCTCCGGGGCCGAAGCCATTAAAGAAACAAACAATTTCTTTTGTTGTTTGGCCTCGCCAGCCCCCGAGTGGGGCCGTATCCTGCAGCCTCGTCCCTGGGGTCTGTGTGGCCCCGCTCCGAGACACAGCACCACAGCCCTGCAGCCCCTCACCCCCGAAACCACCTTCCTGAACAGACTCCCCTCAGCTGCCCCACCACAGCACGGCCGAGGGGTTTAGGGACCCCCTTCCCTACAACCAGCACTGCCATGCCAGCAGGAACTCCGGCTCCAGGCAAATAAACCCCTGGTTTTGGTAACCACCCTCCAGGTACAACTCTTCGAACACGGGGATTGATGCAGGGCTGCTGCATCCCTGTAAAAATAAACCCCAGACACATTAAAATAGTAACCAGCTGCTTAAATCCTGACAGCTCCAGGTGGGAGGAAGCATCACACCCCTATCCTTACCCCCTCAATGAAGACACTGGAAGGGATCCCCCTTAATGGCCTTCCCACCATCCTGCCCTAATCACCACGTGGGCAGGGGGACAATGGCATTTCTGCACCTGGATGTACCTGCCCGGATGGAACCGTCTTCAAAGCCACCCCTCCACAATGGGATCAATGGGAACAGGTGGAAGATAAACACTAATTCCCTTAAAAACACAGACTAGCTGCTATAATGAAATGTTAAAGGAAGTTGAGCTCGAAAGCCTGGCCTCCAGCATGGGGATCCAGGGGTGCTGTTGGGGTTGTTCCTTGGGTTTGGGATTGGCTGCCAGGGAAGTCTAGGAGCATGCTGGAAATCCCTGAGGATGCAGGATTTGGAGCCAGGGAAACAGCAGCCTTTGCCTGGCAGAGATAGGGAGGGAGAAGCAAAACCATGAGTCCCTGAGTGGCTCTTTAACCTGGTGGCTGCACAACAACTGAGTGGTTAGAAATAAACAGGTTTATGCTTGAAAAAAAAAAAAAAAGAAATTAAAAAGTAGTCAAAATAAAGGTAGCACAGGTCAAAGTCTAACAAAAATGGCCAGAGACAGGAACGGCATCAGAGTGTGAATGAGGGCAGGACCTGTGATCTAAGGGAAAGGTAACCAAGACTTCTGCAGCCCCTGCAGGGCCCTAAAATATGATTTAAGCAGCAAAAGGGCTCAGATATTAAATGCCAATTGCTGAGGAAGATGGAGGAGGAAATGTCCTTGGAGGGGAAGGTGACAAGCACCAGAAAGCGCCTGACCCAGTCCAGCTGTATCTGCTGCTGCCCAAAGCCCAAACTTCCAGTCAGGTCATTTTCAAGGGATCTTCCCATGAAAGATCCCACGGGAATCATCCCAGCCCCTTGCAGCTAAAAACACCTGAAAAGTGATGGGAGCAGGAACTAAAAGCCCAAGAAATCAGGACCTGTGAAAGATGAAAGTGTTGTTTGGATGGGGGCAGGAATCTCTCCAGTGTGGGGTCTCCAGGGGTGTCAGTTCTGATCTGGGCACCCAGGTGTGGGCAGTAGGGTTTTGAGCCCACCTGTGGCATTTTGGCCTAATCCCACTTCCTTCAATTTAGCACCAGTGACTGGATTGGGGTGAATCCAGAGATCAACCCCCAGGGCAGTGATGATTCCCTTCCCGGGGTGCCATTCCCAGCCCTGGCAGACTCCTGGCCCAGCGAGCACAGGAGATGCTGAGCTGAGACCCCTCAAACTCAACCCACAATCTGGAGCTGCGGCTGCTCCACAGGAGGGAGGACATGGGGCTTCATTTCTGTCCCTCCCTGTGGGGGTGACCCAGTGTTCCCTTTTCCCTTCAGGCTCCCAACCTTCTCCAGGCAGTGCTGTCCTGGGCCAGGCTGGGAGCCCCTCCTGCAGCCCCAACCCGCAGTGCCCCTGTGTGGGCTGTGCACCACATAGCACAGCCGGGACCCTCCACCTGCAGCCCCCAGCACCTCGAGGGGTCCCTGTGCCACACACCCCTGCCAGGGCAGGGGAAGAGCTCCCTGGCTTCAAATCCCATGGAGGGATGGCCGTGCTGGGAGCTTGGGTGCCCCATACCCCAAAGTGTTTGAGTCCTCACGGGGTGAGAGCAGGCAGAGATGGAATGGGTTGGAGGTGCGAGCTGGGGAAAAAGGGGGGGACAAAGGGATGGTGAATTACATCCCGTGAGACATGTGTTTGTTGGGATGAAGTGGTGGCACTGGGCTGGGAGGGATGCTGGGAGCATCACCTCATGGAAGACAGCATCGCCTCCCAAAGGCAGGCACGGAGCTCCCTCGGCAGGAAAGCGGGCAGAGTGTGGGACTGAGATAAGCCCAAACCCATCTTTTTCCCCCAGTGAGTAGCCTCAAAATCCATACCTGAATTTTACAACCCTGAGCACACACACTGGTGGGACCTGAAACCTCTGGCAGCACCAAGGGAGGAGGAGGAAGGCTGGGAGGAGGCTGCAGTGGCAGGTCCGGGCTGAAGGACCATACATACCGTTGTACACCAGCTCGGAGAATTTCAAGGCGAGCCCCTGCTTGATTTTCCGCACTTCCCGGTCCATGGTGAAGGCCTCGATATCTAAATGCGCGTGGTATAGGATCGTTCCCGCTGGGGTCTCATAGATACCTACCCATTTTTCCAGGCAGGGGGAAAAGCAGAAAAAGAGAGAGAAACGAATGAGACCAAAACTGTCAGCAAATGACAAAAAATAATGACTTGGCTGACAGAAGGAGCCGTGGTCGAGCGCATTCAGTCTCAGCTCGCTGTAAAATGCATCTGTCATTATATTCATGCTGGGGCCGAGACAGTCCACTCCGCACCTTGCGGAGAAAATTTCTAGATTCCCCTCTTTGAAGAGGCACTCTGACGAGGCTAAATGACAGGGTTTGGGAACCGATCCCCCCCACCCATCCATGCCCAACGGTCTGCGGCTGAAAACCTGTAATTAGCGGAACGACGCGGGGCACAGGCACGGGGAGCGCGGGGTCTGAAATACCCTCCTCTCCCCTCGGCTGGCGAGAAAGAGCCCCGCACATCCGCTGGGAAGCAATGAGGCTACCTGGGGGCTGGGAGGGAAACCTCCTCTGGGGCTGGCAGGGCCCCCCCTCAGTCCCTTCCTGCTGCCCCTCCCTTCCCCCTCAATGCACAAGGCCTGGGGATGGAGGATGCTTAATTGTTTCAGAAAGCTGCTCCTTTGTTCCAGCCGTTCAGGGCTTGTTTTCTGGGTAAAGTGGTTACTTGGTGTTTAAATAGGGATGCGGCCGTGCAATGCTCCCATCCAGGTCAGATGTGAGTGGAAAGGTGGTGGGTGAAACACTGAGCTTGTCCAGCAAGGAACACGTGTTGGGAAAGGCTGTAACCTGTCCACGGCCAGGGCTGCTCCATCAGCATATCCTTGTCTCTGCCTGTGGGGATGGTCCCTTTCCAACACCAGACAGCTGCTATGGCATGGGCATGGGAATGGCAAAGGCGTTTGCTGATACACAAAAAAATCCTGTAGGAAAGCAGTCCCAGTAAAGGAGATGTGTCCCCAACCAGCCCCAGCCCTGAGAGAGGGTGAGAGGAGCCCCCAGGGCAACAAACCTCACCAGGCTCTGCTCCTTCAGTGCCCTGGAGAGTGGCACAGGCACGTGTCCTGTCTCAGGGTGGCCACAATCCCACAGACACAACAGGAGGCCTTTCTGCATGGCAGCCCAAGCCATTTCCATCAAACCTCATCCCAACCAGTGCCCATGATTTCAGCATCCTACAGGCACAGAACACGAGCCCACCAACCCAAAGGAGAGTCAACCCCTGCTCTCCAGCCACTCCAGTGATGTTGCAGCCTAGTCCTGACAGGGCTGTGGGAGCAGACAGCTGAGTTAACACCAAACCTCAGCTGTCCCCATGGCTGTGGTGGTGGCACAGAGCTCTATGTCCCCTCCAGCCCCTGGCCATGGAGTGGAGCCCAACACTAACACAATTAATATTCCCTCTCCTTCGCCTTAGGAGGTGTTAAAGCCAGTTTAGGCTGATGATTTGTGTATGAGCCTTGACCCCCACGTTCTGCCCATCTGTGGGTCCTAGAGGATGGAGGACCTGAGTGTGTCAGCCAGGGCAGGGGGGAGGGCAGCTGACAGCCACACTCCAGCCTCGCCGCTGCCAAGGAGATAAGAGACACCTTCGAAGTGACACTCGCAGCATCTCCAAGTGTCTATTTTCATCTCCCCGTGTTTACAGGAAAAAGACAGAGGTGTCAGCACTGCAGCCCAGTGATGCTTCAATCACCCCATAATTACTGCTGGGGAAGGGGGGACTGGAGTCGAGGGGGTGGGCATGGAGGGGGGCAGCCAAGGAGACAGCTGCTGCTACTTAAAATTTTCTAATTTGTAACCTTGGCTGTCACTTCACCTCCATCCAAGCAATTTTGCTGCGCTGAGTGCAGGCTGTCACTCCGGACGTCATTCATGGGACAGGACGGGAAGCAGTGACTTCCCCAGGGAGAATGCTGCCCATGGGAAAATGCTGCCCAAATTTCTACCCCTGGTCCAGGGCCGAGGCCAAGCTCGGCCTGATATGTGTCCATTGCAGGGAAGGGGTTTTCCACTTCCCTGCTCCATCTGCTCAGCGCATCGACTGGAGGAAAGGGAAAAGGAAGGAGAGAGCCAAGGGGAGGAAAAGCCCCCGCCAAAAGCAGCGCTCGGCTTTTGGCAGCGGCCATCCCCTCCTTCCCACTTCCTCCCCACTGATTTCATTTACTTCACTTAATTAGCCCCCCTTCGGAGTTAAAAAGATAATTTGATAATGAGGATGCGAAAAGGCGGGAGAGGCAGGGCCGTGCTCCCACCGCAGCCCAGAGCCCCCGGCAGAGCCGTGCCCCCCCCAGCCGGCTGCAGCTCCACTCCCTGGCACCCCATAATTACCCACCTCCTCCCACTAAAACAAATATGGCAAAACCGAGTTAATAGGGCTTAAAAGGCTGGTGCGGGTGCTTGCCACGTGCCCCTCGCCCATTAAGCCTTAACGAAGTTCAATTAGGAGCTTAGTAAAAAAAAAAAATCAATGCAAATGAATTTTTCTCTTCTCCGACTTCTCGGGTCTGGAAGAGGAGGGAGAGGAGGCACCTTCACTGCCACCTGCACGGCATGGAGGGATCAGTTCCTGCTGTTGACTGTGCCTCAGTTTCCCCAGCAGAGCTGGGGTCCCTGTGCTGCCCCAAAGAACCCGCAGAACCCTGAGTCAGCAGGGCCATCTCACACCACTGGGATTTAAGGGATCATCTCCTGCCCCGCTGACCTTAAGCCTATTTGGGGTCCAAAATACTCCTGGCAGTGGAGAGGTGGGGTCACCTCGAGCTGCCCTGCACCCCAAAACCCCCCAGGGTGGGGCAAGTACCCACAGCACTCTCCTGTTCCAGCCCTTTCGCATCCCCGCTCTCCATCTCTCCCACAGGACATCTGTTGGAGCAGATTCCTCAGAGGTTTTTCTTAATCCCAAGAAGCAAAACCAGGGGCAGGATCCTGCTCAAAGCAAGTGGGGGAGCCACCCCAAGGTCTTGTCCCCACAGGAAGCCCATCCCAAGGTCTCATCCCCACTGTTCACACCCCGCTGTCCCCACAACGCCCGGTCCTGCTGCGTCCGCCGGCGCACAAACACCACAGCGATCGCTCAGCAATGTCATGCAGGAGACAGACATGACAGTTAAATGGGGTTTAGAGAAATTATTAAATGTTGGAAGGGTCACTAGAGCGTGTCAGTGGCTCTTAAAAAAAATAAACTAGATTTTGACAAATTACTCAGCATCCTGCAAATGTGCCGGCTGGTGTGCGCGGGTCGGGGTTTTTTCTTCCTTCTTTTGGTTTTAGTTTGATTATTCAAACCCAGATCAAATGATTTGGGGTTTTGTTTCTTGCCTTTTGCGGTGGATGCTCTTGTGAAGGGCCCTGTGGTGGGGAGGGAGAACTCAGGCTGAGTCTACCCAAAATATTTGCTGTCGCCCTGCACAGAGGGCAAGTTTAAAGAAAGGGAGCATCTAATTATGTATTAACGAGATTTAAAACAAAAGGGAGGTGACAAGGAGATGGGAAATGAAGCTGAGCCACCTCGTTACTTAGTTCTGCACAGGGCAGCTTGCTGCCTCCAGAGGTTTCTAAGGGAATTGATCCCAATGGATGATCAATACCAAGAGTCACAGCCTCCAAAATGTGTAGATAAATCAAACAACTGGATTTTAAAAAACCCTCCGTGACTTACATCGGCCTCCTGTGTTTTGTACCGGTGTTACAGAGCCTGACACCCTCCAGGAGCATCCTCCCACCAAGCCCACAGCCCGGTGTCTTTCCCTCTGGAGACAGGTCTCACCTGGTGGCACTGGGACCCCAGGGCTGGCACAAACAGCGGCACTGGCAGCGAGTGGGCAGCGTCATCATTAGAGAACAACGAGAAGCTGCTGCCACAGGGAAATCTCCATCAAAAGTTGATGGGGAGGGAAAGGCTGAGGTGGTGGGGTGACCTGAGCCACGTCCCCCCGGGGTTTTCCCTTTTTCTTTGCTGTTTTAGGGCAGGATGGCACCGCAGGCTCACCTCTGGACTTCATCCCGACGAAGCGGTTCTCCACAATGTCGATGCGCCCGACCCCGTGCTTGCCCCTGCGAGGAGAAGGGAGGTTGCAGCAACCACATCTCCACACTGGGACAGGGGCAGCTGGGAGAGGTGGGTCAGAGGAGTGGACAGTGGGGGGCAAACCCCAAATGACAGCACGGTCAGCTCCTGAGCAGCACTAGTGACCATCAGTAGTGACCTGGGGTCAGCAGCACCACAGGCAGCCATGGCACTTGGGCCACTGGAAAATAAACCAGGCAAGGAGAGAGGACATGCCACAGCTCTATTCCCAACAGCCAAAGTAATTTTAAAACCACTTAATTAGCATTTAAAAAATGAGCTACATGGAAGAGTTCATTCCCATTCACCACCAGGGGGATAAAGGCAGGGGCACGGAGGAGGATTGAGGGGACCAGATGGCACTTAGGAGGAGCAGGTGCCCTCATGGGTGCTGCTCTATTTTTGGGCTAACCCCTGGGGATGGTTCTGTGCCAGTGGCATCAGAAACTGGGCATGGGGTGGCACAGGGCAGAAAACCCCAAAGTAGCTGCTGCTTTGGAGTCAGGGAGAGGACAGGGCTCTGGACCCAAACAGCACACCTCCATGCCCCCAAAAAGCCAACTCTCCACCCAAAAGGCACACTGAACCCCCTTGGGCAGGCAGGGCGAGGTGAGATGTGGGAGCTGGGGGTCTGGGACTGAGCTGGAACCAGCAGCAAAGGGGTGCCCTGCAGACAGAGGCTTAGCCTCTGCTGTGGGCAGGGCAGCCCTCACCCAGTGTGCAGCTGGGGCACATGCACAA
>JAYRBT010000038.1:5114783-5145831 GCA_036023395.1 Myiotriccus ornatus
AAAACACCTACGTGAGGATTCGTTGCCCCTCACCCTTCAGACAAGGATATCAAAGGACCTGAAACAACAACAGGATACGGTGGAGGACGCCTGGAGCTCAGGTGGAGGGATGGGGATCCTGGGCAGGAAGGGGCTCTGCGGTCCCGGGGCCAGGCTGTGAATCCCAGGGCCCCAGGAAGAGGCGATGCCAGCTGACCCTTGGCCGGGGGAGGCGGACAGCAGAGCCGGCCAATTCCTGTCCTGAGCAACTTTCACGCTGCTGCTGCTGCCAAGTCAGCACAATCCTGCTCCTGCAGGCAGGGAAGGTGCCCTGCTGTGCCTGCTCCAGGCTGGCGCACCCGGCACCTCTTCCAGGGGGATGTGGTTATGTTGGGCTGTGCCCCAGCACCCGTGCCCTGCCAGCGCGGTTTGGAGCCAGCATCCCACGGGGCACAGCTTGGAGACACCCAAGAGCAGGACCTGCCCTACCACTGCCAGGTTCGTGCTGAGGAGCAAAGGGGGTCTGGCAGCCCCATAACTTGCATCTGGCGCCCTGAGCCTGCCCGTGCCCGTCGGGCTGCCACGCAGGCAGCACCCAGTGCCCAGGCTTGAGCAACCAGCATTTCCCTGCTCGTGGGGCCCCGCGGCCGTGCCAAGCTGGGTCCCTGCCCAGGGAGGTTCAGCCGTCCCTTCCTCGCCGGGGCATTTACAGGAAGGCAGTCGCCGTTCCCAGAAGGGCCCAGCCCGAGAGGCTCCTTTCGAAACTAATTCCTCCCTTACCCCCAAACCCATCCCCTCCGTGGCCACCAGCATCGCTGTGGTGGTTGCCAGCCTGACTAAGCACCTCTGAGAGCGGGCACGCTCGCTCCACGAGTGTCCCAGCAGCGGTTCAGGGAAACGCCTCCAACTTTTGCCTGTTCAGACATGTCCCCGCTGCCTACACAATGCCCGAGGGGCCCGGGGGCACCTTGCCCTGGAGACGCATCCTGCATCCCAGAAAGGGTGTGGGGCCACCAGCATTCCCTGCTCTGGAAACGGGGCTCGTGCCAAGCCCGCCTGCCCAGGAAGGGAGAGCCCCGAAGTTTCAGCGTTAGGTGGCAATAAATCAGAGCAAACAAAGCTCAGTGAAGGGGAACGCTGCGGGACTTTCTCAGCCCTTATTATTATTCCGTAGCAATTTCCGTGTGAGCTGGGGCAGGGTTTGGTTTTTACCAGAGAGAACTCTGGCTGCCCTGCTCCGAAGGAACACTGGGCTTTCGGTTTAAAAACAAGGAAAAAAGAATATATAAAAAATGGAGGAGAACAAAAAGCTTGAAACTTTGGTAAAGAAAGGAACTGTCTTTGCCAACTGGGCTGGAAGAACTGCTGGGATGGTGCCTGCGGGCTGGGATGGGGCAGGGAGAAGGGCAGGGGCAGGCAGGAGGGGCAGGAACAGGCTTCCCAGGGTTTCATGCAGCAGAGGCATGCAGGGATGTGCTCACTGGTGCTGGGGTTTGTCTCAGCATTGCTCCTCCACCTTGTGCAGGTCCCATCCTGCCCCCCAAAATCCCCAGCGCAGAGCGGGGAGGGCACGAGGTGGTGCCAGCTGAGGTCCAAGCTGCCCTCCCTTGGGGTGGGCGAGGGCACCCTGCTGTAATATGAGTGTTTTAAGGTCACTCATTACCCTCAGAGAAATGGGATACACTTGGAAACCCCCCACTCTGAACTGAGCTGGGAGGGGACTGACTGCAGCCTGCACAGTGCTGGGAAGGGGCTGGCACCCCACTGCCCTGCTCCAGCACACCCGAGGGTGAGAAACACCTGGGGGTGGGTGGAAATGGGACAGACAGGGGTGAGGGGACACATTCCCAGAGGCAGAGGCCCCCTTTTCCCTCTCTCCCCACCATGCCATGCCTGCACTCACCCACTCCCGGTGTCCGGCTGCCCTCTGCTCTCTGGTCCGGTGCCTGGAGCATCCTCCTCCTCCTCCTCCTCCTTTATAACCGGGCCTGGGCAGGCGGAGCCGCTGCAGGACAGTCCCCTACGGGCACCGTCCCCGGGAGAGGTCCTGTGCTCCGCCTGCCCGCGGGATGCCCAGCAGGACAGGAGGAGGCAGCTGCCCCCAGGCCGGGATGGAGCAGGAGCCCTGTCCCAGCCCTTGTGTGGCTGCTCTGGGTGCTGCCTCCCACGTGCTCCCAGTCCTGACCTCGTCAGCACCTCTGCTGGGGGACCCCAAGGAGTTGGAAAATGGAGGGGCAGAGGGGAGCCAGTGCTCTGCAACCATCTGGCTTTCCTCCCTGGTCCATCAAGACTTATTTGAACTACTATTGGATTTACTTGAAGCTTTATCAGAAGCAGATGCAGGAGCCTGAATGGACAGGTGGGACAGGACAAACCCACCGTTCACCCCTGCATGTGCCCAGGGCATCCCAGAGCAGTGGCAGACCTGACCTCGGGGGACAGGAAAGCCCCATCATAAAGGACAGAGACTTTTGGAGGAAATCTCAGTGCCCCCACAGAGGTGCAGAAAGAGCAGGCTCCAGTGATGGGACCACAGCACCCTCACCCGGGTGCACTGCCACCATCCCACACCACGGACTAGGACTGACACAGTGTTTTGGGAATAGTCTCTGTCTGTCTTCACCACGTGCAAAGAGGCCACATCCTGCTCCTGCTCACCAAGGGACCAGATGCTGGGGCAGGATTAGACCCTCAGGGCCTGGACAATGTCTGGATGTGGCAATGGTGGAGGGGCAATCTCCCTTTTATGGTCCAAGGCCAGGCAGGGAGCTGTCCAAAACCCCAGGAATTCTGGGCTTCTGCTGGGGCAGCCCCATCCCACATGCTGAAGGAAGCTGCTTTCTTCAGGCACGGGTTAATATTTAGCCACAAAACACCTTTATACATCAGTAAGTGTGCACAGAAACCAAGTGGATTTAAAAAAAAAACCCAACAAAAACCCCCCACAACAAACAACAAAACAAAAATGCAACAAATCAACTATTTCAATTTAATAGGTTCTTAATGCCACAGTGCCCCATGCACTCCCCAGGCTGGGGGATCCCTCTCTGCACCCCTGGCTGGTTCATCCTCCCACCCCCCCATCTGGGAGCTGATCACAGCCAAGGCCATCCAGAGCTGTGTTTGCTCTGGGATTTTGGACCTGATTGCAAGAGGCTGGTGGGATATCTTGTCCCTTCTGGTACCCTGCTGAGTCAGCGACTGTCCGTGGGTGAAGGGAACACGATTGAGGGGCGAGGGGATGTCTGGGAGGGAGGGGAGAGGTGCAAGCTCAGCGCGCCCTGAGCCACATGCCCCACCCGTGCGGTGGGGAGGGACAGGAGGAGATATGACCCTGGTCCCCTCCTGTCCCTCGGCTGTGTCAGTAGGGGTAGGGAGAGACGGAGATGAGGAGGAGGAAGATGCTGGGTGCCCTCTGCCCGCCCGGGGCCAGCGCCTGCACCTTGAGGCGGTGGGTGCCGGGGTCCCGCAGCGGGCGCAGGGTGGAGAGGATGCCACGGCCCTGCTCGGTGCGGAGGGCGAAGGGGCTGCCGGGCTCCTGCTCCAGCAGCGTGAAAACGGGGCGGTGGCGGAGGCCGGCGCCGGGGGTGAGGTGCACCACGTCCCGGCGGGCAGCGATGCCGAGGGGCAGGGTGAGCAGCTCGTACCGCAGCGTGGGGGCCCCGGCCGGGCCGCAGGACGGGGCACAGCGACCCACGCACAGCCTGGAGGGCAGATGGGGCAGTGCGGGATCTGGTGGGTGCCAGAGAGCAGACAGGACACTTGGGTCCACGGTGACACAAGGAGCACGGACTCACCCTGGGCTGGAGCCTCTCCGGTACCCGGCTGGGCATGGCACATCCACACACTGGGCACCTCCACGGGTGTTGAAGCACATCTGGCTCGAGCCGCACTGGATTGTGCCCTCTGCACACTCATCCGTGTCTGCAGGGAGAGAGGGAACAAGTCTGAGGGTACTGGGGTGCCCATGGCTGAGGTGGAGGTTCAAAACCTGAGTCCCACACCTTCCCCCCTTTCCCCGGGCTCTCAGACACTGGGGCAGCAGAACAAAAACTCAGGGTCTGTGGGGTGCTGAGCCTGGAAACAACCCTCCCGTAGAAGAAAACTTGCAGCCCCAGGAAGATGACACCCAGGCCACCGTGGGGACTGGACATCCCCCCTGGCACCCCCACACTGACCATGGCAGGTCTTCCCGTTGGACAGCAGCTGGTAGCCAGGGGGACACAGGCAGTGGTAGCTGCCCAGGCTGTTCCTGCACTCGTGCTGGCACTGGTTCGACTGGCACTCATCGAGGTCTGTGGGGTGAGAGAGGTGAAGAAAAAGCATCAGCCCCCCTCTGCCCTGGGGCAGTCTGGCTCTCACCTCCCTTTCCCAGCACAGCCAGCACCACAGGGTGCAAACAAAGTGTGGGGGACAGGGCAGCGATAGGCACAGGAGTTACCTTTTGGAGACAATCTGCAAACACCCTTCCCTGACACACACACTCACCAGTGCAGGTGCCATTACTCTTGACATAGCCCATAGGGCAGGGGGAGCCACGGGCACCCCTCCCCGCATCCTTGGCCACGCGGCGCAGGGCGAGCTGGGTATAGAAGGACCGTCCTCGTGGGCGGCTGCTCGGCCCCAGCCAGCGCAGAGGGGTGTCCCGGGACATGCTGCCCACTGTGCCCCCTCCATCCATCCCTGCTGTGCCACACTGTCCACCCGGCAGCAGGGTCCTGCCAGGGGGGCACAGGCACTCGTAGGAGCCCCGCAGGTTGCGACACTCAAAGGCACACGGTGGGGGAAACTGCAGGCACTCATTGACGTCTGGAAGAGGAAAGAAATGAGGAGCTGCAGCTGGATGGGGAAACTGAGGCTGTAGCAGGGCAGGGGGGTGACCACAGCCCTGTGGCCAAGTACAGTGCCCTGAAAGCCCAGCTCGTACCCAGGCAGGGCCAGCCAAGGCCCAGCGTGCGGTAGCCGGCAGGGCAGGCACAGCGGTAGCTCCCTGCAGTGTTCTGGCAGAGCTGGTTGTAGCGGCAGGAGTGGGACCCCTCGGAGCATTCGTCGACGTCTGGGCAGCAGAGAGAGGACAGGGTTGGGGGGACGGGGAATTGGCACCAGCTGCCCTACACCATCCTCATGCCCGCCTCGGGAAGGGTCCGTACCAACGCAGTACAGCTGCCCAGGGTCCAGGATGAATCCCAGTGGGCACTGGTCTCCATCGGCCCCTGGAATGGAGGAAAGAAAAGGAGGAGGGACATGCCACTGCAGGGACATGGTGTTTACAACCTCACAGACACCCAAGGATCCTGGTGTCTCCATCCCCAGCCTTGGGACTCCCCTCATTACCTGCATCGAGCGAGGCACGGAGCTGGAAGCGCAGCTGCTCTGTGGCCGGGTCATAGGAGGCTGTGATGGCTCTGGCCCGCAGGTGCTGCACCCTGGGGGGCTGTGGGCCCACAGCAGGGTCGTACACGATGGTGTGATTGCAGCGGGCACGGAGGATGTGCCCACCCCGCAGGAAGCTCTGCACCGAGCCCCCAGAGAGCTGCCCTGTGCCCGTCTGCACGTAGCGCTCGCTGAAGTCCTGGGGAGGGGCAGGGAGAGGGGTCAGGCCAAGGACCCCCCCGTGCTCCCAGCACAGGAGTCACGGCCCCACAGGGAGAATGGGCGGCGCCGGCACCTGCAGCAGCACCGCGGCCTCGCCGAGGCTCTCTGGCACGGAGCCGCTGATCACACTGTCCAGCCGCAGAGCACCAGTGGCATCCACGCCCCGGGCGAGGTGGGTGACCCGCAGCAGCTCCCCTGCCAGGGGGGAGCGGTGAGCAGCAGCCCACGGCACCCCCAAACACAGCTCCACCTCTGGCTGAGGAGCTCAGCCTGGAGGTGGTGCTTGGGGAGATGGAATCTGAGCTCCCCCAGGAGCCGACCAGGCTCCCCCCTGCCTGGGGCTGCTGGAATCCCTAACCTGTGGCAAACTCCAGCTGTGACTCGTGCTGGAAGGTGCCTTGGGTCAGCAGGAACCCACTTCGGGTTGCCCCGCCAGCGTGTGCCAAGGACCAGTAAACGGGGGCAATGATGGTGACCAGCACCCGCATCAGTGGTCCTGGAGATGGGAGACAAAACATGTCACCAGGGAGCCAGCACCTTCCTATGGGAGCACCCAGCCTGCCCCACTCCTCCATGCCCAGAGAGCACAGATGTGGGTGCTGCTTTTGGTGGAAAAAGGAAACAAAAAATCTTTCCCCCAGATTTTACACCTGACACAGGTCAAAACCCTCCCAAGGCTGAGGGCAGAGGTGACCACTCACCTACAGTGGGTGGGATGCTCCCGATGCTGCTCTGGATGGTGGTGGTGCCGGACTGTGGGTCATCCAGCATGCTGGCATCGAGGGGGGAGACACCAAGCTTGTGGGCATTGATCACACCAACCAGATGGCCCCGTACTTGGTGCAGCTCCCCTGGGGCAAAAGAGAGGGGGTCAGGCAACAGCACTGGGGCTGTGCTCCCATGGGAGAGCAGGGTGCTTCCCTGACTCTCCTCTCACTAATTTCCATGTCAAGAAAATCTTGTTTTCTGGAGGTGAGAGCTGGAGCAAGGCAGGCAGTGTCCCTGCATGACTGCAAGCACAGTCCCCAGAGACCTCCTGGCTCCAGGCAGTTGACAAGGGATGCTGTGAGTGTGGCCCTGTGCCTCATCACACCAACACACACTGACATCCCCAAACCCTGCTCTGTATCAACATCGTGGTCCTGGCAGTGGCCCCAAGCTTTTATTTGCTTCTCCAGCATGCCTGGCAGCAAAATGCCAGCAGCCACGCAGGGGCACGCAGGGCAGCTGGACTTTCCTCTATCCAGCCAGGCTCTCTGCTCCTGAGGGGCAGCAGGAGAGGATGTGCCTGTGCATTTAGAGAGCCCCTGGGAGATGGGAATTTAATCACGGGCAGCAAGTGCAGGAAAGCTGAGGAGAGGCGAGTGTGGGTTGGCACGCGGTTGCTGCTCGGGTGAGGGTCTGTTTGGGCTCAGACCTTCAGCTGAGCAGTGGAAGAGAGGAGAGGGCAAACCAGAGCATGAATCACAGGGTTTAGAGCAAGCAAGAAAAAGCAATATCTCTCCAAAGCATCATGCTGGAGGTCTTACCCCAGGGTGTAACAGTGCTGTGGGCAGCCCCAGCCCCCCAACCCAGCCAGAAGCCCAGGGCAGACACTGACCTTGGACATCCAGGGAGCCGTGGGCAATGGCAGAACCCAGGGCATTGCGAGCGAGGCAGGAGTATCTGCCGGCATCACGGTGGGCCACAGCGGGCAGGAGCAGGGTGGCATTGGGCAGCACACGGGCATGGGGACCCTCAGGAAGTGGTTCCCCATCCCGCTGCCACTCCACGGAGGGGGTGGGCTCCCCTGACACGATGCAGTGCAGCAGCACCCGCTGCCCAGCGTGCGCTGTCACCGCTCCTGGTGTCACCGCCACCACAGGGGCACCTGGGCAGGGAACGGGATGCAGGCAGTGCCACAGCATTCCAGAGGTTCTGGGACCGCTCCCCAGGGATCAGGGACAGTTGGGGGGGGTGAGGGGTGGCACGGTTTGCAGTCCCTTAAAAAGAGGGTGCAGAAGTGGGTAGCACTCACTCTGCAGGACCAGGGTGACAACCTTTGCTGCTGTGCCCGCACCATTCTCTGCCACGCACCGGTAGTGCCCTGCATCAGTGCTCTAGCAGGACCAACAGTGTTAGCACAGTGCCATGAAAGCTCCCCGAAACACACCATCACGCTGAAGGCCCCACTCACCCCCACGGCATGGATGGCCAGGGAGCCGTTCTGCAGCTGGCGCAGGCGCCCACTGGTCACCACTGGCACCCCATCCTTGCTCCAGAGGACAAGGGGCTCAGGGTGACCCTGAGCATCGCAGTCAAGGAGGGCATCACCTCCTGGGTGCTCCACCTGGTACGTGCTGGGGTCCCCCTGTATGATGGGTGCCTCTGGAAAAGGGAGAGAGGGGTGGCAGAGGAGGGGGCTGGCTGGGCACCCTGGTTTCCCTGCCAGCACCTACCTCTGACAGAGACAAAGGCGGTGGCCGTGATGGCACCGGCGCTGTTCTCGGCGTGGCACACGTAGGTCCCGCTGTCAGCACGGGTGGCTGCCTCCCGCTGCAGGGTGCTCCTGCCACTCTGCCCGGACACACCATCTGCGGGGTGCAAACCCCCAGAAAATTGTAGTAACCAGCTGGTTACAACCCCGCACAGCCAGACATGCTGGCACCCTAGGGACCCTGAAAAGTGGAACGAGGACTAGGATGGCACCAGGATCACGCCCTCCCCCAAGCTCAGCACCCTCTGCCCAGGTACCAGTGATGAGCTGCCCGTTGGCCGTCCAGGAGAGGCGGGGCTGGGGGCTGCCCACAGCAGCACAGGCCAGGTCCAGCCTCTCGCCCCAGTTCAGGGTGATGTCTGTGGGCAGGAGGGTGAAGGTGGGCAGGCTGTGGATGAAGAGGGAGAGCTGTCGGACTGCCCTCCCGGCCGAGTTCACTGCAATGCAGGAGTAGCTCCCAGCATCCCCTTCCTGCACAGGGAAAGAGGAGAATGAGAGAGGTCAGCTTGAGTCTGGGGTTGTGCTGCAGCCCTGGCTCATTGAGCTACAGCTCTGCTGGTTGTTGTGCACCTAAAAAGCCACAGCTTGGCCACAGCCACTTCTTCCAGCCCATGTTAGCAAACCCACACTACCCCGACCCTCCAGCCTCTGTGTCAAAGGATTGCACAGGGCTCTCTCTACCAAATATAGTTTGGTAGACGTATCCCAGGCCTGCTTCACAGCAGCAAAAGACACTTGTTCCTCAGCTCTCTGACTTAACAGCTGGCTCAGTGGCAGGAGGGGACGGTGCTCACCTGGACATCCCGGAGCAGCAGTTCCCCGGAGGGCAGCACAGTGGCCTTCCCCCCACCACCCCGCACCAGGGCCCCCTCCCGGCTCCAGGACACGCGAGGCTCGGGGACACCACGGGCAGCACAGGGCAGCAGCACCTCCAGCCCCTCCAGGACAACCAGCTCCAGCGGGCCGGCCGCGATGACGGGGGGTACTGGATGGGGCGAGAGGGAAGGGACTTGCTCACACCTCAGCAGCCACGTTTTGGTGTGAGGTGCTAGGGAAGGGGCTGAGCAGAGGAGGGGACAAGCACTAGGGCCCCAGTCGCTGCTGTACCTTGCACGATCAGCCTGGTCCTCCCCGCAGCGGTGCCCGAGGGGTTGCGAGCCACGCACAGGTAGGTGCCCGCGTCCTCTGGGGCTGCTCGGAGGAGACGCAGCCGCCCATTGGGGAGCACCTTCAGGCCAGGCCCTGTGGGGAAGGGCAGGAATGAAGGGCAGGATGGGAACTGCTTCCCCCACAGAAGTGCATCTTCCCAGGGAGTCTCCGTGGAACAGCTCCAGCAGCCAGCACACCCACCCATGGGCAGCAGCCAGGAGAACCCACCCACACTCCCCCCACACCCTGCTAGAATGCCTACAAACCCCCGGCACCCAAATCTTCCCCCAGGAAAAGGCTGTGTGGGCTCTGCTGTCTTCCAGCAGGCTCCTGCTCACCTCCGGCGATGCCAACACCATCCTTCTGCCAGGTGACCTCCGGCCGGGGGACGCCCGTGGCCTCACAGGACAGCACCATGCTGGTGTTGACCATCACCATCACCATCCCGGGCAGGGGCTTCAAAGCAGGGGGCTCTGCAAGTAGCAGGGAAATGCTGCCCACCAGGGCTACCCTGGGCAGAGGGTGCAGGACCCCCAGAAGGGGGACCCCTGGAGCTGTGCATACCGTGCACCGTGAGCCGGAGGTGCTTTCGGGCCGTGCCGGCAGCGCTCCGGGCCGTGCAGGTGTAGCGGCCGGTGTGTGCAGGCAGCGCCTGCCTGATCTCCAGGGCTCCTGGAAGACAGTGGGCAGAGGGGAGGCAGCGGGAGGGCTGGCAGGGGCCCGCTGTCCCCCTGTGCCCGTGCTGCCCTGTGCCCGTACCTCTGGGCAGGACGCGGTAGCCCCCTCCTCTGGCGCCCAGCTGAGCCCCGTCCTTGCTCCATGACACCGTGGGCGGGGGCACACCAAAGGCGTAGCAGGTGAGGACCACAGGGGACAGCCGGGTGACAACCACATCCGTGAGGTCATCAGCGATGGTGGGGGGCACTGGAGGGGAGAGGGAGGGAGGTGAGCAGGGATGAACGGCAATGCTGAAGGGGATTCCATCCCTGTGCGCGTGGACTCAGCTATTTCCCCTCTTGCCTGCCCTCGTGCCCAGTCCTTGAGAGGGAATCCAACTGCAGGGGGGGTCTGGAGCACACCCACATCACACCCAAGGTGGTGATAAACCCTGGGAAAGCCACTCTCAGCAAGACCCCCAGCCCCCAGAAGCTCACCGTGGACAGACACGAGGAAGACCTTGCGTGCCTCTCCGGCAGCGTTGGTGGCGATGCACTCGAACCTCCCCTCGTCCCGGGGACCAGGGCTGGTGATGAGCAGAGATCCCGAGGACTGCAAACTGTGCAAGGCAGAGCACACTGAGTCACCCCTGTCCCACGGGCAGCAGTGGGAGGGGGTAAAACCCACCTTACAGAGGTGGGCGAGGTGCTGAGGATACCTGTAGGCGCCAGGTGGAAGGTGTGGGTTCAGGGGGCGATCGTCTTTCTCCCACCTGATGTGGGGCTCGGGGGACCCCCAGGTGTCACAGCCCAGCGTGGCCGGTTGCTGAGCCAGCAGGGTGAGGTTGGAGGGCCCGGGGGCAATGGTGGGAGGGACTGGGGGAGGGCATGGTGGTGATGAGCACAGGACAGCAGCACATCATTGCACTGATGAGAGCAGCCCAGAAGTGGTGGGTTGCAAAGGGGTGAGCTTAGGAAGGATCCATCTGGCTCTCCTGCTTACCCAGGACATGGAGGTTCAGGCCCCGGCGGTCAGAGCCGGCAGGGCTGGATGCCATGCAGAGGTAATAGCCTGAATCCCGGACCTGGACGGGGTTGATTTGCAGGGAACCTCCTGGCAGGAGCTGCAGCCTGGGGAGGGAGAGCAAGGGAGCTCTGCATGGCTGGGCTGCCTCACACAGTGACCAGCTGATGGGAAGGTGACAAGTGCCACTGCACTCATATGCAGCTCGTGCCCACTAAGCTGGTGTGGGGACAGAGCACAGCTCTGCACAGCGTGACAGTGCTGCCTCTGCTCCAGGCACACCAAATCACCTACTGATGAGGAGGGTGGCACTAGCTGAGTGCCAGCTCTTGGTGTCACCAACCTGGGGAGACTCATACCTGTCACTCTCAGGAAAGGGCAGGAGCTGGCCGTCCTTCCACCACGTCACCCGGGGCATGGGCCACCCCTCTGCCTGGCACAGCAGCACAGCTGAGCTGTTCAGCAGTGCTCTCACCTCCTCTGGACCTGGCTGGATCTCTGGGGCCACTGTGGCAGCACCACAGAAAGTAGGGGACAGGGCTCAGGGATGGAGGATGCCAGCCCAGAGCAGCACTGCAGGCTGGGCATAGTCCAGCCCCATCATCCTACCGTGAGACACCCCATAATATCCCACATCCCTGATTAAACAGAGAAGGAGCTGGCACTCAGGGCCAGCCAAGGCCAGTGAAAGGGCAGCACTCACCGTGGACCTGCACCCGGAGGCGCAGGCTGGTGTCCCCCAGGGCGTTGGTGGCCCTGCAGCTGTACTCCCCCCCGTCCACTGCCCGCACAGCCTGGATCTGCAGGAAGCGTCCCTCGGCCAGGACCCGCCTGTGGGAATCCTCCTAAACCCCCAGGAGCTCCTATCAGCAGCATTCCCTGCATCAGCCCCCCGCAGCCCCTCGGAGCTGGTGCAGGTGCATCCCAGTCCCTGCCCGTGCACCACCCCTGGTCCCGTCACAGGTACCTGCACTGGGGAGCCCTCCCGGTGCCACTCCATGCTGGGGGGTGGCTCAGCATCCTCTGGGCACTCCAGGACGAGCTGCCCCCCTGCCACAGCCGTGATGACGGGGATCTCCCCAGCACTCTCGATGCTGGGTGGTGCTGTGGGACACACATCAGGGAGTCAGAGGGTGTGCAACGTGTGTTGGACACCCCCATACTTGTCCCCATAAGCCAAGTTTAGGCCCCCACTCTGCAGGACCATCACCCTGTGCTCCAGACCTTTCTTTGGAGGATTTTTACAGCCCCCACTAATCCCAAAGAGGAACGCAGGGATGCTCCAGCTCTCTGGTCCCCCATCCTGCAGAACCCATCTCACAGCACTGCTGGGGCCACACTACCTTGGATGCTGAGGTGGAAGCTCCTGCTGTCCTCCCCAGCAGGGCTAGTGGCCAGGCAGGTGTACAAGCCAGAGTCAGCCACCTACACAGCCAGGAGAGGGAAAAATTGAGGCACAAAAGAAAATGCAGGTGGGGAGAAGAAAGAGGAGTTCCTACCTCAGACCTCTCCACACGGAGGGTGCTCTCATTCCCTGACATGAGCCAGGGCCCTGCCAGCAGCTGTCCATCCTTCTCCCAGGTGACAGTGGGCATGGGGACACCCGTCACCACACATGTCAGCTCCAGTGGGGTGCCCACGGCGATGGACATCTCAGTGGGGTGGGATGCAGCCTCGACACGGGGTGGCTCTGCAAGGCACATGGCAAGGCAGGAGGACTCATCCCCTCAGTGCTCCCAAAACATTGGCTAAGCTGCCCTTCCCAAGAACCGGGGGGACGACACGCACCCATCACCAGGAGGTGGAAGGCTTTGCTGGCCTCTCCCACCTCGTTCACCACCAGGCAGGAGTACACCCCTGTGTCAGATGGCCCCACGGCTGCCAGGCTCAGCCGTGGGCCACCAGGCACCTGGTCTCTGTGCTGCCCCAGGGGCTCTCCATCCTTCAGCCAGGTCACTGCTGGTGTTGGGGACCCGGTGGCTTCGCAGGTGAAAGTGACATCAGAGCCCTCAGCCACCATCTGCTCCTCTCTGCTCTCAGGGCTCTTCAGGACAGGGGGCACTGGGGAGAGAAGGATTTCTTTTTAAAGTTGGATCATCAGGCACTGGGTTTGGCAATTCCCTGGTGTCCTATGAGCACACAAAGGTTGCTCAGCCTCCCTTCAGGATACTCTGGGACTGCTTTCAGGCTGGTCCTGCCTTGCTCCATCCCCTCCAAGCCCACACCAGCAGCCAAGGGATGGCTCAGGACCCTGTTTGGGAACAGAGAACCCTAACCCCAACCCTGATGCACAACATGTGCTCTGCCAGCAAAATCAGTGCCTGGGTGCCCCCCACTCTCCTCTCCCCAAGCCCCACCTATCCCATACCCTGTATCTCCAGGACGAAGCTGCGATCGGCCACCCCTGCCCGGCTGGAGACGACGCAGGTGTAGAGCCCAGCATCGGAGACCTGTGCCCGGAAGATCCTAGTCCATGGAGTGGGGCACAGGGGTGGGGAGGAGACATCAGCTCTGGGTGACCCCCTGCTCCCCAGGGTCTCCGGGCTGACGCTCAGCCACCTCGGGGTGCAGCCACGGCCATCCCCGCACGCAACCCGGGGTACCAGCCCCAAAGCCTGTGGCTGAGCATCACTCCAGGGTCACTTCTCACCGGAGGACGTGCCCGGCCGAGAGCAGGGTGACGCGAGGGGACAGGCGGAGGGGCAGCCCGTCCTTCAGCCAGCTCACGTGCAGCGGAGGGGACCCCCGTGCCCAGCACTCCAGTGTGACCACTGCAGACAGGACCCCTCGGACCACCGCCGGGTCATCGGCACCTCTCTCGATGGTGGGAGGGACTGGGCGGGGGGACAGAGGGGATGATGGGGCTGTCGGGGGCGGGTCGCCCTGGCATTGTCCCTCAGATCCCAGCCCAGCTCACCCAGCACGCTCAGGGTGTGCAGCCGCGTGTCCTCGCCCGCGCTGTTTAGGGCCAGGCAGGTGTACGCCCCCGAGTCGGCGGCTTGGAGCCCCTCCAGGAGCAGGGAGCTGCCATCCGGGGACATCCTGAGTGGGAAGGACAGGGAAGTGACCTGTGTGCCCATCCCGAGCGTACCCGCGGGGCAGAGGTTCTCTGTGCTTGGTTGCAGCCCAGGGATCAACTGGGACCGTGCCAGGGTGACACAGTGACCATCCTAGACACCCACGATGGTGGTGTCTCAGCAGCTTCCAGCAAAGAGCTGGCATGAGCGTGTCCCAGACCAAACAATGGGAAGAAGCAACAGAACTCATCCTGCCTTGCATGGCAATTTTGCACCTGGGGAAACTGAGGCACATCAATCACCCCTCGGGTGGTTTCCCCCACCCAGACTCACCGAGCACGTGAGGGGGGATGCAGCTCCAGGGGTTGCCCGTCCTTCAGCCAGGAGATCTGGGGGGTGGGCTGCCCCTGAGCCCGGCACTCCAGCCTCACCCCGCCGCCCTCCAGGACGCTGTGCTCAGTAGGGACCCCTGCACTGGTGATCTGGGGGGCCACTGCACCGAGAAGAGAGGGATGCTGAGGGAGAGGAGGGGGAGGAAGGCTCCCCTCCAAAGGAGAGCCCATGTGGACCTGGCTGCCTCAGGGAAGCCCTACCTCGCACCAGCACCACGAAGTCCTTGCGTGTCTCGGCCCCTGGACCCTGTGCCAGGCAGGTGTATCGGCCCTGGTGGAAGGGCTGGAGGGGGCTGAGCTGGAGCTGGGCCCCCCCAGACACCAGGCCCTGCTCTGGGCTGCTCTCTGCAAGGACACAGGGTGAAGAGGACTGAGCAGTGCTCCTCCACTGAGCCCTCCCCAAGCTCACTGTTGTGCTACCCCCTTCTCACCCCCGGGACTCAGGTTTGGGGACACTGTTAAAGCACAGCAGAGACTTTGCAGTGAGCACTGCTGGTACTTTACAAGAGAAAAGAGCCACTGGTTTTGGGGCAAACCCCTGTCCCAACAGGTACCCCAAGGGCTAGTACCCAGAGACCCCAAACCCACATCCCCCTCCATCAAGTTTCATACCCACACCTCATTTCTTCAAGCCTCAGGAATGAATCTGAGGTCTCTTGAAAGCACTCAGGGAAAACAACTCTTTCATACTCATCCCCCTCCCTGTGAGCTCCCGAGGGTCTCTTGCAGCAGGGTTGAAAGTGGGGAAACTGAGGCAGGACTCCCTCAGGGGAACAGGCTGGGAGTGACAGCCCAGCACGGTGCCCCCTGCACACATACCCAGGGGGCTCCCATCCTTCAGCCAGGTGACAGTGAACACGGCTACCCCAGCGACTTGGCAGGTCAGGACGAGGGCGGTCCCCATGTCAGCTTCCAGTGTCTCCTGCTGCAGGTCCTGGATGCCTGGGGGCTCTGAGACAGAGGAGCAGGGATAGGGGTGTGAGCAGGAATGCTCAGACGGTGGCTCCTGGGTGTGTGCTCTGAGAGGCAGAGCTCCCGGCTGAGCCCTCACACTCACCATGGACGTTGAGGATGAAGTGCTTCTCATCCTGGCCGGCCACGTTCAATGCCACACACGTGTATGTGCCTGAGCTGGAAAGCTGCAGGTGATGGAGCTGCAGCATCCGTGAGTCTGGAAGAAGTCAAAAGCAGGGAGTTGGGTCAGGCTGAAGCAGGACCTCCCCACCAGCAAACACTTGGCCCCCAGCAGCTGGCCAAGCTCCGTGTAAGAGGAGTCTGGCCATCAAAGTCTTTCTTTGAGGTCTGAGGCCTCACTCTGCACAGAAGGGAAGGGAGCTGAGTTCCTGGGGGGTGGCAGCACAGAATTTTCAGGATGCAGCCTTTGGAGCCCAGAGGAGATGATTTGGCAGCACATGGCCACCATATGGTACAGCCAAAATCTGAGCTCGAGTCCCACAGGCAGCATCCAGAAAGGAGGGCGAGGGAAGTTAGAGCCCGAGGCTGTGCCAAGCTCCAGGGCACAGACTATCAACCCTGCTCATCCCACCGTACCTGGGGTGATGGTCACCTCACTGAGCTGCAGGACGCGGCCATCCTTGTACCAGGCGATCTCTGCAGCCGGCTGGGTTCGGACATCGCACACCAGTGAGACGCTGCCATTGACAATGCCGTCGATGCTTTCAGGGTTTGTGTCCACAATCCAGGGAGCTTCTGCTCCAGCACATCCCAAAAGACAATGCCATAGGGGAACCATCACCACGGAGGCTGAGTTCTCCCCAGGAGGAAACATGCACAGAGCATCTCTCGCCTGCTCAGAGCATGTGGCACCTCGACCTCCTTGCACAGGGTGAGCGTGACAAGCACGAGGGGACAGAGGCAGCCATGCAGTTCCAGAGCCATGGGAGACTCCAGCAGGTGGAGGAGGAGGAGGAGCCAGAAGGGGGTCAATCAGTGATCCACAGAAGGCGAGATGCCTTACCCTGCACAGTGAGGGTGAAGTGCTTCTCAGCGGACCCAGCTGGGTTCTCAGCCACACATGTGTATCTGCCAGTGTCACCCGCCTCCACTGCAAGCACCTGCAAAGGGGGAGCAGGGCCACAGTGAGGGCTGCCCTGAGCCGGGGAGCTGTGGGGGCTCCCATGGGGACCAAGCTCCTGGTGAGACCAGGGCAGCCTCCTCTAGGAGGAAAGAATGCCCCATCCCCTCACATGTCCCTCCCTGGCACAGCCACCTGCCCAAGAGGACACCGACCTGAAGGACCGTGCCACCCTCCAGGATCTGGTGCCGTGGGCCAGTCACGATGGGGACATCATCCCAGAGCCAGGACACTGCGGGCTCCGGGTGCCCGGTAGCTTCACACTTGAAGTGGACGGTGCCGTTGACGGTGGCCGTCACCTCCTCAGGCAGGTCCTCTGTGCCACCCCGGATGGCCGGGGCAGCTGGAAGCAGGCGGTTATGGGGCTGCCGTGTGCCTCCATCCGATATCTCCCCGGCCCTGTACTCACTCAGCACCTCCAGCTCGTAGTGCAGGCGGTCCCGTCCCGCGGCGTTGGCCACCTCGCAGGTGTATCTGCCCGCGTCCTCCTCCCGCACCGCCGGCAGCTGCAGCACCCGGCCCCCTGCAGCACAGGCACAGGGGCACGTCTGCGGGCTGTCCCCTCCAACCTCTCCATGCACAGACCCCTAATGCAGCCTCAGTGACCCCGCAGGTGCTGTGCACGCTGGCGGGAGCAACGGGACAAGATCCAACCTCTGCCGCGCTGTGGGTGCTCTCAACCCACACAGCTGCTGCAGGACTGCCCCCCACACCCCACAGCGGGGGTCTGTGCCCATTACCTAACAGCATCAGCACCCCTGGGCCGGGGGAGAGGGGCTCCCCGTCCTTGTACCAGGTGAGCTGGGGGGTTGGGATGGCGCTGGTGTCGCAGTAGAGTGCAGTGGGCTGGTCAAGGACAGCCTGCCGGTGTTCTGTCACCTCCCCATCCTGGTCTTCCTCCCGGTAGAAGATCTCGAGAGCTTCTCTGGGGCTTGTTTGCTGCTGGAAGAGCGGGGGCACTGCGGGGACAGGCTGTGGTCAGCTGTGGGGAACAGGGACTCACACCCCCAGGTGCAACCACAGCACCTACCCAGGCCTTACTAGGACCAAGGAGATGTTGTTTTCCATCAGACATAAACTTTTTTCCTGCTCATCCTGCTCTGCTCCCACACAGAACCCCACCAAGGACCCCTCCTCTTGCTGAGACACCCACTGCTCTGGGTGCAGGCTCTCCACCCAGGGCTCACCTTGGACATGCACGATGAAGTCCCTGTCATCTTCACCCACAGCATTGGTGGCCACACAGGTGTAGTGCCCCGAATCTGAGGCACTGGCTGGTTTGATCTGAAGGACCTGCCCCTCACTGAGGATCTGGAGGTGTCCAGTGCTTTCCAGGAGCTACATGGAGACCCCAGACCCAGAGAAGGGAAGAAACGGAAGGACAGGAGGAGAATTAGACACCCAGGAGCATGACAGAGCCCAGACAGCCATATAAAGGGTATCTTCCCACTCCATCCACCTGGGACAGTCCCCAAACCCAGCAACTCCTCCCTGGTCACAGCTGGGACCTCACCTGCTTGTCCTTGTACCACCGGATGGTTGGCTCAGGCACAGCCCAGGTCTCACACTCCAGCATCACTGTGCTGTTGACCTTGGTTTTCACCTCTTTCACAGCGAACTCCCCCAAAGGGTCATCTCTGGCGATCCAAGGAGGAACTAGCGGGGAGATACAACAGAGCTGGGATGAGAGAAGAGCCCCCCAGGTGCCCTTGCTCTGCCCTGATCAGGCAGCACCTCAGGGCAGTTCTGACACCCAAAGATGGACCCTTGGTAAGTGATGTCCCTCAGGTGTCTGTACTGGGACCAGGGAGAGGAAGGGGGAGGAATAAGCGCTGGCTTGGTTACAGTAGTGGGGTCACTGCTAGAGTTAGGAAGGCCATGCAGAGCTCCCGCACCCAGGACCTTCACGTCGTAGTTCTTCACAGCCTCCCCGTCTTCGCTGGCCACGATGCAGCTGTACGTGCCCGCGTCCTCCTCCTGGGCATTCAGGATCTGCAGCCCGTGGCCACCTGATCAAAGGGGGTCTCCTGAGAGGGTTGCTCACAGCCACAGCTGTCTATTCCCAGTGCAGCACCTGAGGGCACCTCAAGGGACCTGCTGACCCCCCGCCAGCCTGGCTTGAAGGGGTCTGGTGCCACGCTTATAAAAAAACAGCACTGAGGAGGTTCTAGCTAATACCAGAGGATGCAGCACAGGGAAGAGCAGCATCTACCTGATGGGTCTGAGCCCCTTGGGTCCTGTAGGCTGATGACTCACCATCCCCCTGCCCTGGACCAAAGCCACACCAAGAAAAGGCCCTGTTCCCACTCCCCCAGACATGCAGCAAGGGGTTGACACAGTCATGCAAAGCCAGTGGACATCAGCACAGTACCAGGGAGCAGGAGGACATTCCTAGATGCTTTGAGAGGAACCTCGTCCTTGAGCCACGTGATGTTGGGAGATGGGTATGGCAGAGCCTCGCAGACCAGGGAGATGGGGTTGTTGATGATCACTGTGACTTCTTCTGCAGCAGCATTGTGGGCATCTTGAGCTAAGGGAGGAGTGGTTGCAGAGACAGGTTGGTGTGACAGATCAGCATTAGCGCACACACCAGGCTTCTCAGTGCTTCATCCCCCCCACCAGAGAACATGGTCCAAGTTCAGGGAGTTGTACTTGGTCACAACACGTGCCAGCTTCAGATTCTGCCTTGTCCTGCTGCCCTCCAAAAACATGGGGGACACAGAAGACACATTTCCCCTTTCCACAAGCCACCATCAGAGATGGATCCTGCACTAGACGGACACTTCAGTTCCCTCAAGAGATCTCACAGGGGCTTTGGAACAGGTCTAGGACCTCATGCCAAGCTGCTGGCTGCAGGACCAAGGGTTCCTTACCACCCACTCGGGGCAGGCCATTAAAACCCTCTGAGTCTGCTCACACCTGAGGGTTCTGCCTCCATCCAAAGGGATCTCATACCCAAAAAATCCAGCAGGTAGTGCTTGGTCTGGTTTGCCACAGGATTGGAGGCCACGCAGGAATAGCGGCCGGCGTGAGCCAGGGAGGCTCGGGGGATGTGGAGCACGGAGCCATCGGGGGACATGGAGAAGGTGTCTCCACTGGGAAGAGGGTGGTTGTCTTTCAGCCAGGTGATGTTAGGTTGTGGGTTTCCTGTGGGGGGTGGAAAGCAGGCTTTGGCCTTGGCGTAAAGCTTTTCCATGTGTGAGCACACCCTGACCAGGGTCACTGCACCAGAGCTTTTCTGGAAAGCAGGGACATCAGCCCAAATCAAAATTATCTTGATCTGGATCAGGTTTTTAGAGGCAGCTGGATGAGCCAGCAAGAAGAAAGAGAACTGTCCTGAGTGGGAGGTGATTAATTATTCCCGTCACTAAAGGAAGAACCAGATGAGAGGAATTTTAGCACCATTTGGGAAAGATTGGAGCTTACATTGTGGAACAAGCTCCTCACGTGGGCGTCCCCACCCTAGTGCTTCCCAGAAAGCCCAACTGCAAAGCCAGGAACTGTCCCAAAAAAATTCTTCAGACAATTTCTTGCGTCTTTGACTGGAGTCATCTGTTTGTTCCGCATCCCAAAGGGAAACTCAGGTCTGTTCCTGAGCCCCATCTCCCACCTGCTCATGCCACCTCCCCTCCCCACTTGATGCTCACCTGCAGCCAGGCAGGACCAGGTGACAGGGTGACCCTCGGGCACTTGGATTGTCTCTTCTTCACCTGCATTCTCGATGTGGGGAGGAACTAGGAACACAAGCCACCAGGGATCTCAGCAGCTGGCCAGCATGGCTGAGCCTCTGAGCTCACATCCTAAGGCACAAAGGGCTCAAGCATATCCAGTCGTAACAAATGCCTGTTCCTGCAAGGGTGGAGCTCTGAAATCCCACCAGGAATCCTGCAGCAGACAGAAGACCCCTCCTTACCCAGGACCTCCACGTAGAAATGCCTCCTGGCCTCCCCAGCTATGTTACTGGCCAGGCAGGAATAGTGGCCACCATCCTGCGCTCCTGCATGGGTGAGCCTCAGCAGCCAGCCCCCTGGAAGCACAGAGCACAGGGGTCTAAGGGCTCTGATCCAGGCACCAACACATGCCAGCAGTGCTCCTGTGGGGCTGGAGCTCCACCACGAGTTTAAACTCATCAGTGTTGGGGCAAAAGCACTTTCAAAAGCACTCATCTCTTACAGCATCCAGACCCCTGACCTGACAGCACATGCACGTGCTCGCTGGGGGTGACAGGAGAGCCATCCCAGAACCAGGTGACTGTGGGTTGGGGAACACCAGTGGCCTCACAAGTCAGTGTCAGGGATTCTTGCAGGGAGACGGTGACATTGGTTGTCAATCCTGATCCTTGAATGAACTCTGGAGGAACTGGGGATGCAGAAAGGAGGGACATCCTTTTGCAAAGCACACAAGACATCAGAGAAAGTAAAGTGAGTGAATTTGGCTTTTCCCCACCTTCCTGGTTTGTAGAGTTTGAGGACACAAACCCAGAAGCACCATTAGCATCAGCTGGAGTTGTTGACTTTGAAGGTGTTTTGGGACAGTAGACCCACAGCAAGAATGTGCCACTTATCTGCACACCTGAGCACAGGTTTACAGTGTGACACCAAGCTGGCCACATGTCCTGAGCCACTTCAGGCCTTTTATAGCTCAAGTTCAGCTCATGGGATTTCCCAGTTCCTTGGGTAGGACTTTATAAAGAGCGGGGTGATTTGCTGTGTTGACTCTGGAAAGAAACTGCTGCCTAAAGGACCCAGTTCTACAGCTATTCCTGGAGCATAACCCTGCTGAGCCAAGACCTTCTACATGCTTGGTTGTCCAGGATCTACTCCACTCCACATCAGGTTGCTCCATGTGGGACATCACCACCCTCCTGATCTCGCCTGCATCCACACCCCCCCACCAGCAGCCCCATCCCACCTCCTTACCGTGCACCACAACATCAAACTCCCTCTGCTCCTGCCCCTCTGCATTGGCCACCAGACAAGTGTAGCGTCCTGTGTGGGTCACCTGTGCCCTGGGGATGTGCAGCCGCCTCCCTTGCTCTGTGAGCAGGAGCCCATCCCCACCAGCCACCGGCTGCCCGTCCTTCACCCACATCACGGAGGGTGGTGGCATCCCTGTGGCCTTGCACTCCAGGACTGTCTCACCACCCTCGATGACAGAAACCTTCCTTGGGGTGTTGCTGCTGCCCTGGACCCTCGGCAGCGCTGTGGGCAGAGGGACACGGGGGAGGTGACGCTGTAGCAACTCCCTTGGCCGTGCACAAGCGGAGGGACAAAGCCAGCTCGGGTAGCAGCATCCCTTCCAAAATACCCAAGGCACCAGGCAACGGCTTTTAAGTCCAGCTGGACCTTGCACTGAGAGAGGTGACAACACCTTCAGCCACCCCCATGAGTCCTGTACGTCTCTGGGCCCCCCAGCTCACCGTGCACCTCCAGGTGATGCTCCTTGCTGCTGCTGCCGGCGGCATTGCTGCACTCGCAGGTGTAAGCCCCCTCGTCCACCAGCTGTACCTTCTCCATGTACACCACGCTCCCTCCCATGGACACCAGCTTCGGGCTCCCAGGCTGGGTGGACAGGGGCTCACCTGCCCAGGAGAGGGGAGAGCAGCCTCCTCTCAGGCTCCCAGCAGGAGCAGTTCCTACCCAGAAGCTGGGTACTGCTCAGCATAAAGCACTCCTTGCTCCAAGGAGACCAGCCCCTGGGCCAACACGTGTGTGGGGAGGGATGAGACTGAGAAGCAGTGCCCTACCATCCTTCTGCCAGCTCAGGGTGGGGAAGGGGATCCCATGGCACTCGCAGGCCAGCCTGACAGGCTGCCCCTCCAGCACGGACACAGGCTCAGGCTCTGCTGAGGAGAAGGACGGAGGCACTGCAGGGACGAGAGCAGCAGCTGGTTGATGGCACCAGACAAGAAGAGAAGGGCACCTTCATCCTGCTGGATACACACCACCTGCAGCTCTGCTGGGTGCCACTCAAAAACCAGTGGGACTCCCCTGCCCTGCCTCCATGTGGAAACAATAATCTTGTCTCTCCAGCCAAGTGAGCGATGCTTTTAACTGCACGTGGCCCACAGCAGAGGATGACCAAGCATCCCACGCCAGGCACACAAGCAGGCCAAGGTCAGGTTGGCCAGACACAGCCTTATTAAGTAGCCCTGCTCGCTGGGAAGGTTACCCAACTCTTTCCATTATTCGGATGCTGTTCTCAGTTGCTCATAAATACAGCTGGCTGGAAAACAGTAACTCCTTCCCATGAGGGATATCAATTTGTAGAAGAAAAACCCCAACACCCAGAAACCCCTGAAAAACAAAAACAGCAGAACCCAAACAATCCACCCGAGCCAGGACGGCAGACGTGCAAACATTTCCCCGGGAAGGGATAGCAGGAACAAGCCCAGACCAGGAAAACTGGATTTTCTCCACTCCCTGGCTACCTGCCCTCAGGACTTCCACCAACTGGCCTAGAGTATCCCTGAGAAAAGCCAGACCCTAGCATTGTGGACATGCTGAGTAGTCTGGGAGGCTGCAAAGATGCTCAGATCTAGTAAGAAAAAGTGTCCAGTGGCTGTCTTGGCAACAGCCCTGGAGCCACCACTGTCATCCCCCCAGCTTGGCCAGAGGGGAGAACCTACAGTGACCACTGTACTGATGGAGAGCAAAGAACGAACAGAGAAGTCCTGGCAACAGCGAGGAAATCCTTCAGTCTGCTGCCCAAATTTCAAGAAGACACCACTTCTGCTTCATCACTGAAATCTCCCCCCAAGGCTCAGGCAAACATTATCTTTCTTTCCCCCCTCTCACCCCAGCCTGGTGGGGGTTCCTTGACACCTCCAGGTGTGTCGTTTTGCAGAGTGTTAATATTTTGGTCAGGTGTTTTCCAAAACATATATATATATGCCCCTGATGGGGTGTTTTAGCCACAGTGGCCCTTACCCCACACGTGGAGGTTGAAGTGTCTCTCGGGGTGGCCGGGCACCTGGCACGTGTACCTGCCCACATCCTGCACGGTGGCTTGCCCAATCTGCCCAAACAAGGAGAGATGCTAAGCAGACACACAAGCAGAGCTGGAGCCACACAGCCTCGCCATGGCAGGATTTTGTGCCAGCGGAAGGCATCGGGATGGAACCAGCATGAGGGGTGGGAATGGTGCTGAGCCATGGGCTGGGACACCCCTTCCCCGTGCACTCACTCTCTTGCAAGGGTGAGGAAGAGGAGACAGGTGCCTTCACAGCCCCATTTGCCCTGCCATCACCTGCAGTATTCCCAAACATCACCTGGAGCACAGTCCCCTCTGCAGACAGCTGCACACCTGGCTCTGGTGTGAGCAAACTCCCATCCTTCAGCCAGCGGGACCCCTGAGCGGGGACCCTGGGGGTCAGACACTGCAGGGTCACGGGTTGGTTGACGATGACAGTCACATTCTCCTCCTCACCCAGCGTGGTGGGGGGCACTGGAAAACAGATCAACGGGGCAACACCTTTCCCAAGCCACCCGCTTTGATCCTCCCCAGCCCTGTGATCTCGCCAGGGGATGGCAGAGCAGCCCCACAGTCCCAAGGATCACCTCCAACCCACACTGGTGGGAAGGGGCTGGGACACGCAGGGGTACTTACACTGCACCTCGAGGGTGGTCTCGTGTCTGTCCTCCCCCATGACACTGCTGGCTACACACGTGTACGTCCCTGAATCCTGGAGACGGGCGGTGGGCAGGGACAGCACGTGCCCGCCAGGGAGGATCTGTGCTTCCCCAAGACACAGACAGCCCCGATGAGCACGGAACCAGAGAAACTCATCAGCAGCTGGGCTGCATGCTGCCTTGCAGGGATGTGGGAGTGGGCATAAGCCTGCCTTGAACCTATTCCCAAAACATCCCAGGGACCCTCTGCCCGGTCCTGCCCTTCATGGTAGGAAAGCTCCATGCAAGGCTGAGCAGGTCTGCACTCCATGGACCAAACATGGTGCAGGTCTGGGTGACATTGCACATGCTCAGCTCCAGCAGCTGTTTTTTTTAAAAGCCAGACAAGAAAAAAGAGCACCTTCCTGGAGGGGCATCTCCAGTGAGTCCCTCTCCGTCAGGATTTGGCTCACCTGTGGGCCACCCATTGCCTCGCTGGGCACTGGATTGCCATCCTTCAGCCACAGCAGCATCGGAGCTGGGGTCCCCCTGGCATCGCATTCCAGTGTCACTGGCTCGTTCACCAGCACTGTGAGGGAGCTGGGGCCAGCTGTGATCTGTGGGGGCACTGAGGGACAGAAGAATGTCACCAGGCACAGCAGGGCACAAAAGGGACACTTTTGTGTGGGCAGGAGACACTGTGATGGGGATCAGGCAGCACCCATCCAGAGGGTCCTGGCTTTCTAGGACATGGTTTGGGACGAACGCAGGGGATTGCATGGCTGGAATTGCTAAATCCACCTTCCAGGGATGCATCCCAAGAGCTGTGACAGCCCCACTGGTCTCGTGCTCACATGAGGGATTCCACGGGGGGAAGCACTCGTCTCTCAATGTGCACTCACCAGTGACCTGCAGGCTGTACCAGAGCTCAGCCACACCGGCCACGTTGGAGGCCACGCAGCGGTATCTGCCGGCATCAGAGAGCTGGGCATGCCAGAACTCCAGGCGCTTCCTGTCCCTGGACAGGGTCTGTCCTGGTCCAGCCAAGAGCTCCTCATGCCCCTTGTACCAGGTGATGTCTGGAGGGAAGCAGGGAGCCAAAGCTATGAGGTGAAATGCTGCTGTCCCTCTCACCCGGGGGACCCAGGGAAAGCCCCAGGAATGCAAGAGCAAGGAAGAGGATTGACTCACGAGGAGCAGGCAGCCCCGAGGCAAGGCACTCCAGGGATGCTGTGCCGTTCTCCGGGATAGCCAGATCCACCGGGCTGGGTTCGATGTCTGGAGGCACTGCAACCCAGCACACACCATCACCAGCTCTGCATGGCCCAGGCTATCTGCAGCCACCACAGGCAGGGCTGGGCAGTGCAGTCGGGCTTGCTGCTGCTCCCCAAGCCAGCCAGCAGGTTAGGTCCCCACCCCAGTGAGATATTTATCCTCCCCATCTCTGGTCCCTGCCGGGTTTCTCACCCAGCACCTTCAGTGTGACATCCTCCTGACGGAGGTGGGAAGGAAAAATGAGGCTGGGAAAGACCCTCCCCCTGGAAGCACCCACCAAGGATGGATGCTGTGCTTTACTGGGGCATCAGTGGCCATCAGCTCTCAGCCTCATCGACAAAGGACAAGAACCCAAAGGATCAGGAATATGACCCTACAACTACCAAAAAGCGTGGCCAGGAACACCCACCCCTTTGGCCAGCCATGCTCTCCCAGACACGTGGGGTGGACACTGGGTCTTGCCCCAGGTGCTGCGCTCACCGTGCACCGAAACCTGCACCTCCGCCTGGGCCACCCCTGCCCAGTTGCTGCCCTGGCAGACGTAGAGCCCTTCGTGACCCAGCCCCGCACGGGTGACCAGCAGAGTCCCACCGTCCTCAGACACCACCACATTGTCCTGCTCTCCCACAGGGTGCCCATCCTTCAGCCACCTGTGGGGAAGGGGACAGGCAGCAAGTCCTTGGTCTGTCCTGCCACCACCCAGCCCCCCATCTCTGCACATCAGTGGGGTGAGCTGTGGGTTGCTGGCAGCATAAACTGTGCCTTTGTCACCTGGAATTGGGTTGGCAGTGCCCGGATCATTGGGCAGAGGATACCAGGGGCAAGGAGAAGGAATGGATGCCTCCTAAGGGATGCCCCAAGCCAGAGATCACTATTACACATCCTGGGATGACAGGCAGGACACACCCTCTGCAGTACTCACTGGATCTGGGGTGGAGGGGTGCCCATGGCATGGCAGTGAATCCTCAGGGAGGTGTTGGCAACAGCTGCCAGGTGACTTTCCCCATCGCCAATCCACAGCTGGGGTGGAGCTGGGGGGAGAGGGGAGCTCAGGTTGGGACCACCCTCAGGCACCGGCACGGGGATGTGGGAGCAGCCAAGGGCTTGGAGGGTGCAGGACCCCAGTGGCGCATTAAGCCCTTGGGAGGAGTATTTTCAGCAGGGGTGTGAACCTTGGACGTGCAGACTGTAGCTGAGCGAGGTGTTCCCCGCAGTGTTCGTGGCTGTGCAGGTGTAGAGCCCACTGTCTGTCACCTGGGGCTTGGCCAGACGGAGGGACCCCGAAGGGAGGACACTGTACCTTGGGGGAGAGGGAAAAGAAATGCTGGATGGGAGGAACAGCCGTGTCATCCATCACCTACCCCCAGGGAAGAGCTAGGGGCTGAGAGCTCACTATCACCCCAAGACAGCCAAGAGAAGCTCCCCAGGGACACCTCCCATGCAAGGAGGGTGGCAGAGCTGCCCATGGGGGCGAATCCCCTTTGCTCAGCCCCTGCACGAGCTCAGCATGAGGCAGCACGTGAGCCCAGGGGAATGAAGGGGAATGGGGGTCCCCAGGGAGCACAGCCCCTGCAGCTGGAGCTGGCCACGCTCTTGCTCCAGCCCTGTCTGTGCTCCACAGACATAACATCATCTCAGCCCATGGCTCCAGATTCCTTGTGTGCTCCCATTAATCACCCACCACGTGAGGACAAGCCAGCTGAGATGTGGGGAGCAGCACAGGCCAACCACGGGAAACCAGACAGGAACAACAAAGCACCACAGTCCCCCAAGAAGAGCAAACCCAAGATGCCTTCCCCGCTTCCCCGTCCCACAGCAATCCTCAGGTACAGGGAAAGAAGGGCTTAACCCCAAGATCCAGACCCATGAGTTTAGGGGCCCCCAGCAGCCACAACCCTCCCTTACCTCGTGGTGGCGAGAGGCAGAGGCTGGGACTGTCGGCTCCACACCACCAAGGGAGGGGGGTATCCTTGAACCTCACAGGGGAGGGTGGTCTCCTGCCCCAGCACAGCCAGGACGGTGACAGGGTCGGGCACCTGTGATCCATTCACACTGATCCTGGGCTTCGCTGGATGGAGAGGGAGCACAGCTGGTGCAGGGACCCTTCAGGTGCCCCACAGCCCTCATCGCTTCTCTTCCCATCCTGCAAACCCATCTGGAACCTGGGTAGGTGCTCCAAGGAAGCCATGAGTGTTCCCAGGTCATGCTCTCCCAGCCAGTCCCCTCTGGAGCAGTCCTGGGCACTCACTGCTGATGGAGAGCTGCATCTCCTGGCTGGAGAAACCTGCGGTGTTGGTAGCTGTGCAGAAGTAGGTCCCAGCATCCCCAGGGGCGGGTGAAGGGATCAGGAGGGTCCCATCAGGGTCAAGGTGGTATTGTGGACTCAGTAAAATGGGCTCTGTGCCCTGCAGAGGGAAGAGAAGAGAGGAAGACAGCACAGACTGTCCCATGAGATGAGCACCCCAAGGGCAAGAAAAGGGCTCTGGACCCATCAGAGCAAGCCATGTCCTGGTCCCAGCTTCCCAGGACACCTGGTGCCAACTCCCTAGGCAGCCACAGCCACACTAGAGAGCTGCACTACCCTCAAACACAGCACCCAGGCTGACCCAAAGCTGGCTGGCAGGGGGTCAGCAGCCTGCCTGTCCCCGTCACCTACCTTGGCCCAGGTGACTGTAGGGGGGGGCACACCGGTGGCATTGCACCGCAGGGTGACAGCCTCTCCCTCGGTGGCGGTGACAAGGACAGGGCCAAGCTCAGTGCTGGGAGGAACTGGGCAAGAAGAGAAGCACCTCACCCTGCATGGCCAGGGCCAGATTTCCACAGAGAGAAGTGCTCAGCTGCTTGTGGGGCACAGAGAGAACCTGCCCCCTGCAGAACGGGGACATCCAGCACCCTGTCACTCACCGTGGATGACGAGGGACACATCCTGCCTGTGCGAGCCGAGGGCGTTGGTCACCTCGCAGGTGTACCTCCCTGCATCCTCCTGGGATGCCTGGTCCATGTGCAGGCTCCCATCAGCCCGGATGGAGTGGTGGTCACTTGGGGCTACCTGGGCACGTGCAGAGAGCAGGACAGTCAAGGGGTCAAACGTCACCTTATAGCTGTGTCTTCAGGCCACATCCAGAAACTGATCCTTGAGCAACAGAACATCCTGATGTGATAAGACCACTTTGCCCTCCCAGCACAAACGCTCCCCTGGCATCTTTCACCAGCAGCTTTGGCCTGGCAGGTTGTGACACCCATCCTGCAGCGAAGCCCCTGCTGCAGGGCAGCTGCCCACTCACCCACCCACCACACCCCAGCAGGCATGGAAACCTCACCGTTTGTCCATCCTTCAGCCAGCGGCGGGCTGGGAATGGTCTCCCAGCCAGGATCACACAGGGCAGTGACACAGGCTGGCCTGGGAGTGCGTGGACCACGGGGGATGCAAGAGCTATTTCTGGGGCTGCTTGGAAGAGGGGAAAGGGAAACAATATTATTTGGTTATAAACTGGCCAGGAACACCCAGGAGAGTGGATCTGGATCACCTTTCTTCCAGGGTCCAGATCCTGGCTCTGCACAAGGCAGACATTTTTCTCCCCCAAGAATCTGGGGATATACATGTCAGTGTATTAATTCAAAGAGATGCAAAGGCATTATCCAAACCCTGCACTGGGGTTTGCTGAGCATTCCCCACAGCCAGCTCGGGAGCAGATGTGGCTGCTCAGGCCTGTCACTCACTGCCAGCACAGCCAGGATCAATACATCAGCCAAAGCATGGAAAAGCAAACCGTGTCCGGTGACTGTGAGCTTGACCTCCGCTTGGATTTTCCCAAACTCGTTCTGGGCTTCGCAGATGTAGATGCCTTGGTCATCCAGCGAGGCACCTGGGATATGGCAGGGAGAAGCCTGAGCCTGGTGGGGCTGCAGAGCCCTGAGTGAGCTCCAGGATGGGTGACACCACCCTCCCCTTCCCTCCCACGACCTCCAAAGGAGGACAGACTGGCGGCTTGCAGGCTATTGCAGCACAGCTAAAGCTGCACAAGTTAAAAATACAAATGAACGTGTGCATGCTCAGCTCTTACTGTTGATGAGGAGCTGGGCAGCCTCCAGCTGGCTGGAATCCCCCCGTGGTCCCTGCCACCCCTCCATGGGCTTCCCATCCTGCCGGGACCAGGTGACCCGTGGTAGGGGAGATCCCTCGACACGGCACAGCAAGGTCACACTCTCCCCAGCTGTGACCTCCACGTCACCCAGAGGCTCGGGAAAGTGAGGAGCAGCTGGAGGAGAGAGCAATGGAAAAGGGGCTCAGGCAGGTCCAGCGTCCCAGCTTCCCACTCTGAGCACAGCCAAGCCTGGAGAAGGGATGGGACTGCAAAACCCACGAGCCAGGGTGCCCTCACAAGTTACGAGACTGACTTAAAGCATTTGGGGATTTTCCAAGGGTGTCAGAGCCACTGCAGTTTCTGTCCCTTCCAGTTCCACTCAGCAAAACCTCTTCCATCCTCCCAGCTCTTAGAAATCCTGTCAGGCTTCTCCCCTGCTCGTACCAAGCACCAACACCCCCACGCTGGGAAATCCGGGAGGCAGCGGCATGAGGGAACTCGGGAAGCAGCAAGTGGGAGCTGAGCCCAAGGGGAGGGCAGGGACTTACACCCCACGTCCAGCAGGGTGCTGTCGAAGGCGACGCCGGCCTCGCTGAGAGCCTCGCAGCCGAACTGCCCCGCGTCCTCCTCCCGCACCTCCTGCAGCCTCAGGACGGCCCGCTGGGTGCCGGCTGGGAACGTCGCCATCGCCTGCTCGCCTGCCCCGGGGTCCCCACATCAGCACCCCAAGTGCCTCTGTGGGTCCCTCCCAGGGCCGGGCCGGGGGAACCCCACGTGTGATGTCTCGGCAGGGCAGCAGAGGGGCCCCATTGCACGGAGGGGATCTGCTCCCCCCTCCCCTGCCAGTCTCACCTTTGTACCACACTATGTGGGGTGGGGGTGCCCCCGAAACCCAGCACTCCAGGGTCACGTCCTCTCCCACCAGCACCTTCAGGCTGGGTGTCACGGCCAGGATGGCAGGAGGCTCTGTGCCACGGGGAGAGATGGCTTTGGTCTCCAACAGCTGTGCCACTCACCCCACGGGTATCACAGAGCCCTGGGACACCCCCCATCACACACAGCACCATTCCAGCTGTGCTGCTGGACAGCAGGGAGCAGGTACCAGTGAACTCCAGGGTGATGACTTGCTCGTCCCAGCCCAGCACGCTGCTGGCAGAGCAGCTGTAATTCCCTGCATCCTCTGGGACAGCAGCCCTGATGTGCAGGGTGCCCTCAGCATCCCTAAAAACCCTGTGGCAAACGGAGAGAGAGGGAGAGAAATGAGCCCTGTGAAAGCAGAGATGATGGAAAACGTGTTGATACAAATGAATGGGCTTCAGGCCATCCTGCACACGTGGCGAGTGCTGGGCATGTGATGGATGTGGGTCAGCACTTAGAGCCAGCTCTGTCAGCTGCTGCAGGGAAGGACTTTGCCTTGAACCAGGGAAAAGCACTGAGAATTGGGCTTTTTCATCTCCCAAGTCAAAAAGCCTTCCCCAAAGCCCACTCCATAACTCACAGCCTGACACAGGCAGGAGGTGGAAGGCAAAAGCGGAAGAAATTAAGAGGAACTACAAGGAGTATTTTGAGACTTGAGCACACACCGGGTGTGCAAAGCACTGTTAGTCCCCTTGGTGGGGACAGTGACCTGGATAGGGGAGGACAGCTTAAAAATAAATATGAAATTAAGGCCAGCAGCATGCCAAGCTTCTCAGG
>JAYRBT010000038.1:5159057-5212264 GCA_036023395.1 Myiotriccus ornatus
AGGGCGGGGGGGACGGGGTGGGGGGGACGGAGAGGGGTCTTTGTTGGCGGGGCTCGGCCGCAGAGCCGCGCTGCGGGGCCGCCCTGCGTGTGCGTGTCCGTGTGCGTGTCCCCGGCTACAACGCGCCCTCCCCGCCCTCCGCCGCCGGGCGCGGAGCGGCCGCGGGGGCGCGGAGGGGCGGGTGGGGGGCGGCGCGCCCCGCCCCGCGCTGCGGGAGCGGGATGGGGAGCGGGATGGGGAGGGCAATTCCGGCACGGCCCCGCCGCTCCCCTTGCGGGGAGGGGGATTCCAGAGCGGCCCCCGCCGTCGCGATCCCTCCCCATCCTCCCCTCCGCCCCCGAGCAGCTCCCCAGGGATCAGCGGGAACGGCCGGGGAGAAATACTGGGGGGCGCTGGGGGTAGGGGCGCTGTCCCGGGGGGTTGATGGGCAGCTGAGGGGTAAGGAGAGATGGGATCCGGGAGCTGGCGGTGGGAACAAGGAGGCTGGAGGGAGGCTGAGCCCGGAGTGCGGGGGTGACCTTGGTGGGACAGCAATACCCCCAATTGTAGAAGCACCTCTGCATGCCCCAGCTGAAGAGGGGTCTGCTCGTGACTTGGAGGAATTGGATCCTTGTGGGTCCCTTCCAGCTCAGGACGTTCAGGCTGAGAGAACTGGGGGTGTTCAGACTGGGGAAGAGAAGGCTCTGGGAAGACCTGAGAGCCCCTTTCAGTACATCAAGGGGCTACAAGAGAGTTGGAGAGGGACTTTGGACAAGGCATGGAAAGACAGGACGAGAGGGAATGGCCTCAAACTGAAAGAAGGCAGGTTCAGATTAGATATTAGGAGGAAATTCTTCCCTGTGAGGCACTGGCACAGGTTTCCCAGAAAAACTGTGGCTGCCCCACCCCTGGAAATGTTCAAGGCTAGGTTAGATGAGGCTCTGAACAGCCTGGTGTAGTGGAAGGTGTCCCAGCCCATGGCAGGGGGCTTGGAAGGAGATTAAGATCCCTTCCCAGCCAAGCCATTCTGTGACTCTACAATCTGCTCAGCCCAGGGCTCCTGTGAGCCTTCACTCACTCTGCAATGTGCATATAGAGAGACCAAGCTCAATCGCTTCCAAAACCCCACAGGTTCAACCTACAGCAGGTTTGTGGTGCAACCAGGAAACCATACAAGTGCTAAAAGCCGTGGCACCCAGCAGTCCCACCACCTCAAACCCATGCAGGGCTTTATGCCTCCACAAAGCCCTCTGTGTCTGTGCAGTCATTAGCTGTACCGATGCACACGATAAATACAGTTTTCTTCCCGCCTGTGTTGCAATGAGGGCCCTGCTGGAGCTGCCCAGGCATGCCTGGACTGCTGTGGTAGCAGCCAAGGAGGGGGAAAATCCGTGCCTGGATACAGTAAAACCTGTCTGCGAGGCTGCAGAGAGCCCAACACAACACTTACTCGGGGTATTTGCAGAGGGGACAGGGAAGCGCAGCTGACGCAGCGCTGCTCTCCCCACCTTTATTGTTTTCAACCAGCCAAATGTTGCCTGACACTCACTTCTCCAGGGATACATTCCCCAAGTGGATGTTTCTGAAACGCCTCCTCTGCTGTTCCGCAGCCTCACACAAACGAGCTCGTTATGGCAGAAGGGTATAAAACCCCATCACCGTGTCCCAGCAGCGGCACACCCTGGGGGCGAGCCGGAGGGACGGCACTGAGCCATGGGGGACTGGCCACACGTGGCAGTGGGAGCTCTGCAAGGCTCGTGTCTCACCCCCAATCCCTCCCAGTCACTTCCAGCACTTGCAGAGCTTTTAGGGACAAAGGCCTGCCCGTGACTCCGGCACAGGCCTCAGCAGATTCCAGTTTGGGGCTCAAATGCGCTTCAAAATGCCCTGTGCAGCCCCTTCTTCCCTGCCCATCAGCAAAACACCCTATTTTGCAGAGTTTCCCTTCATCTGTGGTCCCTGGGCTGTAACTGTGTCGCAGCTGGGGTGTTCCTGTTGTGTGCAGAGCACAACCTGTCCTGTTCCCAACTGGGGGGACCAGCGAGGTCCCAAACCTTCCCTCCACAGAACAGGCATTTTAGCACAAGCTCTGCTGCTGCAAAACTGATGTTAAAGGGATTTAATTCTATTTAAAACTCTACCCTGCCTCCACCACGGGGAATGCTGAGGAGAGAGCTCAGATCACACAGACGAGAGGAGAAAAGTAATTGGAAACTGTGCAAGCCAGTCACTTTCGCTTCCTAATGATTAACTTTAACCCTATTATTGTTTAAATAACAACACCAGTGGCATATTCTGGGATAAAGTGACATTTCTACAGCCAGAGAAACACAGCCCTAGCCCGGAAAGACTCCTGGGGCTGATGAGATTGAAATCTAAAGAGTGACGGGGCACAAGACACTCGTGTCCAGCTGAATGTGGTCAGTGTGCCAGGGAAGGAGTTGGATCGTTTGCTCAGAGAGGAAAAATGCAGGGCCAGCTCTTGAGGGACGTTTTGCTTTATAAATCCCCCTGGCTCTCTCTTCCAAGGCAGACCTCGAGCAGTGCTCAACATCCCCTCACCACCAGTGACTGCAGGACGAGCTCAGAGCCTGCCCAGCCCTGACCCGGGCTGGCTTTTTGATTAGGCAACAGCGTGTGCTGCTCGCGGTGCACCCGCTGTCTGCTCACCGTACTGCAACGCGCTGCCATGGAAATGATCATCCCCTGGGCGATATTCGCTGTCGCTGCCGCGGTCAGAGCGGGGTCCTGCTAAAAGGGAAGCTTTTACCTCTCCTGCAGCGCCAGCGCTGGAGGTTGGGATGGGATCCGAGGATGCTCCACGCACTGACTGTAAAAGCTGGGAGCTGCGTGGGCTGCGCAGCCGAGTGTGTGTCTGCAGAAAGCTTTCCCTTCCTTGGGTATTTACTTGAAAATGTTTAATAAAACCCCCGAGTTCTTTTTCCCCAGGACACAGCAAAGTCTGTCAGGCTCAGCCACGCAGCCTTTTGTTCCACGTGGGCTCTCCACACCACACACGTTTAATCAGCATCCTCAGACGCCATCACGGGGGTTTTCCCCAACGCATCCTTCCTGATTTAATTGTCAGGATTGCAGTTGCCTCGTGGGAATAGCGCTGCATCCAAGCAGCGAGGTGCATTTCCCTCTGATTGAGTGTTCTCACTCTGTGCTTCATCACAAAAGGTGTTTTTTTTCTCCTTCATCCCCTTCACTGCTGTGCTGTGACCTGAAAAATCAGTGGTGTAACACAGCCCGAGCACAGCACCTTCTGAACCCCTCCTTGGGCATGGCTGGAGCCGTTTGTGGGGCAGGAAATTGGGGATGGGGTAGTACTATCCAGGCTCAGTCCATCCCCTGCCTTTCTCCTCCACTTCCCAGGGCTGGTTGAGGCTCCACACAGGGTCGACTCAGGCTTCAGACTTCACCAACCCCCCTTTTCCTGCTGCACCACTAAACCCTCACATCCACCCACCCACCACTGTCATCTTTGTGGTCAGTGTCACCCCCAGACCTGTCAGCTTGTGAACATCCCCCTTCCACATCCACCCACCCAAAATCAGATGAAGAAGATGCTCCAAAGCCAACAGACCACGTGAGTGAGGAATCTGTGACTGCAGACACCAACAGCAAAGGCAAATAGCTTTTGCCTAGCAGTGAACTCACAAAGCAGAGCACACACAGCCTGTACTTTGTGCTTTCTTTTTGTGGAAAAGCCAAGTTTTGCTAAAAGCTTTCTTGTGCCAAAGCAGGGAGTGGGTCAGCAGGGGAGTGGTGAAGCTTCAGAGCCTGGTATGGGGAAAGAACATACACACACAGGAGATTAATTATATTAACTGCAAAAATAGTTGCTATTTTGAGGTTAATGCTTGAGTGATCTGACTCAGAAAAAAAGCCAAAGGAATTACTGGCATCAGCACTGGCTGCCCCCCCAGACAAGCCATGGTCACTGCTGGCACTGAGAGCCACCAAAATAGCTGCTTTTTGAGAGGATTTGGAAAAAAAAATGCCAGTAGAGTGAGTTCAACATCCTGGTGCAACAACCACAAACACAGGAACGCATCAGCTAGTCCTGGGGACATCCTCGGCTTCCCAGGCATCCCCCTCTTCTCAGATTACAACAGTTGTACATGTGGGTTAATCTCAAGGCTCTGAGCAGCTTTAAATGGGGCTCCACAGCTTCCAGCTCACCAGCCAGTGTGTTCCTGAAGCTCCTTTAAGCTTGACAAGATCTGAGTGAGCTGCTCTTGCTTCGCCCCTGGTATCACTGCGGGTCACAGCAAGTACCCAGCGCTGGCATTTACCACTGCAACTGCTTTGATAGCTGAGCTATATATAGGACTAAATAAGAAAGCCCTCAAAAATCAAGATTTATAGCCCAAAACACTCCGAGACTTGAACTGTACCAGCCCTCGTGGCTATGACCACTATAAATTAATTTCATATTGCACAGCATTTTAGTGTCAATACATTGCATGGCTTCAGAGGAAACAAACACAAAACGTACCATGTTTTGGGGGTAAATGGCAGCAGGAATGGTGCCCTGCAGGCTCTTTTCCCAGGAAACTGGAATTGTAGGTGTTGAAATGATGGCCAAAGGCAGAGGAAAGTCTGGAAATCACAACTGTGCCAAGGCTGCACGCACAGCTGTCGCTCAAGACTGACACGCAGCCGAGGAGCTGAGCGTTACAATTTGCTACACTATTAATTTCTCTGTTAAATTCTAGTATATTTTATAAAGCCTGTATTCTCATTACAGCCTCTGGGGCCATAATTGTTATGCTAATGCAGGAACCTGGGAAGGGTGGCTGTGGTGAACTCATCAGCTGCTCTCCCGTTGCCTGCAGTGTGCAGCCAGCTCTTGGCTGAGATAAAGCCGAGCAGGAGGTGGTTTTGCGATCTCCCATCTCCCTTCGTGGCACATCACAAATCACAGCTGGCAACTGGGGAACCACCTTCTTGTTCTGCTCCTGCCACGCTCGTCCTGCAGCGCAGGGGTGGGAGAGCTCAGCCCAGGCACCTCGAGCCTCCAGCCGAGGTTTGATACCAGACACGGGCAGCGCGTTTGCTCGGGGACTGAAAATAAAAGGGCTCCTCGCGGCGACAACCAAGCGAGCGCTGCGCAGTTGTGTCTGTGCGAGATAAGATCACAGTCGCAGAGGCGGCAGCAGCGTTTTTGCAGCATCCCCCGGCACCCTCGGGGCTGGCAGAGGGGCTGGAGAGGCTCTGAGCGCGCACTGCGCAGGTGACTTGAGCACTGCTCACCAGTTCTGCCCAGCTTCAGAAGGGGTTTTTAATAAAAACCGCACAGCGTTGAGGGAAGTGTCCCTTAAAACTGAAGGACTGATGTTTGGTGTAGTACAAAGCTTTAAAAAGAAGAAGAAAAAGAATATATATACATGCATAAGAATTTTCAAAATGAAGGGAAGGCACGCGGCTTCCAGGTCTCTGATCCTGCCTGGCTCTTCGCTCCGAAGGCAGCTTGGTGTCCACTGGGTGCTGAGCTGTGAACCACGCAAGGGAATGGTTGTGGTGGTGGGTTTCATGCCACGAGCCAGACAGAAATCAACCTCTGATTACTCATGAGTCATATATTGGCTCATCAGCCTCTCGGTGCGTGGGGTTTGTCTGCTGTGGACACGGCTGGGGCAGCAGCTGGGGCTGGTGCTGCTGACCTGGTCTGCGTTTAAGGCAGGACACAAGCTTCTTAATCAAGCTTTGTAAGCCAACTGTCAGCAGCGATGTCTGCCCACCCAAATCCTACCCTGCAATCGGTAAATTAAAAAAAAAGAAACCCAACCAAAACCAAACACGAACCCAACAAAAACACACCAACCCCCCCCCAAAAAAATACTAAAACGTCAAAAAAAATCGACCTGATCGACTTGTACCTATTTTTCAAATTTTGTTGCTGTTAAAGAGGTTGAATTGTTGCCTCCCACAAGGCTGCTCTGATTCATGGCAACACACGGGCATTGTGTGCTTGGTAAATCCCAGCAGATATTTCCGCTCAGTTTTTGCAGCAACAGTTAAAACCCCTGACTGCCTCGGCATACAGATTAGGGCACGCACGAACCAGCTTCATTTTAACATAGTACTTTTTAACGTTCCTCCTGTGGAGCAGCCGGGCTCACTCAAGGCAGCTACAAGGTTTAATAGTAAAGCAGATGAACCCCCAAACCGGGAATTATGCACGCAATGTACTTCACACAGAGATAAGCAAATGGAAAGCGGCTGAGCCAGGCATTTCATCCAGCTCGCAGCTGATGAGGGGTCGTTCCCTGCAGTGTATTTAGCAATGATTTGTCCGGTCTAGTGTTGATTATCTAAACCAACACAGAACTGCCTCTGTTTCTCCAGGGAGATTGTTTGCAGCCAAACTCACTGCCAAAAGGTTTTCCTCTGCCTTCGTTACATCTCACCTCTCCACAGCTCAGCCTTCAGCTGCCACACTAATTAATTCCCTGTTTTCATGGGTTCCCTCCTTGCAGCCATTTTGTACCATGCTACATCTTCTTGGCTCTCTTTAATCATCACTTAGTCAGGCTTACAGCTTTAATTCTTGTGATCTTCTGCCATTGCCCAATTCCCTCCTCTCAGTCACTGCAGCTGCTCTTTGTAGCCCCTCCAATTTGGCTGCCACCTCCTGGTACGAGAGCCATCCCAAAATGAACAAGTTTGGCTTCTCCCAAGAGAATCAGATCAATACCTTCAGAGCCGTGCTGGGTGGAGGATTCCTGGTGACTTCACAGAGCTCCAGCAGAACAAAGATCCCGAGCAGCTCAGGGAAGAGGCACCTGGAACACTGATAATGACCAACAGTAAGTGGTGGGTGTATATACACCCTTAAGGAGACAATATGCCAGTGGGATATCCATGGGATATCGTGCCACGCTACCAAAATGACACAGGACTGGAGACATACAGAAGATCTGTACCCCCTCAGGGACAAAAAAAAAAAAACCCAAACAAACCCAACTTATTAATATACTATCCCAGGCCACAGGAGACCCATGTTGTTAACTGCTCCTCTCATCGAGGATGTTCTTGCCAAGCTCGGCACAACCATCCCAAGAGGGAGCAGTAAATGGAACTTTAAGCCATCCCTTCCATTTTGATCCCCACTTATTCCACCTGCCACCCCTGTAACAGCCTCACCTCACATGCCTGTTTATTTTCTTTCAGGAATACAAGAGCCATCTCACGTATTGTGTCTCAGCCACCCCAGTTCAAATATCCCACGGGAGAGAAGAGTCACGACAAAGCAGTGTCACCCCCAGTTACACCATTTGTCCGTGGAGGAGAAGGAAGAAAAGAAAGGGATGACATGCATTTGTTACTACTTAAGGCACACAAAAGCCCTTGTCTCCTAACTGAGGACCCCAATATCAGGATCAGCTGTGCCAATACAAGCTGTGTTATTACCTCTGCTGTACAAAGCAATTTGGTTTTTATTGACCACTCGCTATACAGGGCACTACAACACACTCCTCTCATTAGAGCCTGTCAGTCAGAAGGCAAAGGAAAGCAAAAGCAGGATTGAAAGAGAAAGCAGCCCTTTGCAGTCATGAAGATAACCTTGCTCGAGCAAAAGCACTGACAGCAGGCAGCCAGGACTGCAACAAGGAGCTGTAAATGATCAAGACAGCTGGGAATTTCAGACTCTGCAAGAAAAACCTTAAAGCAGGTAGAACAATTTACCTCCCCCAGGCAAGAAAACACCTACAAAATTGCATCCAAATGCAGCACATCAAGGGAAGATTTGTTAGGGCTCTGGTTTTGTTTATTCTCCCCCCGTGTCAGTCTGCCAGACAACCTCTGCTTGCAAGAGACCTCAAATACCGGGAGCTCTTCTGTCTCCTTGGAGAAGATGGTCAGAAATCAAATTTTCCCCAAATAATTTAATTTGGTCTCCTTCTCAAGTGAGAGTTCCCACAATTTAGAACCACTTTATGCACCCCACCCCTACCATTTCACCTTTCCTTACAGCTGAGGGATGCTCTGGCCTGGTGCAGCCAACTCTGCTGGAACACTGCGCTCTCAGAGCAGGGGTGAGTTTGGCTGCTGTCAGGGAGGGCTAAGGGAGAAAGTTTTAAGGCCAAACACACAACAGACAGAACACGCAGAGGATGTTCAGTGTGGAGAAACCTGCATGAAACAGATACGGGTCACCCCAGGGCAACAACCAGCCACCACCACCTCCATCACAAAGTTTGTTTTAATCTACAGCGGGGTATTGGTGAATCCAAAGCCCAAGTACTTATTATAGTTTAGCTCCCTGGTAAAACACCACCCACCCAGAGGCTCGAGGCGAGGCAGAACTGGCTGCCTGGGAGGTGCAGGGTGGAGAACACAGGCTATTTCTGGCATTACCCCTCGACGGTAGGATAGAACTAGAGGCTGAACTGTAAGAAACATCTTGAAGACTCGGATTTCGTGATGAAGGACATATGCTTTTGAGGGATGGGGGATTATCAGGAAGAACACTTCATGGGAATACTTTGCCCTCCTCATCCCTGACAACCCAATCAGTTTGCAGAACCCAAATGCATGGTTAGATCCCAACACCTCAGGAAGAGCACAACTACATAAGTCCCGAAGAACTGTCAGTCCAGCCTAAAGCAAAAAGGTCAAGGACTTACTTGTCCCTTTGAGATAATGTGGTCAGATCCACAAAAGATATTATTTTAAAAATAGGTTCTTACCCTTAATTTGCATCTGGTCACCAAGGCTCAAAGCACCAGCTCCTTGTCTGCCCTTGCACGGTGAGGTGACATCAAGCCCAGTGGAATAAGCAGCTCCTGCTTTCCTGACTGCAGGAGACACAGGGATGTGAGGAATGCTTCTGTTTGAGACTCAGTCCACAAACTACCGCCTAAGTTCAGCTTCCAAACCTAAATGAGCAGCAGGGCAGGTACAAGCAGATCTTGGTATCCAGAGGTCTTCCAGGTCAAGACAAGGCACCTCAGTGAACCCCAGCGGGTCTCTGACAGGAAAGCTTTTCCCTTAGGAAAAAGTTTTCCTCCCAAGAGTGTTGTAATTCGGCCCTGTATCCACAGTGCAGATGTTAAGGGCTGGAAATGGAAGCTGGGCACGGAGAAAAGCAGACTTTGGAATCAGTGGGTCAGCGTGGCTGCTGGCAGTTCAGAAGCAGAAAATGAGATGCATTGAACTTCTTTCTGGTCAATCTTTATTTTACACATTTGCATCACAGCAGGGAAACCGAGTTACACAGACCGTCCTGACTTGTCTCTACCTTGCTTCTCTTCCAATACTGTTTGCTGTTCTTTTAATAAAGTTTAAAAAAATACTGAAAAAAAAAATCCATCTTTTTATCTGAACAGAAACTGAGGAATAGGATATTTACAAGTCACCAAAACCCCCGGAATTGGATCTTGCTGTACACAGGAAAGAATTTTTTTAGTTCTTCTGGAGGTCATTTACTAAATGAATTCCAAGCTACATTGTACAAGGTGCCCTAAAGCTGCTTAAAGACACAAGAGGATCTAGAATTAATTATTAATAGTTACTAAAGGGCAAGGGAAGCTATTTAGACCCATACTCTGTTTTGACAGAGCAGGTACCAGCCCCATGCTCCAGTATCCTGGCTACAGGATGAAGTGCTTCTGATGACGTGGAGGTCGAGCTCTACTTTATTACACAGAGAGCAGAACATCAAATGAAATCCCACAGGGAGATATTTATTCAGAATTGTCCTTTCTCCAGGATTGCTGCAGTCAAAAACATAAATGGGTTCTTGAGCCAGTCAACCTACAAGGAGTGACTCTTTTGTCAGCCACTTTCTTCCAGGACCATCACTCTACACCTAAGTGAGGATCAGTATTGTCCTAAATCCTGTTCCAGCCACTTGTGAGTACGTGTCATGAGCAGTTCTTACAGGATCAATCCTTGATCCAAGCAAGAAACTACACAGGGGGAAATACACAGCTTCCCAATATTGCTGAGGAGAAGTGATTAGTAAGCCCAAGACAGCATTGCATCAAGCAGCTACTAAAAAGAAAAAAAAAAAAAGCCACATTAATCCAATTTAGAACAACATTTTCCAGCAAATTGACCCCAGGGAACACAAAGTAAGATTGGTTAAGTGCCTCTGGGCAGCACCACCTCAGCTTTCATGAAACATTGGGGTTACTGGCATTACACACAAGGTCACAGGTTTCAGACAGTGAGTCCCATCAAGTTCAAACATCCCTCCCCCTCCTGCAGACCACAGCTCCACACTCTTTGTACACAGGGGAAAAATGGGGACATGCTGTGTGAGTGAAGTGGAGGTCATAACACAGAATCCATAAAACACATCTGCTTTAAAAGTGACAGCAGTCTGTCAGCTGGCATGGCAGCTCAAATTGAAGGAGACAAACCTACCAAAGGTAGACTGAAGCAAGGAGAATTTCCTTCCCTTTCCTTAATAGCTAAGCAACTCCAGGTCTCAGAGTTCAACAGAGCATACAAATACCCAATATTTGCTTCAAAGTGGGCAGTTTTCAGATAGACAACAGAAAACCTTCCTCCTTTCTTGTCAATCTCATTGTCAGTGGCCAGACTGCATTTCTCTTCTCTAAAAGGAGCACGCTGTAAGGAAAAAAGACTTAACACACTAAAAATCTTCCACTGGACTTCCACCAGATGTTCACACTGGAGTGCTTAGGACATGCCCTTCCATGGCCAGAAGGGATGTTACAGTGCTCAAGGATACGTGGTGGATGCACACTCATGCTACAGAGAGCCCACTCAGCTTAGGAAAATACATCTTCCACACTACTTGCTCCAAGACAAAACACTGCAATGCAGCAAATTTTTACAACATGCTCCCAGGGTATGCCAGCATGGAAATCCAGGGACAGGGCACTCAGCTGGAGAGAAACACCGAACAATGCACCGCACAGATCGTGACACGCCGAGTTCGACGACAACATGAAAGAGCATCTTAATAGGACACCATGCGGCTTCTTCAGCTCAAACTGCTCCACTCTGAGCAAGCAGCAGCAGTGTTCCACATGACCCCATTATGTCCTGCTTTCCTTTAGTAAGTCTCTTGATGAACCATCAAGGAAAACATTTTTCCAGCCTGAAGAATGCAAGAGTCTGGCAGTGGCACTGCAAGGCTCCCTCTGGAAGACACCCTGAGCAGTGACAGCGGGAGGGAGGAGTGCAGCAGTGGCATGTCATCATCAACAGGGATTTATTGGGGCATAACCTGCATTACAACTGAAGACTGAACCAATCTCACTTCTGTCTGCAGAGGGTGCCGAGTGCTCCACTGCAGCAACATATGGGAAAGCATTCCAACCATTTATTCCAAATTGCACCAGACCTGCTGTCACTGTACTGCTGTGTCCTGTCAGGGGGATTGCTTCAGTTCCCCTGAAGTAAGGCTGTATCCCAAAGCAATCTGTAATTCACAACAGATTCCCTGTGAAAGACAGGGCTTCCTACGGCAGATCAGCAGCTGTCAGCACGTGAAAGGCAGGCACTGATTATCCTGCCCGGGGAGCTCCGAGCTGCTGCACTCCACCAGCCCTGGAGTCATGCAGTGCCAGTCATGCAGCTGGGGGTTTGCCTGGGAGGAAGGGGAGGGAGCAGCCCTCTCTTTGATGCTTTGCAGTGCAGCACAGTGTGCGACAGAAGCACAGCTGCATCCTCTTCCATCTTCCACCACCCCACCGTCCAATCCTTCACACACCCCTGCAAGACACTTCCTGACCTGCTCCGAGCAATTCCCCCAGAGCAAGTGGAAATTTACTGCAGCCGTTCCCAAAGTGAGAATCTTTCGGTTTTTTGACTTGTGCGTGACATTCATTTTGCTTCCCAGTGCCCAGGTTTGACCAGTTCCTGCTGCTTGGCATCCTGCACTAAGCACCAGCTGAAGCTGGTTGTAGAGCTGACTGCTGAAACTCAGGGCTGAACTTGGAAAAAGCTCTTCCAAAAAATATACTTCCGGAATACTGCTGTGACTTTTCATGCCAAGACAAAAAGAAATGACCCATTTTCTGGCCTTTGACTAGTGAGCCAGGGACTTGGCAGATAAACCTACACCAGATGCAACTTCAGCAAAAAAAAAAAAAGTGCATATAAAAAAAGAGAAACCTGAGACTGAGGTAACAGCACTTGCCAAACTGTCAGCTCCACTGATGCTGAGGTATGGAATAGGCAGCTGTTTGGAACCAGCTCAGCACTCACTGGGATCCCAGCACAGCCCTCATGTTTTTGGGTGAAATGTCACAGCCATCAGAATTTCACATCCCATTCACAAAAGGAATTAACATGTTCTAGAGCAGCAACATGTCCAGACAAGGCTGTTACTGCACTTTGTTCCCTACAGCACATCCTTATCCCTTACATACCTCTCAGTCCCAAGAGACTAAGCCTCCAGTGGGCTTCTCTGAACAAAGTACAGCCTGTCTGAGCAGCCCTTTGGATGCAGCGAGTGACAGTTCCACAGGGACAGAGAAACTCTGCAGAGCAAGAGGATGAGTTTTCCAGGTATTGTATTTAAGGATATGATGAGCTGGATCTGCCTTTGTTTATGGTCCAATTTCTCACACCTCAGCTACTTAATATGCAGATTTATTCTTACAGAAGGTCTAAAAGGCCCATAGATCACCAAACAGCCTCTCTAGTGGTGTAGGATCCGTTGCCACTAAAACTGTCTCACTGCAGGCCAATGACACCAAAAGTCAAACTATCAGTCTTGAGATTACCGTGAAGTTATAGCTGAGGAGGAAAACAGAAGAGGACTGTGCACCCAGAGAACAGGGCTCTTCTCATGCTGTATCTGAAGAGAAAGCAGTTCCAGGTATCAAAGCAGGTACATTTGTTCCTACCATCTCCATGGTGCATAAAACCAACATGTGGGAAAAGTGGCAACTGGAGAAAGTGAAGCTGCTCCTCAAACAGCGAGTCTTGGTACACACACTGCTCACCAAGAGCTCTGCAACCCCTGCTCGACAGTGAGGAAGTGGTTCAAGATTCTAAAGGAAATCCTCCTTCTAAGCTTGAAGAATAAAATTATCTAGTGGCTAACAGCCCTCTAATCAGTTGTGCCCCAGAGATTTAGTCTCTTCAAAAAAGCAATTCCTAACTGAGTCCATAAGCAATGCTGGCACTTCCAAAGCTCTGATGATGCCTATCCCTGTCAGTCTGGCAGAAGGACTTGGCTCAACAGCATCACATTTCAGTGCCTCTACATCAATATTAAGGCTTCAGTGGGTCAGTGATTTATACTTGATTTATTTTTCTTACAGCTTATCCTCATTACATCAGTGAACCACTTCCATCCTCCCCCAAATTAACAACCACTCAGCTATAACAGCAGCTGCCTCACTGACCATAGCAGGGACTACAGAGAAAATCCATGTGGCATTTGCAACACGTCTGTAAAGACTCCACTGACAGTCAGGACTCCCATATTTCCCTGCATCAAGGTTCTGGTCATCTTCTTTCCTGACAAAAAACATTTAGGACTGGGAGCTGCAGTTGCCTGCCTTTGGTGGCAATACTGTTTTGACCAGTTCAGCTCGTCTCAAACAGCAGTGCCATTAATTCCTGCATAGCCAGACAGGTACAAGTAGCCATCCAGAGAGGCCAGGTAACTCAGGATAAGGGTGAACCAGAGGTTTATACTGCAGTAAACTGGCTAGACAGATTGCCACTGGAGAGTCTGGTACTGTTTATACTGAGTCAGAAAGGAGCAACTTCTGAAATACCTTGAAAATATTTTATCAAGCAGACCAAGGTGCTCTGGGTCACAGCTTGAAAGTAAATGTTGAGGATAGCGTGGCAGACACCTAAAAAGCAAGCATCAGTCTTACAACCTCTTGTGTACTTCTTGTCAGGTGGGGGTGAGCCAAGAGGCGCTCCATGAACAGCGGAGAATGTATATCAATGCTCACTGCACTGTGGGCTCAGTGCTTTAATGGAGAACAGCCACTTGTTTCCTGTATAGTAACACATTTTAAAACCTGGCACGTTCAGGTGGATACCTGCATAGATAAAACAAGGAGATACTTATCAACTCTCCCACTGGTGTGAGCAGTGGCAGAAGTCATCTCATCCAATACCCACTCAATCTCTTAAATAAGTGCAGTTGCTCCTACTCATGTTCTGCAACGTTTTGTCCAAGCCAAAAGGAGAGTTTACAAAAAGAAAAAAAACTTACATCTCTTATCTTCTTTTCCCACCTTCTGACACGCTTTTATAACTCCTGGCATACATGTTACATAGTGTGTGTGTATATATATATGCACATTATATAAAATATATACTTTCCTTACACACTGAAGGTCTCTCTTCACATTAGCATTACACATTCTGAAGAATGCAACTGCAAACAACTCAGGGTACAGAACTGATCCAGAAAGGGGGGAAAAAAACCAGAATAAGCTACCCAAAATCCCTAGGAAAGCTCTGCACTCCTTGCAGGTACCAGGAGATCCCATTTTCTTATGATCAAAGGAATAGTTATGTTTCTGCACTGCTGTTCTCCCCCTAGACACACACCCCACTCTGCCGTTTCAGTGGTGGGAAGTGCAAGTTGCTCCCTTTCCACTGAGAGTAATATTAATAAATTAAAACAGTTCCTCTGAAAGTGCTGCCTTAGTCCAGTCCATCATGCCGTGCTTTCCCATTCGCCCTGGGGCTCTGCTGAACCGTTCACCACTTTCTTGACCTTCTTCATGCCCTCCATTACTCCTGAAGTCGTCACCCTGGAAGGGAAGGGAGAGACATCAGCAATCAGACCTTGAACTGTAACATCCATTTCACCAACAGCCCACACTCATTTTCCTGTGCCTATCAAACGACACTTCTCACGTGTCTCTTTACCCAGTCAGAGCAGTTTCCATGTTTGGAACTCTCCTGTTGCTCCCATTTTGCAGCCAGGTATCACCTTGGACACGACACTGATGGGTGTTGGGAGCAAGGCCACCGTCCTTGAGCACCTCAAGGCCCTGCCCATCTAGCATTAAACTAAGCCAGCAAATAGTATTTACTCATACTTGAAAGAAGAGTTAAAGAGTTAAACCAGGTGTTTATTTGCTAAATTTGAGCAGTTTGCTCAAAAGAACATTTTGCTATACAGCTGAACACCCTCAGTTCTGTGCACTGAAGACTTTCTCCTGCATTTGCAATGCTTTGAATAGGTGCACCATAATACACAAATGCACACTCAGTGGACACTGTCCCAAATGAACCTTATTAGCTTAATGCACACCAGCTCCTGTTAATAGCAAAATTACTCAATGAGCAGCAACAAAACAGAGGCGAGAGGTCATCCTTTTTATACCACCCAAGGCTGGATTTGTCATGACAATCTGACCATTGAACTACAAAGCCTCATAATGCCATTCAAACATTAGGCAGACTGAACTGTTTATCCAGGCAGAACAGCAGCACTCCTCTCGGAACTGCCTCGGCTCTCCAGCAGCTCTTCAGCCCAGCAGCTTCTCTGCTGCTACACAAAACAGGCCATTAGGATGCACAACACATTTCCTTTATTCTTTTCCACAATGTGATTCTCATTCCGTGCAGGCATCTTTTTCTCCCCCCTCTGCCCTCCCCACCCCCAAATGTGATACAAAGGTTATTTTGGATGCTGGAAGTAAGAGTGCCAATAGCTCAGTGCATTCCCAAGGGATGCCTGGAAGCATACACAGAACTGTCCTGTTCAAAGCTGCTGCTGTCGGTCCTGTGTGTGCTTTCACCTGCTGTTTACCGTGTCAGAATGCTTTATTTGATCAGAGCTGCTAACAACATCTTCACAGCATCACCCCAAGAGGAGAAGTCATCTTCAGATACACTCTTCTGATAATGCCCTTAGTTCCACATTAGATACCAGCTTCTATTCATGTACTGTAAAAATAATTCACTCTGACTGCTGTGTTCAGTGACTCTCTAGCAGTGGCAGTAGTGGGTTCACCTCAGAGTGGGCCTAGATGAGCTTGTGCATAACAGGAAAGTGTCACAAGAGTACAGATAAAATAAGTTTATTCCCTATTAAAATAAAAAAGAGTATAGAGAAAAATAAGCAGATTGGTTAAAGGAGAAAGATGGAATTATTAAATAAACATTTCCTAGAAGAGATCAAACTTATCAGCACAGAGACATGTAGATCTCTATAAGTTATCCCTGCAGACAAAGGTTTCCCCACAGTCACAAAGGAAAAAATTTGGAGAAACATAAGCTAGACAAAAGCAAAGTAGATGGATAACTAATTGGAAAAGCATGCATTGAGATGTACTTAATGGTTTCCTGTCAAAAATGTAAGAACATTGAGTGTGGTTCCAGAGAGGCCTGTCCTGGGTTCACTTCTATTCAGTATTTTCAGTAATTGCCTGGGTAATGGAATAGAGAACTTGCTTATTAAATCTGCACAAGACACTAAGAGCTGCATATCAGAGAACAGGACTAGAATGCTGAAGCATTCTGGCAAATCAAAGTGGTAAGTCAGGAAAACACGGGAGGATGCAGCAAGACAGCTACAATGTTTACTCTTCAGAAACAATCAACTTTGTAATTACAGATTCAGGAGTAAGTATCCATTCAAGGAAGAGCCAAAGATTACCGTGGACTACAAACACAAATGAGCATCTAATACACTGCAGCAATGCAGCAGCAGACACACTGGGATATATAAAGAGGGGTTTTACACATACATGACACCAAAGCAGGCCTAGCACTTGACTCACAGCTAGGAAGATCCCACCTGGCACACAGCCTAGATTTCACTGCACTCCAGCACCATTACAAACCCACTGCACACCAAGGTGATGACAGAAGGAATGAGATGTTACGGCTATGAGGGAATGATCTCCTTCCCACATTTATCAGACAAACAACTACATATTGAAACTGCAGCCAGGTCAAGCCATGTCCTTTGTCACCAGAGAGGCATTTGCTGTGTCCTGCCCAGTAACAGCAAAGAACTGGGAGAGATGTCAGCGTGGACTCTCCAACAGTGAAGGCTAAAGCCGATCTCAAGAGCTCTGTTCTTGTCTCGTGACAAGTGCATGAAGTAGCTGTGAGTCCTCCTTTTCTCAGATTGCCAATTGTACCTGAACAATTCCTCTCCCTCTCAAAATCAGTCCAGCTTACACATTTTAGTGCCCAATAAAATAAGGGTAGCAGCACTAAGACCAAGCACACTGCAATCCCCATTACTGTCCTCAGAGCAGTCTCAACACTTCAGTTCTGACCTGCAATATGGCAGGGAAATATCCCTCACCTGCTCCCTGCTGAACTGCACTTCTAGCCCACAAATTAGCAGCAGTTAAAATGCAACAAATCATTCTCACTAAACCATCTCTCTCCAGAGAGCATTTTTGTGCCTGTCAGGCATTTGCAAACGAGGCACAAAGGTTGTTCCCCAAACACTCCATCCTACAGCGCTGCAGAAATTTCATGGGTTTTATTTTATTCCTGCATTGCATCCAAGGTATCAAGGAATGGCTAAACATACAGAAGTGTCTCCAGCCCTCCACACTGCTGGATCTCAGCTGTCTTTTCTCCAGTTTGTTGCTTTATACTCCAACAAGAAGCACTGCAATTCTGGCAGCAGCCAGCCCTTACAAGCTATTGCAAACTGGAGTGAAAGCTGATCAGCCATGGAACAAAAAAGCTGATCTCTGCAAGGGAAAGATGTGTTAGATGAAGAAAATCACTGCTAATGGAGAGCATCATGAATCAGTCTGCCATGAAGCAAAACCTGAGAGAAAGCAGAGAAAGGCAACCAACCAGGACGTCAAGTCTCAGCACAGAATTGGCTGCCTCACGATGCTGTGAGAAACTCCAGATCCCAAGGCAGACCAGTGTAACCACAACAGTTCACTGTGTTGAGGCTGTTTTGGGTGTTAAGGAGAAGCAAAGTCTCCTCACGCTGAGTAAGATGGATTTACAGACTCAAGAACAAAACCATTAATGGTTTCTTCTCCTGCAATTCTTCCTCCAGTGGAAATATCTTAAACCCCACATCTTTGTATGAACATTCTCAACCAAGATCTGTAGGAGAGCATTTTGGTACCCAAATCTAAAGCAACGAAATAATAAAATAAATAAATAAATAAATAAATACCACCACCAAAACTCCTTTTTTTTTTTCCCCTTCCTCACCCCCATCTCATCTACTGTACTGTTTATATTTTTGTGTTCATGCCCCAGAAATGGCATTAGGACTGGAAGCCTGACAGCTCTTTCTGCCAAGTGTGGCTGCACCTTTTCAAGCAGGGAACTTCAATCTAACAAACTGTCAGCGATGAGCCCACGTACTGACAGAACGAGCTGCCCAGCACAGAATACACAGCAAGGCTCTTTGCTCATGATGAATAGCTACTGGCCCTGCTTGGAAAAGAACAGACTGGTTCTAAGCTCAGGTCTAGCCACACTCTCCTCCCCACCAGCACAACTTGTGTTGAGCCTGGAATAAATGCAGAGAAGGTCCTGTAATGTCTGTGGATTCCTTCTCCAATACAGAAGCATGTTAGCTGAAAAGACTTATTACAAGTCACCTTTGCTGTCCCTGATTTATGTTTTATTCTTGAGAGTTACAAGAACTTCCAGAGAGAAGAGTTGTGCCTTAAATTGCTTCTGTCACAGACACCTAATCTGTGGATTTTTCTTGATAGATTGAAGATTTCCAGTGTCCTTAACAGTATTTACATTTATTGCAAGATCAAGCTTTGTATAGTTTGCACTGCATGAAAACAGACACGAGCTAGAGAGCTGCTGTTGAAATGTCCTTTTTTTAACTGCTGGAAGAAAAGCAGGCCTGGAAAACAGGCTTGACCTCACAGCTTTCCCCTCTGTTGGCTCATAGATGTTGAGTCTAAAGAAACTGAACGCTTCTGTTTTAGAGAAGCTGATTTCACCAAAAAACCTCTGGGAGAGGAAAATAACCATAAAACCTGGCAATAAGACACAGCAGAACACCATGAAGTCTGCAGGATTTTACTTTCTGACATAGCCTCTGAAGACAAGTGGGTATTTATCACATAAAAGACCAAACACTCATGCAATGGTTAGTCAGGACACTGTCAGGCACTGAGTCACCTGCTCAAACAATCTGTGATTTCCCCTTACTCCTCCCCCCCACCAAAAACAACACTTAGTATTTATAAATGCAAGAAATAGGACCAGCGAGACCCAAGACAACAAGAAATTTAATACACTTTCAGTGCAGTGCTTCACCTGTCACAGAATGTGCATAAACTCTGCTTTTCAAATAAGTGCAAACAACCTCCCTGATGGAGGTGGGGAAGGGAGAACCAGACACAGATTATACCCTGCCAAGTGCCCAAATGGAGTAAAACTTCTGGTGAATCAGATGAGAAAAATTCAAGCAAGGCTAAAGGGAGCAACCCACAAAGCACAACAATGGAAACTCTCATGGCAAAGAGCAAAATGCCTTACTAGGAAAAGGCTCATAAGGAATTCTGATCTTCGGGTTTCTAGTAATTCTGTTTCACTGAGGTGAGATATAAATCACTGAATTACTTCATTAAAATTTCTCCAGCTTATTTCTGTCACATTCTCCTAAATTTAGCAACTTCTTTAATTGACTGACATCACTGCATTTGAAAGGTGTCCTATTATTAGTCCTAAAAGAACCCCACAAACCCACAAGCAAAAATTCATTAAGCACATAAGGCAAGGTTGAAATTCACTCCAACAGGCAACAAGAAAAAAAGCCCGTTGTGGTACAGTCACAAATCCTGCCACATCTCCAGTTCAAGCAGTGCCTTCCTGATGTCAATGTTTATTTACCAGCTGCCAAACTGAAATCAGTTTCTTACATAACCACTTTAACACCTATAAGTGAAAGTGATTTTAAGGTCACTACTCACTAGTTGGATTCCACTTGAAAAAATGACAGATTTTCTAGACCCAAAGCAAAAAATAACTAAGCATTAAAAAAGATCTTTGTTACCAGCGATATTTCTGAGAAGTTCAACCCCTTAGATTACACTTGAGGTTGGATTCTATGATTCAAACCTCCTTGTAGCCATTTCCCAGTAAGATCCACTTCTTTCTGAGCTAACTAGGAGACCAAACACATCCTGACTTTTTTTTTTTTTACTTCTGTATTAAAAATTGGAGAGTTCATTTATTTCATCCAAGATCAGGTAAAGGAGATTTAGCAAATTGGAAAAACTCTTAGGAATAGGCTTGTGAGCCTGTACATGAATTGCAATTATGCATGAAATGTATAACTACTAAAGGATTAGGCTGGCTCTGCTCCTATTAAGGCAGCAGAGTCTGTGGCAGTTATAGCTGTACCCAACACTCCTGGCAGGCAGAATTTCTTAGGGCAGTTTCTATCATAAATTCAGAAATCCCACTCATTTTCTAAGTCCTCAGAAAATCACTGCAAAGCAAATGACAGGGACTTAGGCTGAGCCCTGCTTTATCACTTCTCCAGACTAGCTCAGGTCCTGAAGCATTTGTGGTGCCTTATGGTTTAGCAGCGAGGAATAGAACAGGGAAAAGCATCAGCAAAAAAATCCATCTCCTTGGCTCAGTGTTGCTTTAGATAAATTTTTGCAAAGGTACAGGCTGAATGCCAAGACACCGTGGTCATTTATGTTCTGTAGACTGGCAGGTCGTTTTTGTTGTTGGTTCATGGTTTTGGTGGGTTTTTTTTATAAATATGAAGCGTTAATGACAATCTCGTTCATGTTCAGTGACATAAAGTAAACTCAGAAGCTTTATTACTTGATATTTTCATGGGCATCTTTTTGCCCAACAAAAAGCTTTACCAGCTTATTCCACACTACTGCAATAGCCAGGTCAGAGGCTCCTGTGCATAAACACAAATCTCTTTACACACACCAAACAGACACCTCATCTTTAAGCGTGTGGGCAGACCCGAATCTTTTTCAGAGAAGGATTTAGAGAGATTAAAGTAAACTGTTTTTAAACATTACTCAAATCAAGTGAAGAGGTAAAAAAAAAAAAAAAAAAAGGAGGGGAAGGGGTTTCTTACACAGCTTCCATCTCCAGGTCATCCTCATCGTCCTGGGAAAGCTGTAGATACGGGTTGTCTGACGCTGGACGGAACTTGTACCCAGTGAGGACAAAGAACACAAGTGTGGCCATTTCATCCAGCAGCTGCAAGTGAAAACACAAGGTTGAAGTTCAGTCCTGTAATGCTTCGTGGTCACACAACATTTCTCCTCATTCATAAGGTTCAGGGTTTAATGGCCAAGGAGCCTGTGCCATAGCAGAAATAAAGCAATTCCTGCCCTGTTATCATTAATCCCAGGCTAAAGGCTGTCAAACCCTTTGTTCTCTCAGCTTTCCCCGTCATTTTAAATACAGTTACAGTTCTATCCATCACTTCAGAGCTTTCAAAGAACTATGGCAAGACTTGGCTTTTAAATGAGGGTGGTGGAAATCATCCCTAAGTTATTTGGTATTTTCAACAGTTAATGTATTCCAAGGACTCCCTGCACAGTTACTTGGATTATATGTTAAGAAACCAAGTATTTAAAAGTCACTAGGCAATAAAGCCTGTAGATGGAAGAGCAAAAGCCTAATTCTCTGGCCCCCTGGGGCCTCAATTACACAGGGCAAACCTGACTAATTTTTTTTTCTCCGTTGTATGTTCTTGATTAATTTCCTTCAGACATCTTTAAATTGAAAGACTGAAAAAATCAATAATGCAATTACTTTCAGACATCTCATGTATAATCCAGCAGGCTCACTGGACAAACATAAGACTAAAAATGTATTCCTTCACCTTAAGCATATCACTGACAAAAATCAGGAGGAGACAGGGTGCAGCACTGTGCTTTGAGATGTTCTACTATAACATGAGGACCAATTTACAGATTTTTTTTTTTGGTGCAGTTACATCTAAAGAATAATAGAGAGGAAAAAAAAAGCCCAGGAATGGATGTATTTTCCTTTGCTGGCAAATACCTGGTACAGCCATTTCCACTGGAATGGAACAGCAATCTTTATGAGAATGGCAATGATCCGTGTGAAGTAAATGTAACACACAATCTGGGAAGGGAAAGGAGAAAGCGTGATGAGAACAATAGCACCGTCCTTACAGAACCTCTTTTTCCAGGGAAATAGCTCAAGCAATTCCCAGACAACTCCTTATGTCAGACTGGCCTTATTATGCTCCTCAATAAACATGGAAGATACAGGCTGAGGGCTCTACTGCTTGTTCAACATCCAAGTAACTCCAGCTGTTGGTAACACACTCACCCTACAGCAGGAAATGCTTTAAGTATTACGATTTCATAGAACTCGAAGAATCACCATTGCAATTTATCACTCTTACCACTTATAAGAGCCTGAAATGAGGCTCTTGGATATCATTAAGAAGCCTGTGTTCTCCTGGGAGATATACCCATGGCTCCCACTGACTTCATCACAAGCTGCACACATGCATCTCAAGGCACCATTTGGTCCCAAGTTTAATTTTTAGCAAGTTTACAGTATGTTATTCAAGCCCATCAATTCAACTGGCAGCTCAAGCTGTCTCCAGAGGAAATCAGGAAGTATTACAAATAGCTGGAACCAATTTAAAGATAGACAGAAGGATGCAACCACTAGGAAAAAAAAGGGAAGTTGCTTTTAGGATTGTAAGCCAGTTGACCAAGATGCCAAAGCACAGAGCTAGGATCACCTCCACCACATCCACCAGCTGTGGTAGCTTCCCACAAGTATTCCATTTAAGGGTTTGAACAGCTTCCAAGTGCTCTGCATGCCTGTGTACAGGTGTTTTACTTACCATAACATAGTAATGTCTGAAGAGCTTCAGCTTTGCTAGGTTAATGGCAGCTATCAAGAGAACACAAAGGTCCATCAGAAAATTGTTAAAATGAGACAGTTAATTTTTATGCTTGTCTGCAGGGTAGGCAAGCGGTCAAAACCAGGACTCAGTTAATCCCAGACTAGAAGGGTTTGTCTCACAGCCCACTGGGCACTCTAAGGTGGGCCAGACTGGTGTGTCCACACACTGGACAATTTTCAGGCTGGGGTGAATTCTCTCTTAAAAAGGAACTCAGATTGCTTTTACACTAAAGTTTATGTGCACACACTCTGCAAACTTCCTCTACCCACGTACAGCCAAGTAGATACAGTCACCTCACTCCTGCCAGAAGGGCCACACCATCTGACACCACCTCCTAGAAAATTCCTGTCTTTCCTAGAGTCCTTGTGACCTGAGCAACTTTGGGTAATCACAGCTCTGGGAACCACTGCATCTTGTTGAACTGCAGCACAGGCATTTTAACATCTAAGCAGGATGTTCGTGGCTCTGTCACAGCTTACAAGTGAAATGGGAAATCATCCTAAACAGTTATTAAACGCAAGTGTTCCAGTCACAAGCCGTATAAGCCAAGGCCCCGGGCGAACCTCCGTGTGTTGGACAGATCCCATCAGCTGGAGGAGCACAGCAGACACTCATGTGAACGAGCTGAGGTCAACAACAGATGGAACAGCTGTCAGCTCTGGTTTGAGAGTCAGGTTTTATATGTGCAGCAGGATTACAAAGGCAGACTCCTGATGCTTTTGTGACAACATGAGAGGCAAAGAGTCCAAGGTATGCTGACAGCGTACAGAGATGCAGCTTAAAGCCAGTGACACAAGCTGCCAGTTAAAAAATGTTGCCATATATCTACTGATAGCGCCTCCAAGCCCTCATAATGTATTTATCAGATGTGGAAGTGCAATACATTGTGCTTAAGATCACCTGCACCCCCTCACAGAATTCACCCCCAGCACAGATTTATAAAAGGCTGCATATAATTGCACATAAGGTCTTCCAGGTTCACAAGAGAGCTCCCAAAGAAATGTTTCACTTCCTGTGACAAAAACAAAGCAGCTTTTCTTAAAGAAAGGCAACATCAAATGCACTGCTCCAAATAAACTCCTGTGGCTTCCCACTAGATCAACTACAATGAAGTCAGGCAACATTCTGTTATAATTTGTATAATCCAGAGATCAAGAGTCCCTTCCCAGCTTATATTTAGTGTTCCATGAGAACCACTGAAAGCTACAGACTCCTTGAGACAACACAAACCCTCCTCCAGCAGAAACACTCCAAGAGCAGCACTTGACTAACACAAGGCATGATGGCCTGATGTTAAAAGCTTTTCCCAATAGAGTTGGTGAAAGATTAAAATGTGTAAATATGCAATAAATCATGAAGCAGGGAAGCAATATTGTCCTATTTAAAGGAGAGCTGCATTAAGTGTGACCACGAAGATCTTGTGATTTCCCACACACCGGTCTGCACACAGAAGGATCTATTTTGAACTCAACGCATCCAACTTCAGGAACTGCCACCAACTGGTGCAGTGACAGGCCATGAGAATTACCAGGCTTTGTAGTTCAAGGAACACCAACTCAACAGCTGTGATTCAAACTGCCAGTCCATCAGTGCTTTACAGTCAACAACAGCGAGCTGGGGAGTCATTTCTGTTGGATTCATGCAGTGCAGAGGATGAAAGGACAGCACAAAGACCTGGCTGCCAAGTGAAGTTTCACAGTGGCACCTCTCCCAGCTGATGAAGCACAGCTCAAGGTCTCATCTACTCATCACGATAATCAATACCAAGGAGTCGTAAGTTGGTATATCCACCCATCTAGAATGTCTGAGCATGGGAAAGAAGGGTGAAGGAAGGAAAAAAGGCAACCACCACCAAGCAGAAAGGCAAAAAAGTCACCTGTGGAAGCTGGCTTGCTGATTTATTAGAACCAGGTGCTCTCTTCTAGCTGCCTCAACAGCAGAAATACTTCACTATCAGATATTCAAGTCAGTATTAATGCATTTCTACAAAATTCTGCCAGTTTTTTTTAAACAACTCAAAGTTACAGGACACACTGTTCTGGAGAAAATCTAAAATCATCATTGCTTGGCATCAGCAGCCTATGATTTGCTTCTTCATAGTCTGAACGTGCTCCAAGCAGTAATATTTGAGCTTGCTGTCCTGGACACTTGAAGACTTCTGTTCACCTCAGCCTGGCAGCCCAGGCACCGACAGCAGCACTTGCAGGGAGTGAGGCTTGGCCAGCAGCTCTCACTTACAACGTGAACCACTTGCAGCCCCAACCTGTAAAGCTGTGATAACACAGCAGCAATCACAGCAGGCAGTAAAGGCTGGGTAAATTTATGTTTCAAGTATGATAACCATTCTGCAAAGAACAGTACTTAAATGCAGAGATGGGAAAAAAATAAAATTAAAAAGACTTTCTACCAAAGGTTTTACAAATTAATTCATACCTGTGTTCCATACCTTTCATAGGGTAATTAAAAAGATGAAAGCCATCTTTCCAAGGAAGACTCATAATATCTATACCTTGCTCCCCTCAGTTTTCCCTCTCTATCACCATTTACTTTAACAGCTTGTGTCTGCAATAGCCTGATCTGCCTCGATCAAAACACAGAACACCCCAGTATTTTGATAAGCAGTCTCCTTTTCAGATTGCCCCGTGCTAATCTCCAATGCTGACACTGCCTGGTAAGATGGAAAAAGGAAAGTTGGACCATCCACTGCAGCCCTGCACATCACACAATAAGCTTTTTGATGAATACATCTGACCTTTTCAGAATATGTATGTAATAACAATCCCAGGACTGCAGCTGAGGGCACAGGGGGCTCAAGCCCAGACAATACAGTACAAAAGGTAAACCCATAAAGCAGCAAGAGAACACGCCCAAGTACAGCTGAGAACATCTCTACAATGCTTTGCTTGCTCTGCTCACTCTGGTGCATTTGAGATGTGATCTGTGCCATTATCGAATTGCAAATGGAAGTTTTCTATTCTCCCCAGTGGTGCAGCACACATGTAGATCTAGACCTCAAAAAAGCAAGTCTGAGAAGTGTGGCTCTACAGTCTCTAGAGCACTCTGCTTAAAAGCACTCCTGTACTAGAAAGAGGAGGTCAGATAGACACAGCAACACTCATGTCACGCATGAGAAGGTGGCACAGACTAGTTCATCTTGAATATCCCAAAATACATCAGCCACTTGGCACAAAAGGTCTCCACCAGGGTCAGATCAAAGTCCAAAGTACAGGATAAGCAACATGCAGTTACTACACCAACCCTGGACAGCACCTGGGGCACCTGGAAGTGGTGCTGAGCTCAGCCAAGCAGAGGCTGCCCTGCACCACCAGGCAGGACCAGGCTCTTTGTTCACAGCATTTTCATGGCACAGCAGCAGGAAGACACTGAATACTGCAAGTGGTTTTTCCTGACATGGGGGCAAGCATGAGAGCACTAATCATTATTTGCCCCCTGCACAGAACACAGGGAATGTTGCCTGGGAGCTACACACTGCAATCTATTTCCCCTAATTCTGCTGCCAACTGTGACATGCTGCAGTGCTCCGGGAAAACAGCAAACCACGATCTGAGTGTGCCGTGTCACATTCTCATCACGCTGTCACACACAGAGGTACCAGCAGAACAAACTGCAGCAATGTTTTCAACCCCCACTCCTCCCTCAAACGACAGATGACACAATGACTAGAGTGGGTTATGAGACTTAAGAGGTCCGGTGACCCAGAGCTTGGCATTTCTAACAAAATAATATATAAATAATATATAAATAATATATATATACTCCCTCTCTTTTCTTATGATGCCTGTAAACAAGGTGGTGGCAGTTGAGCAGCTTTGCAACCTGAAGGATTCTAGGTCAGCTTGCAAGGCTGATTTCCTTAAATCTACAAAACATTTGCAATGCAGATCTAGGAATGGACGGAGAGCACAGGCTCCCATCTGAAGGAAGATATAGTGACAGATCAAAGGGGTGTAGCTAAGCACTTGCTTAAGTCTGAAGGTGGCGATTTTTAAAGGGGAAGGAAAAAAGCTTCTAAAAATGGGATGTTTACACCCACTGCTGTGCAAGATAAGAAGCCTGTGCAGGTCAGACTTACTGCTTTAAAGATCACCTTCATAGGAAAAAAGCAAACAACCAGGCAGCACAAACTAAGCTGTATCACTGTGCCATGTCCACTCTTCACTATCAATCCACAGCATCTGTGTATCTAAGGTCTCCCTGGATAATTATGGCCTTAGACTCATTCCTCCAGTTTTCCTATGTTAGAAGAACTTAAAATAATCTGGTTTAAATGACCAGCAGCTAGTAACTCCAAATCACTGCCACTTATAATAAGAGAACAAGACAAACAGTCAGGAAACACCACTAAGATACCAAGCCTTAGAAAGTCCTGGAGTTGTTAGTTTTAACAGATGTAAGGAAGCAAAAATAATTTTCCTTAGGTCTCTCTTACCAGCAAGAAGGTCACCAGAAGACTCAGTGCCAGGAAAAAAAACTAGTGAATGTACAGTATGTAATTCCCCAATATACCCTACAAGTTAATGAAGCTACAGGGAAAGCAGCCTTTGACCAGACAATAAATCCCAGCAGGCAACAGCCAGTCCAACAAGGACTGTCTGCACAAGATCCAGTTCTAACCACAGGACAGGCAGTGCAGCACTTAAATTGCATATAAAAGGATCCAGTAATTTTTACCACTTCAGGAGAAAACTACCTTCAACACCAAGAAAAAAAATGCTGGTGATTTGAGAGTTAGTGCTGGTTCTGTTCTTCATATGAGAAGCTGAGACACTGAGCAGCACCTCTGCAGAACAAGGCCTGCAAGGGAAGCCTCCAGAGCAAAGAGCATGTGGTTCTAGTAAAGACTATTCATTGATGAGGCTGCCGTGAATGATTTTACATTTTACAGTGCAACCAAATCACTTTTGGTTTTCTCAACAAGACACAGTAACAGCATGACATCATTAGGTCACATTCTGCTTCTGGCATCACATTGCCATCCACTTGCTCCCCGAGGGTCCTGTCAACAGCCTCTAAATAGTCAAAACAGATTGTGTTTCACAAGTGAGTCCCAGCACTGTGGCTCTCCTGGCTACGATCTGCTGTCAGCCTATGCAATGTTTCCCCTGAAAATATTTTCCTTAGATATTGTTTTATTATTAGTGTAGCATAACACAGTTGCTAAGTCCCAATCAGCACACAGTTACTGAACTCGCAGGATCTGCACAACCAGATGGCAACACCAGTAGGTAAAGCTGGTAACAGCAGTAGGTGATCCACAAGCAACATTCACAATAAAGAGCATCATTACCCATGGAGAACAACACAATACAGAGGACTAAAACAGCCCTTAAGGGCTACTGTGCATAGCACTGACTAACTGCAAAGAGACAGCCATTTCCTCTCAAATTAACATTTTCTTGTACACACCACAGTGCATCCTTCAGAACTGCTTGGGTTTACTCAGATCTGGATTCCACCAGTTATGAAGGACAGTGGACAGGTCCAGTCTCGATGCTGAACACCCTTGCTGTTGTCCACCTCTCCTTCACTCAGGATATCTGAAGTTAAGCAAACTCCATAGCACCATCTTGTGATAAGAACCAAGGTAGGCACGGGGAGATCACCTGGGGCCACACGGATCTGGAACTGGTGTCTCAGTTACATGCACTAACTGCTGTGTGCTCAGCACCAGGAATAGTCAGATCCACAGCCACCCAGGAAAAAGAACCAGGCCTGACATATGTGAAATCCCCTGTTCAGAAGAGATTGCTTCAAGATGTATCTAAATTTTAGCACTTTTTAACAGTAAGAGCATAAATACTCCACAACATATGCTTGGTGGACAACATATAACAAATTCATCAGTGAATGTCACTGAACCCGAGCGAACACACTGATAAGAAAGATACCAAGAGCATTAATGGTACATTATTAACATTGACCCTTATTACATTTGTCTCTATTCAAAATTAATAATTGTCCACCTTTAAGTTTTGAGGGTGGTTTTTTTGTGTATAGGGTTGTTATTTGAGGGCTTTTTTAACAGCTTGGAACTTAAAACCCCCCCAAATTCTTTGTAAGTATTGTTTTAATTTAACAGATGGCCAAAAAAAAACCCTAATCTGTGGTCTGAACAGAGCTGAGTTCAGTACCAGCCTTATACTTCACCTACAGAGACAACCACAGCAGTGAAAGCCAAGGAAATGGCTGGAAGAAGTATTCGGACCTGGAATACATCTCCAGAAAGGAAAAACAAGAATTAAAGGATAAGACTGGGTTAAAAAGCTGTTGCCAACAAATGACCTTCTACAAATGAAGCTTCTGAGAAGAATAAGCCACCAAATGACAGAAGATTGAAATGGCTGCCTGCTTCCAAGGAAATCAGTGCTGTGCTCCAGAGCTTGTACCTGAGGAACTAATTCAGTAGCGAGCAGGTAAGGCAGGAAAAGCACACACTACAGCAGCTGGACTTGGGTTGGCCTTCCATCCATCACCTCATTTCCACTGCTACAATAAACATCACTCCCCTTCCCACAAGCAGCCCTTGGAGCTGCTGTACAAACACGGACAAGTCAAGAACTCTGCTACACTGAATGCCAAGTAATGTTTTGTTTCATAATGAGGTTTGTTTCCTTCTATTTTGCCAGGAACAGAGTTCTGCAGAGATTGAAGTAAGGGGGTCTAGTTGGACTAACAGTCAGCAATTCTGGAATTCATTTCTAGTTCTGCTTCTGAACATTCAAGTGAGAAAAAAAAAGGCAAATCTGTCAAGATGATTTGCTCTAGATGTCATGTTTAGCTCAAGCACAGAGAGCTGTGCAGGCAGCAGAGAGGGAGTTACACATAGCAGTTCTGATAGTCAAAGCAATACATGAAAAAGGTCATTTTCCAAAAGTTTTTCCCATGAGCCCACTGAGGAAAAGCAGAGTGACACTAAAATAGTGTAGATTTATAGTTTTAGTTTACATATTTTAAATTAGCATCACATGTTTGAAATTCTGGCATTATGACATGAGGCATAAAACAGGAAAAAAAAAGACAGATTACTTGCCTTTCCCATCTGTTGCTGAAGCCTCCTGTAAATGTCTTATTGACCTGAAAAATAAAAATAAAGAATAGATTAGCTATAAGCTTTCCACTGTAGTCCCCTAGATCACTGACAAGTTTTGTTAGCTCTTTATGGCTGGGGTGTGATCAGAATTAACTGTGCTTGGCACTGCACACACTTCACCCTCATGCCCCCAGCTCAGGCAGTGAGCTCAAGTATCTCTGTTTCCTTGGGATTAAGAAAGCAGATTGCTAAAGCCCACTACAGCCTACAGAAAGGTTTGTGGGAGGGAGGGAGGGAGCAGAGTGAGAAACTGGGGCATTTTCCAGCATAATGCTCTCCACTTGTAAAATTAAGCTGAGCCACTCTTCAGAGAACTGTCAAGCATTTGGCATCTCACTGCTCTTTTAAGCTATTTTCATTTAAATAGTTGATTACAGCTTACACATCTACATAGGCAACTTATGTAACAGAAACTACCCTGCAGGAATGTAAATCCAGGGGCCAAGTCTTAGTCACCTTGCTCACATGAATCATCCCACCAGCTGCAGTGACACTACACAGATGAAAAAGGGGTAGGATTTTATGTCAGGGGCTTCAGTGCCGGTTTATGTCGGCACCATGGCAATGCAGGAACACTGGTTGCACACTATAAACAGTCACAGCACAGCTCACCCACATGCATTTGTTCTTCAGATACAGTTCCTTTATGGAAAGTGAGTTTTGTGACAGCCTATCACTAGGCTGGACACACGGATTTCGGCACTAGGCAGCAAGAACTGCAACTGTAGAAGTCACTTCTATCACAGGAAATCAGACTCTGGCTACAAGTTTTATTTGCCATACCCAAATATCTCAACCTCAGAGCTGCAGCATTTTGAGTGGAGAGGAGGAAAGGACAAGTGAGCAGTGCAAATTTCTTGGAATACGTTTCCCAGCCTTGGCAGAAGGCCACCAGGACTATGCAGGGCTCTTACTTTACACAGAATACAACTGGGAAGGGAAGGACACCTGAAACCCACCATCATAAGTCAAGCTGAGGCTTATTTCCATTTACTGAGCAACAGAGTTATCTGAAAAACTAGAGTTACACAATTGGGAGAGATGACATGTTACCACACATTTATATACATTCTGCATTTCAGAAAAAAATAGAGATACTGGAGAAAAAGAAGAATATTCTGTGTTTACAAACCAAGGAGACAGAAGCTACTTCATATCTTCCCTTAAACCCAGCTGTTTATCCAATTAAGACAAAATGCATTTAGAAGATAAATGTTCTGGCTAACTGGCAAGAAGCAACAATAGTGTTTATCTGAATTATCTGTGTTTTGGTCGGGTTTTATATAACCAACATTATTCCTTGCCAAGTAGAGTGGAAGGAAGGGCGGGGAAATGCTCCCTGTGGGATTATTTCTTCTAAACAGTCAAATAAACATGCAGCTACTCTGCTTGAAGGCAGCCCATGTAGCAGTCTAGTTTCTTATCTCAGTCAGCGAAGCAAAGTCCCATTTTTCAATTTAGAGAGTCAACACTTGTGCAAAAATCCAAGTTTCAAAAGCACTTACAGTCTGCACTGTGCTGGCCACATTTACATCACTACCCACCTTACCTTGTCCGCACTAACATCCCCAAAACCAGTGTCTTCCACACCACTAGACTGAAGTGTCAAGGCTTATGAAGTTTAAAAAAAGACAACAGAATGCTTGACTCCACAGGACCACTGACTTCTTTTGCTTCGCAGTATCCGGAGCTCTAACAAGCTGTCAATGCCCATTAATTCAGAAACAGCTCAAGCCACCAGGGCTCTGCAACCACACAGCACATACAGCAACTCACCATACCACTGGAAACAGGATGGCTCCACAGCACAGCAAGTCTACCAGGAAAAGGATTTCTTTCCACAGGCCGTATTCAGTCGTGCCCTCCTCTGTTGACTCTATGATAATGTACGCCACGTTCGCCAGCACCTGCACAACAAGACATGTTCCATGGCTTCAGAAATCTTCCAAGGAGACACCAGATGTGTGTTGCCAGTTCAGCAAAAGCCCAGTCAGTAACACCAATAATTTTTCCTGCAGCTCTACGTCGAGAAGTCACACGTTCAGCAATATCTTCGCAAGGTTTACAGGAATAAAACTGATTGGGACTTATTCCTGCTGACATTCAGAAAGTAGTTCTTTTGTTATATACTGTGCTGAATCTACTGTATCAGTAGAGAAAAAGAGAGCAAAATCTGATTGTTTTTAAATATAGAAGCAGGATTCTGCAGACGCACATACAGACAATAGTTTAAGCACATAATTCTAAATTAAACCAATAACTCAGACAGGTCATCAACCATTTTTTGGACTCCACACCTGAGCTCTGTAAGAGCCTCAAACATTAATTTTATACTTCTGGTGTTGCATCTGGGTAAGGGACTTCATCAGGAAAGGCAAAAATCTGTTCTATCTACAAAAAAGAGAAGTGCTGCTCTCCTGTGTTCTTCAGTTCCTGGACCAGGACACTGATCACTTTGAACACACTGGGAATGTTTCCCTCAGACCCACCAGGCCTACAAGTCTTGGGTTTTCCATTCTTATTTCCTGAAGTCACTCAAACATTTCAGAAGTGACAGCTTTCATTTAATTCCTCTGCATAATAATCTAGTACTGTTATCCAGCCCCAATGTTGTCCCAGCATGAATATACCTTCCTTATAGCCACTTGTTCATTTGCTGAAACTATTTGATCACCATTATCTCATGCTCAGTATAGAGGGAAAACCAGGAAAAATTACAGAAGTAATTTCTAGCCCAAGAAATTCCAGCTCAATTTGTACTGTAACCAATACAAGCAGTAAATATGTGATATTATGAGAAGTTTTCACAGCCTTTTCCAGTCTGCAAAAGCAGTTCTCCCCCAAGACAGGAAATATTGACACCCCTCAGTCCTCACCTGAAGTGGGATGACAATCATGAAAATTTTTTTGTCTTTATCTGACAGGATGTGTTTAATGAAAGCCCAGCCTGTGCCAATGAGGGCGATAGTGATGAACAGAAGGGCACCCTTCAGTCTGCAAGAGAAACAGGCATTGCAGTGAGAGACTTTATCACACTTCCTCTTGTGCCCAGGTTCTCTCCCACAGCCAGTAAAGCCACAAACCCAAACAAATGCTTTGCTATTCATAAATTTGGCAAGCACTTATCTGTCCCACAATGGTGGAGCAGATGTACTTGCCTACAACTGTGTATCACAGAGCAGTATTAGGCTTCATTCACAATTGTCAGTAAATGCAATCTTTTCCTGGGGGAGTCATCCATTCACCGTTGTGAACGGCAGCAAACACAGGCAGCTGTGCCCTCTTACCATTCACACCAAGAGCAAATTAGATACTTGAATATTAGTGTGAACAAAGGAAAGCAAAGCATTTGTTATCCTTTGACTCCTCCACCCACAGAAGTGCCAATTCTCCGCAGCTGCCCTCTGTAAGTGGAGCTTTCCCCTTCACTCAGAGCTGATTGCTGATTCTTAGGTACTGTGGTCTGAATGAGAAGACAACAATTTCCCAGTTTGCTCAGGAGGGAGGCAATTCATTCTATTGTCTGAATCTATCACGTCTATCTTCTGACATACTTACAGGTGAGTGATGTAATAAACAACAGCCCAGCCCTCAATGGGAAATCCCTGAGAAGAGATGTAGTGATAGTCGATCTGGAAGCAGAAAATACAGCACTTTACAAGCTGCTCTTCAACACCCCACCCTCTACAACACAGATCCGCTTGACAACCACTTCGAGTTTCATTTTCCAACCAGTGTGTGCAAACCCAGCTCTGTCACATTCAGAGATCACTTCCTCCCAACACATTCTAGTTTTGTTTAGCAACAATGAGATCATTTCCACTTGCTGCATTTCCTAAGTGTTAGTGGATGTATCTCGTACAATCTACATCCTTCCCACACACTCCCATGCTTAGCTATACTGAATCAACTGCATTTTGGAACCTCTTTATTCATTCATTGTTCAAGTTCAGTTGCATTCCCTGAACTAGAGGCTTTCTAGTTTCACTTTCACTGGAATCCAAATTCACTTCATTAGACTCCAAAAATATTTGTAGCAGCTATTTTACCACGAACATGAAGGTAAAGACCATGACTGGCACACACACTGAAGGATTAAATGCTTGCCACTACCTTTGTTTATGAGATCTTTACAGTGGAAAGTGGAAAATACATTTTGCAGACTTGATCTATCGAAAGTCTTAAAGCTGATAAGGTGAGGTCTGTTACCATACACCATAAATACTTCACCTACAGCAGTGCCCTTGAATTTTACAAACATTCATCAAGGTTTCCATTTATTAAAATTCACAGCAAGCCATGCAGCTGAAGCAGCAGCACAGCTCAAGCTTCCAGGCCAGCCTTAGATGGCCAAAACATCAGAAATTGCAGTGCTCATTAAACCCTCAACCCTTGCTGCTTCAACACTTCAGGCCGTGATCTCAGTTGTATTTAAGGTCAGAATTTGCTGATGAAAACTGAATCACTTCCACCAAAGAGCTGCAGTTCAGTTCCAATGCTTCAGTATTAAGGACAGTTCTCCCTCCTCTCCTAAGCAGATTGGTCTAACAGCATGCCCTGGATTCCATGTTTCTACTTTCCCAGGTGAACAACTTCAGCAGAGATGTTACACATACCGCATGGAAGACCAAGGACAGCGATTTTGTGAAAGGAAGGGCTGCCATGAGCCAGTGAATCTTAAAAGCATCATTTCTGGGAAGAAAGAAAAGGAGGAGGAGTGTCAACTAAAAGTCATCAGTAAAAAGAGGTACTTCTTTAAAGCCTTTAAGTGTCAAACAGTCACCCCCCAGGCTGAGCTGACTGTTAGTGTAAAAGGATTCCCTCTAACACTGCAGTTTCTGCAACAACCTGAACAATAGTTCAACTACATGCTCTAAACCCCTGATTTTTAAAAATAGTAATTAATACACATATCTTGCATACATAATCTTAACTGTTAGATAATTTGCTAAACATACTTCAAATGCCTATCACTCCACCCTTCAGCCCAAGTCCCTGCACCACATCACCAGGTGAACTCCTGAATACCAAATCCTCTGATCACCAAATGAACTTCAAACTACCAACAGTGCGGCCAACAAGTGAAATTCAGACTAACTCAGAGGAAAAGCCAACACTGAACCACAGGTGCTGCTGGATTCCTTTGCTGTGTCACAACTATTAAGCAGCAGAGGTTTCAGTTCAGAATTCCTATCACTTTCAATCACAATCAACATGTTTGTGGTTCTGTACTGCCATAAGTTGCCATTTCCCGTATGAAAAAAGGTGATCAAATTTCTCTTATTCATTTTCAAGTAGTGTTCTCCTTTAGACATCAACTACAGGAATTTCCTGGCTACTTTTTGCCACAGTATAGCTTAATGTGTCCACTACATAAAGAATTTTTAACGTAAGACTTGACTTCACAAAGACGTTGACAGAATCAGTTTTCAAATATAAACTGTGCGTATTAAACATAGAATATTGAGCCATATTTGGAGTGATTAAATCCATGAATTAGGCATTATAAGAGGAGGAATAAAAAGCAAAAATCAAACAAGTAGGCCCCTACTTGTCACTGACACCCAGCTAACCTGCTTACCTGCGTTTACGAAGTATGTGGATCCATACAGTCCCAGACAGGAAAAAGAACATGGCCATGGAAATGTATAGTTTTGGCAGTGGGATTTCACCTGCTGAGAGGTAGCTTTCAGGATTCTTTTCCGTAATTTCTATCTGAATATTAAAGGTGTGTTACATGCACAGTTGAAAAAAGACTTATTTTTAATTATTTAGTTAACAATTACAGTTCACAATCAAATTCACCCATTTAAAATGAGCTTTTCTGAAGCACTGACTGTTGGGAGACTCAAAGAAAAAAAGAAATCAAAGCCAACTCTTTATCCTCAAGACTCTCAAAACATTTTGCAAAATTACTCCCACAAGAATAACCTCCTTGAAAAACAATGTTTCAGTTATGCAACGTAATTGAAAAAGGCAAAGTAATTTTCCTAAAGAATAGTTGTTCCCTCTCCCAAACTTCACAGCTTTGCCCACCTTTGATTCAGAAACAGTATCTACAATATGCTGCCAGCCTGTTACCCCGTGACTGAGAAAACAGAAGCATTATTTAGCATCCAATTTATGCCCCCAAGTGGCTTCATTATATGTACGACAACTTCAGTAAAATAATGCATTAGGACTAGTTTGCAGTACTGAAACCCTAAGTACATCCAAGCAGGTCAGTTATCCAGGTTTTCTTCTCTTTCCAATTTCTTCAGCGGATCAAACAGCAATTCAAAAAGTTGGTCTTCTAAATATACAACTTCACCAGCAGATTAAAGCAGCCCAGGATGAGTTAAGTCAGGGCTGCTAACTTATATTACCTACAGGCTCCCTTGCAGTTGCATCAACATAACCATGTAAGAAGCAGTTCAGGGGGCTGATCTGGCTGAGTTACCTCAGTCAGTGAGAGGATTCATAACAGACTGCCTCATTATGCACCAGCATGAGCACAGGAAAGAGAAAAACAAGGGGAAAACCCAAGCTGTGATAATGCCCAAACAAACATAAGACCAAACCCTTGGATATCAAGAGATATGAGACATTTGCTAGAACATATTGCCTTTAAAATATGCATCTAACACCATAAAAACACATCTTTAATTAGGCCAGAACAAGCAATAGCACTGAATTCACAAATACCAACAATTTAGATTGCAGCAAGAGCCTTAATATGTGCAATGATGTAAAGAAAAAAAGTGAGCTTGAGTGCAGCAAAACACCAACAGCTGTTTTAGCTCCCATCCCATTACAGCATCCAGTCACAACAACTGTGCACACTGAACCCAGCCCACCTTCACTCTTCAGACTTTCAGATATTTCTACAAAACTAGTATTTTAATTATTTTTACAGTAGTTGTTTCCTTCAGAAATGCCTCTGCAGAGCCTGATGCACAACTCTGAATCACTTCCCACCCCATATGTGCTCTCATGTGCAGTGTGGGCTCAGTTACAAGCTGGAGCTGAGAGCTGCACGTCTCAGTCTAAGTGAATGAGTTCATTCTACTTTAGAAGCCATACTCACATCGAGACTAAACAGCAGTTGATCATTAGCTGGTCCCTTCTTGCCAGCACACTTATGGAAATACAGGCTGTAGAGCCCCTCCTGGCTATCCGAGCTGATGTTAAAAAAGAACTGCAATTAAAGAAGAGGAAAGTCAGCATTCTTCTCATTCACAGCAGGGCTGCCCTGGTAAGAAGCCATCTCTACTGAAGCATGAAAGAATTCAGTCATTTGGGGTCACTTGGTTCCTTTCAGCAAACATGCTGTTCTAGGGGATAGCAGCATATCTGGGAATTTCAACAGAATTCCAGATGCAAAATCATTGCACCTATCTAGGACTACGCACTCTGGTTTTCAAAGCCTTTTAAGTATCAGTGTTTAACTCAGTTCACAGAGAAGAGATAACAAAAAAGTGTCATATATTTAACATGGTGAAGCATAAATTTCTGATCATACGTGCCCTGAAGCATAAGGAGCTTTTCTGTTCCTCCCCCAGCTATGCAAATTGTGATAGCTCTGGAAATGAGATTTGTGTCAGATAACAAAATTTAAAGTGCGTTGGTTTATAGCAACCAACCATCACAAGAGAACCAGGCTGCTAAAACAAAGCATTAATCTGGTTTCATAGAGAGTATCTTCCCCTTGAATCAGTCAGGTCACAGCAGTTTGTTATTAGTAATTTGTATGCATTAGTGGCATCAGAGTGAACTTTAATATGCTGAGGCTCATAGACCATGATATTTAGAACAGCATCACACCAAAGCCAGTTTAAAAGCAGCTCCCACACAAAGATTTCCATCACTGATTCGTTATCAGAGAGACATCCATACCAGACTTGTGCTTTTCCAAAGTAGTACAGTGAAGGAACTGTCTGCACACATTAAGTTTAGACACTGACAGACACCCTACCTGAAATGAAAAAGTTCCTCCATCGTAGTGAACAGGATGTTCTTGTTCTATAATAGTCTGGGAAAAGGAAAAGAGACCTTTAGATTTCTTTAGGCAGGTAACCAACACATTTGGTTACATCAACCAGACAATGAAAATTGCATTCTATGTATCTACAGTGGAGGCTGAGAGCAACAGCAAATACTCTTCACTATCAGGCTGTAATTATACTGCTGATTACACTGGACTATTCCCCCAGATTCTTTCTGAAAGAGAAATGCAGATAGCTTCTTACCTGGGAGGACGTTGTACTGCCTTTGGACTTCTTACCTAGAGATAGAAGTATCAATGGTAAATTTAGAGTGCTTGCATTTAGACATCCTCACCTTTTGCACATTGCCAATACCTTAATCACATCTTCCTGCACTTGTCAGCATGGCAGTTTCCTAGATAATCATTAACAGGGATTGTTCCCCAGTCTCTCCTTACTCTCATAGGACTCTTCCCACAGCTGGCATTCATTCTGGATGCATCCTCAGATGCTAGGACAGGCTTCTCTACTATTACACCTTCCACAAAAGCCTACCCCAGAAACCTTTCCAACCCCTCCCATGGCAGTGCTGCAGGAGGCAGATGACTAATACCAGATGTAGGCACAGCCACGACTTTTAATGTTAATACTGAGTACTGTTTGTCTCACTGACTAATCTTAATACATGGCCTGACAAACAAGTGGAAGTCCTAATTAACCCTAGGGTGGGAAAAACTTCTCAGCTTTACATTAGGTAAGGTCCCAGTAAAAAAAACGAAGTAACCCCATAAGCAAAGGTGACCTGCCCAGACAGTAACGGAATTTAAGAAACCTGAGTTGACAGGAGCCTCCAGTAGAGCAGCATGGAGAGTTTAGTTTCACTCTACTCCTATAAGAAGCTTTGCAAACATCCCATTCTACGAGGAAGCAAAAGTTCAAGACTTGAGCTTTGCTTTTGGCTCCCACACCTCAGTGCACTGCCCATGTGCATGCTACACCTTTTAACACCAGAAAAAGCAAAACTACAGCTGTCAGATCAGATATCTTCGGTGCCATCCATCCTTGGTTCTTGACTCTTTAGACCAGCTGTGCAAACTTTTGAATGGTATCAAAGCTTTTGAACATGACAGGCCAAGACAGACTCAGACTACTCCAGACTGCTCAACAGTCTGATCTAAAGCCTAAACTCTGCCAGGAAGGGATAACAGGAGCTAATCCCATTAGAGCTGAGATTATAAAACTGTTTTGTCTGCTGGTCTGGAAGCCAGACAAAGATCTGTGCCTCCAAGAAAAGGTTACTAGTACACTTACTGCTCCCTCCCTTAAGTGACAGACTAGATCTCAACTCTTTAGAGACATATAGACTTGTATAAACATTGGCTGGAAAGGACCTGTGGAGATATTTAATCCAAATTCTGACTAAAGCATGCCTGGTGTCAATACTATATCATATTGGCCCTGGTTTTGTAAAAACCTCAAAAGATGGAGGTTTACAACTTACACAAGTGATGTGCTATAATGCTGGAATAGCCACCCAGGGAAGGTATTTTATTTTTTTTTCCCTCCTGAGACACCCAAGACTTAATGGGAAACAGCAACTGGTTGCAACATGTGCCACTACTAAAAATTGCTTAAAATCATTATCCTCCTAACCTTCCTTCACCTAGCTGTTGGTGGCCATAAAATTCCCTCTTTAGCCTTGTTTTTGCCAGACAAAAGACAACCAAGCTGTCAACCTCTCCTCACAGGCACGGAAGGTCTCCAACTGGAGACAGGATCAACAGGATCCTGGATCAACAGGACTGGTAAACTAAAATCACTGAGCAGGAGAGACCCCAGCCCAAAAGGCAGCTCTGTGCAGAGATTTACACAAGATGTGCACTGAGTTCTAGCCCAAGGGGACCCCAAAACATGACCACAACACAGTGTTGGATGCACAGCAATGAGGGATGAGCAGAGAGAGCACACACAGGTCAGGTTTAGTTGTCTTACCTTTCACATCTGTATTTTCGTTGGTCTTTGGAGGGTTTTCACCAGAGTCACTGCTTGGTTCTGAAGTTTTTAGGGTCTTGGTACTTAAGGCAGTAACATTTGCCTCAGATATGAATGAAATTTTAGGTAACAAAGAAGCAGCTTCTGCAGAGAACCGTACCTTCACACTAAAAAAAACAAACCAAAGAGTTTTTATTACTAATTGAAAGTACACCAACATTTATGAAGAGGCTATTTCTCACAGCCTACCTATACCAAATAAAGGAAAATCAACTTTCCTTGACTTGCATTTTGTACCACAGAGAACAGGCGAGAATCAGATCATGACTTAGAGCAAAGTGGCACTGAACTGTGGGAAAAGTCACACTTTACATCAAATACAACAACAGTAGAAGAAGATTAAGTTCTTCAGCTTTGGTAACCAGAGTCTCCTTAGAAACTATGCTTCCACACAAACAGTTGAGTTATTCATGCAAGAGAAAGCAACCCACCCCCAAAGGTACTTCCATAACATCGATAATTCAAGTCAATAAAACAGCACATTCAGTGCAAGAGCTGCAAAAGTGACACAAGACTTCAAGTTCATTCCTTCAGCACAATTAAGGTGGGTTGCTGTCACCTGATGTCCCCTTTCCCCTCCAACATGCAGCAAGAATTCTTGGAGCATTTTACACTGCAGATTTCTTACTTTTAGTCTTAAGTAACCCCTTAAAAAAAACCCCAACAAATTACATGCACAGCAGCTTTCCAAGCCCTTAAAGAAATCTCAAGGGTTACATTATCTTCAACTAAAGAAGTAACTTTAAAATGTCATGTACACTATTTACTCACACTTCACTTTGCATTTCCAGAAGTAAAATTACAACAGAGACATCTGGCTCTGGTGTCTTTCTCAAGATACAGTAATCCACTTCTTCATCCTGGTAACATGAGCAAAACATCTCTGAAGCACCCTCTGGTTTATAAGAAATTGGACACGTTCCCCCCTCTGGGTAGAGGTCACCATTCTTAGCGCAGCAAGTTGTAAAACCAAATTATCTTTCACATCCTGCCCACACTAAAGTCCTCCTCCCATCCCTTTTTTTTTTATTTCTTCCAACCATTCCCAGAGCATGGTAGACTATGAGATGTCCCACCTTAGAAGAGCAAGCTCACATCTCTTACCAGGTAAGTGGAGAACCCATCATTCCTTGTTCGATCCAAACTGAACCCCACCTATGAGACAATCGAGAAGAATCTGTCAAATTGAAGCCAAATCACTGAAAGAGTTAAATATACTGCTTTCTAAATAAAATCAACCTACATTTAAGGCAGAATCCAGGTATTTTTTTTCCATCATCTAACTAGACATAAAAGAATTTTTCAAATATAATAAACTTGCTGCCTCATCCATATCCACCAAGAAAATATATATATATATATATACTGATTTAAAAGCAAACTCCATTTACAGTACCTTGTGTCCCTGAACCTTTTAACTTATTTCAGTATTGTTCCAGGCGATTTTGCTGCACAAAAACATCTAATACTTTCAGCAATAAGGAAGATGAACTATGCAGAAGAGTAAGAACTCAGGTCTTCTTTCCAACCTAGCATTTCAGTCTCTCTATTAAAAACCCTAATATAGGAAGTAATGTTAGAGTCCTCTAAAAATAAGACTGTCACTGTTCTGGAAACTGCCACCTCAGACAACTGAAGGTCTCCAGTGCAAGGGGAATTTCACAGGAGGTTTCCCACAGTCCCTAGACCCAAAGGAACTTACTGATAAACCCTTCATGTCACTAGAGCCCACCCGTGGCTTCAGGGAAAGGTTGCTGACATTGACTCTCATGAAACCATCCTTGAAGAAGCCAAAGGTATTCAGGTGCACTTTCTGCCTCACATCATCCTGCAAGAAAGGAAAGCAAGGTTACAAATCACATGTAAAATCATCTGCAGCTGCAGTCAAAGGGGAAGCAGGGTGACAGATTGACACTTATATAATTAGATGTTTTGCATGAATATTCAAAGAGCAAATTTCTTTAGGATACCTTCAGATATAACCAATTATTTCACTGGAATGGACCAACTCTTCCAATATCCTGAATAGTAAAAACTTAAACACGTCTCTGCTAACTGCCTGGCCATACAACTGGGAAATGTGGAAGCAAAAAGTCTGGAAGAATTTAAACATCTGATTTTTAAACACCTGATTGAACAAGATATAGCTACTAAAAAAAAAACCAAAGAGACTGTAGATACATCAACACAGCTATTGTTTGAACACTGACTACTGGCATTGCAACAGACTGAAGAGCAATTAGGTGACTTTAGGGATCTTAGATCTTACCTAACCCAGAGCTGGGTTTCAGCCAAGTGTTTAGCAGATGCATTGTCACCCCATCAGATCATCTGCCTTAGGCAGGGTCAACGTTTGGACAGTCAAGCACCTCACGGAATGGCAAACTATGTGTATGGTGTGGATGAGAAAGCTCCTTATGTAGTCCTTTTCCTCCAAGTAATTTTTAGCATAAAATAAAAATAATTTTAAAATTAAGAGTAGAATAAATACCAAAACCAGAATTACTTGGGTTAGTTTCTCTAGCAGGAAAATTCCAACATCCTCGTCTGCTCCCAGTCTCAGCTGCAGAATAATTTCCTTCCTCTCAGTCTGGCAAGGAAACTGCAGCTATTGATCCCTTGCCTTGCTCTGCTGATAAAGGTTCAGGTACAGGGAGCTTTAAGGACCTCACATGAAAAGTAGTCAACATCACACACAGCTGCCACATCAGATGACAAAAGGTCATATCCCAGTTACTTTGCGTTCATAACTCAATAAATAGGTCAGCAGTTGGACCCTCAAACCTCCTGGGTCATTAATTGGAAGAAAAGCAGAAACAAAGCAACAGAAATTAAAAAGCAGTTGAAAATGTGATTTAGTGACAACTTGTCAAGTGTTTTAAAAATAAAAAAGAATTGTTTCTTCCTCCTGCTTCTTCTAGGAAAAGATAATCATACTGCAGAATACTCTAAAAAGAGAAGTCAGCTGCTGAAAGCTGACAAACTGTTCTGGAGAAGGACCTGGAAGAGTGAGCTAAGAACTGTGTAAGTACAAAAAGTTCTGTCTTCCTCTAGCCCAGTATTGATTCTGACATCTCTGCAGAAAACATTCCTGATGCATAAATCTCACTCACTGTGATAGCAGGACACTGATCCTGACACAGCTAACCTGTAATCCAGCTGTAATAAGATCGCCCTAATAGAATCAACTTAACCTGGCAAATAACCAGATGGTTCCCTTAACTTTTTTTTAACTCTTCTGAGCATTAAGTGACACATGACTCCCAGCAGATGCTTTGTTCAACGGAGCATTACAGCTCTGCTGTCTTTGGGTTCTAGGTCACTGACTGTGCTTGAACACAAGAGCCCACCTGGTTCCTCTAACACTGCTTTGGATGTCATTTCCCAGTCGGAACAGAAAATTCACACTGGCTCTTTACAGAGCACAGCACGTGTATGTAACCACATCTGGGCAGAGGAGCATTTGCCTGGGTGATTGTGTGAGAGGAGTATGGGGGGATAAAGTGTCATCCAGCCACAAGGTGTTTTGCACCTTGCAAACATGAGCAGCTTCTTAATCCAGAGCATTTGCAAGAGCTGTTCAGTTCAATTTAAGTGTATTTACTCTATTAGTTTACTGACATGCTCCCACCACCAGATAATTAATATACAACACACATCACTTTCCTCCCCGGTTTTATCTCAGCTTTGAGTGCTTAGAGTCTACAGATTTAGTTCACAAATCCTTCAGCTTTACATGATCCCACACACAAACACACTGTCACCCATCGCCACCAAGCAACAGCAAGAGCATCTGCTGCTCCACACATTGACAGCTTAAAGACACTGGCTTACCAATAATGGTCTCACCTCTCCCGGGAGGTTTAAGGGGTTGAAAGAACCCAGCTTTTATTTATAATTACTCTAGTGACCTCAGAAATATTTAAGTTCACAACAAAGGTGTGAACCCATACAAGTGAATACTCCAGCACCCAAGTTGTTAAACAGTGTGTTGCCAGCTGGAAGGTTTCTCTTGGAATGTGTAGCTTGGTTACTCACTGACATTAAACTGAACTGCACGTCTGACAAAAGGCCTCGCTCAGACCAACTCCCTCCTTCTCTGGGACAGTTTGCCGTTGCATTATGCAAAACAAAAGGCTTCAGTGTTATGGCATTTAACTGTTAAAGACAACAACAACAAAAAAATGTTATTTTTGGCCAAGAGAAACATTCCAACCACCAGCTACTTCTGGAATCGTCGGAAAATTGTTTCTGTCAGTCTTCCATAACTTCCAAATTTTGTAGGGTTTTTTTGTTAGGTTACTAATGAGGTGTTAGGGGTTTTTTTTCCATGGGTCATTAAACTAATTAGGCTACAAGAATTGCTACTAAGGAAGAGAGTCTTCTCTGTCAAGGTTAGTCTAACAGCAAGATTCAAGCAAATCATTTCAGAAATGAACTATTTTGTATATTTTTAGAACAGGAAACTGCACAGACTTGCCTTTTTTTTTGTCTAACAACAAAAGAGCTTCACCTTAGCACGTTAATTACTAAGATACAAGAAAGGAGCTGTCCTAACTTAAGCAATAACATCTTGTTCAAGGAAACCTAATACCAAACACTCCCACAAAGCTGAGGCCTTCAGCTTGGCACAGTCTCGAGGCACACTTACAAGCAAGGAAGGAGCCCATGGCAAGAACAGCAGAAAGGAGAGCTCACCGTGAAAGGGCTCAGTTGTTGGAGCCTGCTGTTTACACAAAGGCTGTAAAGCGGGGGATGAAGCAGAAAGGGAGAGACTGTGCTCTAACAATGAGGCTCGTGTTTATACAGGGGGTGGATAAAGGCATTAACTCACTTCTACTCCTCACAGCACTCGGTGGGTCAGCGCTGCAACTCGCACAAAACCCCTGCAGAACTAAAAGCACACCCCGCTCTGCTGGGATAAAACAGCAAACAGGGCTTAGTAATTGCTCCAGGCAGGGAAGGTACACCCTAACACAGACTTGAAGCCACAAGGTTTGCTGCTGAGAACATCTGCTCGAGGCAGGTTTGAAAGTTTTCTACAGAAGGGTGAAGGATCCCCCCGGGGAGAAACTTCTCAGCACTCAACCATTTGTCACAGACTCCTCAACACAATAATGTCACCAGCACAAACCTCCTAATTTACTGCTTTAGGGAGAAGTTTGCTTTTCCTGAAGCAGAACAATACTCATGTGGTTGCCTTTTAAACTACACAGTCTGGAAAATTCCCCACAAATAAGACATGAACATCCTCCAGCACTCGCTGCGACCCTAAAGCTGAAGGGGAATTCCTGCAGAGTTCTGGCACTCCCTAAACCAGTACAAGAGCACAGCAACACATTTACCACTTTATTACGCGATTCCAACCTTTCTGCTGGCAAAATATTGCAAGTTGTTGACAAACAAAACAAAACCACGATTCCAATGACTTACAGAGCCTTCATGAGTCACAGAGAAGCCCTCAAAAGCACCATCCCAAGTGCACAGTCCGTTTGTCGTGGAAAAACTGTGCAGCTTTCCATGCAAAGCACCACAGGAGCTGCTCATGTTCACCGTGACCTCCAGAACTTCCCATCCGCGACCCTGAATAACCACTTCTTCCTCAAATACAGTCACAGCGCCACACGAGGCTCCTCCGAAGCACACCCAGCAGTGCGTGGAACCAAAACACAAAGCTGCCAGCACCAGTTTCCCCTGCCTTTGGTAATCGCTTGAGTAGGGCAAAGCAACTACATCTGGAAGGGCAACAAGGCAGCCAAACACCCTTTAAAGTCGAGTGACCAGAACAGGAACGCAGAATAAACTTAAGAGGAAATTCAAGCGCAGCCTCCTTTCAGAAGCCTCCCCACCCTCTTATCACACCCAGCCTTCTGCCTCGCTTTTAACAGAAGGCGAAGCAGTTACACCTTCAAAACACGGCAGTTCCGAGGCCCCTTCACGCGGTTTACCCGCGGCTGAAAAAGCAGGGCCGGGGCTGTGGGGACAGGGGGCACAGGGGGCGGGAGGGTAACGGCAAAAGCACAACACAGCCGGGCCCGGCCGGGCCGGGGCGCAGGGGGAGACGCCGGAGCGAAGCGAACAGGAAGAAGGGTCAGGGCCGGCAGCGGGACGACGCTGGAGAGGCGGCGAGACCGCTCCGAGGCGGCGGGAGGCGCGCAGGGCAGGGCCGGGCCGCGCTCGCCGCTTCCCTCTGAGGGAGCCCAGCGCGGCCGGGGAGAGAACCAGCGGGGCCGGGAGCGGCGCGGGCCTTACTTTGAGGGTGAGGTGGTGGACGCGGGCGCCGGCGGGTCCGGCGCGGAGCAGGAACAGGAGCAGGAGGAGCGGCAGGAGCGGGAGCGGCCCCGGAGCGGCCCCAGCGCCGCGGGCCGCCATGTTTGTTCCAGCGTCAGCGTCCCCGGCCCGCGCCGCTTCCGGGTCAGGGCGGGTCACGTGATGCGGGAGGGGTCACGTGACACCGTCGCTCCCGCGCCCCCGTGCTGGGAGTGGTTGGGATCGTTGGGATGGTTTGGGATCGATGGATGGTTCGGGATCGATGGATCGTTCGGGATCGCTGCGTGCTCCGCCGGCACCTGCCGCGCTACCCGTTCGAAGAGTCATTCAAACTATCCCGCTCCCCCGTGTGTAGGAGTTGGGAGACCCGCTGGGGCCTGTGTGGCTGGAATTGAGGCTTTCAGGTGTCCAAAACAGCCCTGTGGAATGGTTACGGTTCTCCAGCTGGCTACAGGGGGAAATCACACTGCTCGTGATTAATTAAAACAATTAACTAGAAAATTTAATTAAAACAATTAATTAAGACAAGTTATTAGGCAAGTTACATCATTTCCAACACCAGCGCTCCAGTTCCCGATGAACGAAGTTCCTCTCCAGCTTCCTTGGAGCTGGGATTATTGCTTTTTAATATTACCTAAAAGAAAAATGTAACAAACAAATAGGTTTCTGCTTCTTTACGGGGATAGTTTTACAGCTACTGAAACATTTAAACTAATAACTGCAGTCCCACTTAAAAATGAAACAACGAGCAGGTTGGATTTGCTTTCCGTGACTTTTCTTGCTCAAGCCGAGAGTAACACAAGAAGCCAAGTGAATAAGAATAGCAGAAATTAAATGTCTTTTTGGTTAACACGTTGCTAAAAAAAAAAATAAATTGAAGGAGTATGCAATGGGAAGCAATGAATGTAAATAAATGGAGTTTTAAAGTGGGGAGCCCTGTGCTGTCAGCTCCTGGAATTCAGACATTCTGATTTTCCTTTTCAGTGTATGGAGTCACAACAGTGCAAGTTCTGTTGCCTACACATAGAAAAACAATTGGACTGGGCCAGGTGAACAGCAAAATGCAAATAAGGGTGAAAAGACGGAGAATAATAAATAGCCTCGACCTTTATTTTATCAAGATTATGTAGAACGTCCCGTCTTTATTTAGAGAGATGATTCAGATGTTACCGTGCATTTCTTCTTGCAATTTCATTTCCCCCTTTTATATTCTTAGATAATAAAATAAACACAGAAATTTTGCCATCAGCCAACGAAACCTGGACTGGTACCAGAAAATATCTGGAAGCAGGAAAAAGAATCTGTTTTTCTGGTAATATTCCTTCTCTGGGCAGTACGTGTGGGTGCCACTAGATGTCCTGGCAGCATCAGCCCTTGTGCTGCACGGAGCTGCACAACACGGGTTGTAAGAAACCTTTGGAACTACGAAAATCCGATGATTTATTCGGAAAAACTCTGGTCCAGATATTTTCTTGGAATTAGTTCTGAGGGGAGGTTTTTATGTTGTAACGATCACAATTCCTGTGCACGGACCACGCGGGAAACCTGGAGGGGTTTGATTCCGAAGAAACAGCTGCTTTGCAACCACAGCTGTGGCACAGGGTGTCCTGCCTCGTTCCACTCCCACTCAGGCACACTTTGACTGCTCCAGTGGTCAAAGAGCACGTGGCATTTCCCTGCAATTCTGGGTATTGATTCATCTGAAGAGCCTTTCTTAGTCTTAGGGTGATTCCTTAGAGAAATCAGGGATTTTTATGCCACAGACTAGAAACTGCCTGAAGATCTTTATTTTTTTCAATGTTTCTCCAACTATTAGCATATTGTAGTAACGAACTCCACTTCCCTACACTAAATGATCACAAAAATAGAATTTATAACATCCTTACTTTGTCTATGCATTCCTTTAAGCATTTTTGCATTAAAAGATGCCTGTACCTAAATTTATATCTCTATCAAATATGCAAACCAGCTGCTGTCCATCATGTAACAGAAACTCTCATCACTATATTGATATGCTTTCATTGTAGCTCCCAGACAAGATTCTCTGTGCTCTAAATGTACTGTTCCAGCACATCTAGTTATTCTTAGCCCGGATATCTTTTTCTTTACCCTGGCATTGTAAGCAAACATCTAATTAGAACCCTTCACGGATTTTAGGGTTTTTTTTTAGTGTATCATGGGCAACTATTAGGATTGGTACAAGTATAGAGTGGGGAGATGAGCAAGATAAAACAGACACGGGGCAGGAGCCACTCGGTCCCTGGGCAAGGAGACAAGAGCAGAGCCAGGGGTTGGAGGTGGAAACAGTCAAAATCCAGGTCACCCGGTGAGTTCCCAGCCATGAGACAGGGGCACGGCTGAGCTGAGAAGTCAATCTGCAGTTTGGGTGATGGTAACTAAAGTCAGTCACAGCCTAACAATGTGCATCCTCAGGGATGGGGCAGGTGTGCAAAAAGGCCAGGTGTGAGCCAGGCTCCACATCAACGGGGTTTATAACCGGGCATGGGCTGAGCTGGAGTCAGGACCCCCTACAACATGGGGCAAAACAACTGAGCCTTCAGACCAAAGCTTAAATGGAGCTCTGGGTGCAGGGGCAAAGGCCCCAGGTGGGGCTGGCCAGAGCCATTATGGTTTGTCAGGGGTTTATCAAGTCTTTATCAGTCCCCTCTGGGCCTTGATGGGGCATTAAAGAGCACCAAGGTCCCAAGCTGTGTGTCTGAATGACGCGTGTAGTTTTGTAACAGCAGAAAGGAAACAGCTGTGAGGGTGATGGCCTCGAGGAAAGGTGTGTCCTCTTCGTTTCCTGGTGCTGTTTCAGTCCCAGTGTATGAGAGGTTACAAGCAGCATCCACGTTCCTTATCTTGGACATGGATGATTTGGGTAGAGTTATAAAATCAAAGGGAAGCAGCTGTAAGGGTGATAACTCTGGGAGGAAAGGTAGGTCTTCTTCCTGCTCTGTCCTGGAAGCTGGAAGTGCTTGTACGTGCTCTGAAAGTTGTGGTTTTTCTTGCTCTGCATAAGTAAACAAACACAGAGAAAAGGGCTTATATTGAACTGTAGTTTAGGGATTTATTTTATCTCCATTCTGTAGTTTCTCAACCATTTAGCAGCTAATCTGGCAATTTTCAAGTGGGATTGGGGTTTTCTAAACAAAATCTTGGCTTTCTAAAAAGGGAATTACTTCTGCTTGGAATTATGAGCTGAATCTGGGAGTGTTCTGAATCATAACAACAGGAGAGGTAAACACAGAGAATTTACAGGAATAGGCCCATATCTGGAAAACAGATCTGCATGGTCTTGTTCTCAGCGTGGCTGAGAGAAAACTCCTACCAGCTTCTGTGTTGCTGAGATATGGAATATGCAAACTGAATATAAGGGCTAGATAATGCAACTTCTACATGTCATTTAGAGTTATTTTTTGAGACTGAGAACTACTGAGCTTTCCAGCATCTACTTCAGCATAAAGGGCTCTTAATGCTCCTGTCATTTCTAATTACATTAGTAATTAGGGACTAGCCAAGCTGCAGGCCCTGTTGTTTTGGGCACTGTACAACTGAAAGTAATAATGTAAGTGACAGTCCCTGCCTTGGAGAGTTTCAGGCTAAACAATAAAGACAGTCAAAGAAAGTCCTGTTCTAGAAGTATCTAGAATTAATTTTATTTAGGTTTTGTCTTGAGCCTCTGTCCACACAAATTTTGATATCTTCTCATAGTTTTTTACATGGTTTATTCAAATGTACCATCATAATACAGAACTTGTATTTCTGGCCTTTATCTTTCTGGAACTGGTGGAGCATTTCTATCTCTTGGTGTGGACAGGTTTCCCTGCCCGTGCTGGTGTAACAGGTTTGCCTTGTTCCCCTCCCAGCTCTTTGTGCAAAAGGAAATTCCACAGCAACCTTACCTCAGGTGATACCAGTGCTGCTTTCTGTTTCTCTACGTTCTTTTCCTGCAAGTATTTACGGGTTAAGCTCTCAAAAAGTCTCGATGCAACTGCGCTGTCTGCTTTTGGAATGTGTGCTGGATGGATGTAGGGCTAAGGATGGTGGGCCTGAGTCTGTGGAAGTTTAAGCCCCTGGAAGATTGTGGCTGTGCTTCAGGCAGCAGGGCAGGCTTGGATATTTAAATATGTTGGCAGTAGAAGGAAGAAGTGCTCTGAAATGAGTTGAACAGCTTGTCTTTTAGTTGTTGTGAAGTCAGTCCTTCAAAATAATAATTTCTAATGATGAACAAAAGCGTTGCCTGTTCCATCTCTCTTCAAAAACAGCTGTGTAAGGAGCAGCATTCTACTCTCATGTTCAAATCAATGGAACTCGGATAAAAATAAATGCAATTCAGTTATTAACATAACATTTGCCTTCATTGTTGTTCTAAACGTTGGAATTGCTTGATATGTTTTTCTTTTTCATGTAGGGTAATAGCCAAGCATCAGTGGAAGAAGTGCATTAATCCAGAGGAGATAATGCTTGTTGTAGCAGCTGGTCAATTTTTGTCTTCTCACATCAAAAGCATCCCCACCCTCAATGAGCAGAAGCCTTTTTCCTCAGGTGAATAAATATCCTCCCCATGTAAGTCTCTCATGAGTTGATGCAGCAACGAATATATCAGCCTCAAGTTCTTTTTTACATTTGTTGTAGCTGAAAAGCAGCAATGCAAAATGAGATTAAGTGACACAGCTCAAATAAATGACACAGAGGAAGAGGAGCACAAAGTAAATATTTCTCTGGCAAGGAAATGAGCCATTTTTTACAAGGCCTGTGTAATTGCTACAATAACCCACATTTATGCAAAGGCAGATAATTTGGTTATTTTCCTTTCTTGCTTGCTGAATGTGCTGGTGACAGATGGTGGATTTAATATTCCCGGATTTGGGTTATTTTGGGGGCGGGGGGTGTATATACTGCTTAGCTGAGTTAGAAGTCAGCTCTTGCAGTCAGTTCACAGAATCAATTAGGTTAGAAAAGACCTCTGAGATGATTGACTCCAGCCTTTGACCAATCACCACCATGTCAACTACAACAGGGCACTGAGTGCTACATCCAGTAATTTCTTGAACACCTCCAGGGATGATGATGCCACCACCTCCCTGGATAGCCTGTTCCAATGTTTAATCACCCTTTCTGTGAGGAAATTCCTCCTAATGCCCAACCTGAACCCTGCCTGACACAGCCTAAAGGGCTCTAAGTTTTAAGGGTGTGGGTTCTCTTCTTTTCTAGGGCACTTTCCTCCTTTACAAATGATCAAAACAAGAACATTTGATTCAAAACCAGCCCCACCTGGCTCGGGGGAAGGGAGGTAAGAGGTGGGGAAGCAGCACCTGAGGGTGGGTGGGGCTGGGATCACCACCCCTGTACTTTGGTGAGTACTTTGAGTACTGAGTTCAGGTTTGGGCTTCTTACTTTAAAAAGGACACTGAGGTGCTGGAGCATGGCCAGTAAAGAGCAACAAGGCTCATGAAAGGTCTAGGAAACGTCTCATGAGGAATGGCCAAGAGAGCTGGATTTGTTTAGTCTCAAGAAGAGGAGGGGGGGGGGCGCATTCTGGGGGTACCTCATTGCTCTCTACAACTACCTGAGAGGAGGTTGTAGTGAAGTGAGGGCTGGTCTCTTCTACCTGCAGTGAGAGGGCCAGAGGAAATAGTCTTAAGCTGAGACAGGGAAGATTCAAATTAGAGGTGATCAAGAGGCACTGCAACAGGCTCCCCAGGGCAGTGGTCACCTCCCCAAGCCTGTCTGAGTTCAGGAAGGGTTTGGACAACACTTTCAGGCACATAGTGGGTTTCTTAGGGTATCTTGTGCAGGGCTGTGAGTTGGACCCGATGATCCTGATGGGTTCCTTCCAACTCAAGATGTTCTGTGATCACTGTGACTGGAGGAAATGGCCTTAAGCTGAGACAGGGGCGATTTAGATCTGATATTAGAAAAGAGGGGGGTTTTTGCCTGTTCAGGTGTTCGGGCATTGGGATGGGTTGCCCAGGGAGGTGGTGGAGTCACCGTCCCTGGAGGTGTTGGGTGTGGCGCTGAGTGATGTGTTTTAGGGGTTGCAGTTGGTAGTGCTGGGTGGACAGCTGGACTCGATGACCTTAAAGGTCTCTTTCCATCCTGCTGAGTCTATGATTTGATGACTCCGTGAGCAGGGCTGCCCTGTGGGCAGGGAGTGCCAGCTCCCCGCTGACTGAAGAGGAGGCTGAGGGGACACCTCATCGCAGTTACAGCTTCCTCGTGAGGGGACGAGAAGGGGCAGGCACAGGCACCTCTGCTCTGTGGCCACCAGTGACAGGAGCTGAGGGAACGGCCTCAAGTTGTGTCAGGGGAGGTTTTAGGCTGGGTATCAGAAAGCGGTTCTCCCCGCGGAGGGCGGTCGGGAGCTGGAGCAGGCTCACAGCACCGAGGCTGACAGCGCCCCAGAAGCACTCGGGCGGTGCTCTGGGCCGCAGGGCGCGTCTCCCGGGGGCGGTCCTGTGCGGGGCCGAGGGCCGGAGCGGACGCTCCTTGCGGGTCCCTCCAGAGCCCTCAGGCGGAGCCATTCCCCCACCCGGGGCGGGGCCGCGCCTGCGCGGCGCGCGAGCTGTCACTCGCCCCCCCCGCCCGCCCCGCGCGGCGCCGCTCGGGCCATTTTGCGGCGCGATGAGGCGGGAGCGGCGGTGAGAGCAGCGCCCGTCCCGCACGGCCCCTCCGAACGGCGAGGAAGCGCAGCCAAGGGCACGGCCGGACCCCCCTTCCCCCCCCGGCGGAGCCATGAGCTGGGGCACGGAGCTGTGGGTGAGTGAGTGAGGGACGGAGGGAGTGGGAGCGCGGCTGCGCTGCCGCCCCCGGCTCATAACGGTCCGTGCGGGGCCGGTGCGGGGCCGGTGCGGGGCGGACGGGTCCGCGCCCAGCGCGGCGCCCTCCCAGCCGTGCCCCCCGCGCCCGCCCTGTGCTCCGCCGAGTTCGGCCACCGCGGGGGGAATCCCACCGGGGATTCGGGAGTTTTGCCCCCCCCCCTTTTTTTCCCCCCCCCCCTTCCTGAAGAAAT
>JAYRBT010000038.1:5212364-5252089 GCA_036023395.1 Myiotriccus ornatus
TTGCCCCCCCCCCCTCTTTTTTTTGTCCCCCCTTTCCTGAAGAAATTTAATAATAACATTAATAAAAATAATAATAGTAATAAACAGCTCCACAGCACATTAAAAAGGCGGCTGGTGCGGAGCGGAGGGAGGCTCGCCCGGGGTGGGTTTTGTGTGTGGCTGCTGCGGGAGGCTCCGAGGTGGATCTGTGTAACAGGGGGTCCGGTTTCAGGAGAGGGAGGTGCAGGGAAGAAAAGCCAGATGATAAAATTTCCTGCCGCCGCTCTTAGGGGGGGCTTCTGTGTCCGTGGACGGAGGTTTTCACGAGGAGACTTTTGTGTTGTGTGTGAATAAGGAGGTTTGAAAGGTGCGGAGGGTTTCGCTGTATTAAAGCTCCTTGATGTTTTTGAAGAGAGCCTGGAAAGTGGAAATGCATTTGGTTTACCGGTGGAGCGTTAATGGAAAATACCGAACTGCTGAAAGGAATGAGAAGTGGGTGATAGCGATTTGAAATGGTCCCTTGCTATTCGGGGGGAAGAAGAGAGGGCAGATAAAAGAAGTCTGGGAAGGCAGAAGAGCTGTTACACATATTCAGTCACAAAGAGGACATGGTGCAGCCATGTTTGATGGTGGAGCAGACCTGCTGGTTCTGGCAGGGCTGGTACCCGGGCACGGGAGGCTGGGGACCGGCTGGTCCCTTAGTGGTGGGACACGAAACATCTTGGGACGAATCTGTGCTCGGGAGGAGGGGGGAGAGGGAAACGGAGACGGTGTTTTGAATGGAGAAGTCAAGAATGAGTGGCAGAGGGTCACCTGGATTGCAAAGCGCTCCAGGATTCGCTCCTGTAGTCATCTGTTTGGGGCTGGTAACCGGTGCGAGTTGAGATGAAACCGTATCTGAGCTTCTAAACTGTCTCTGTGTAGAAATGGTTATTTTAGACGTGCTAATTGCTGTCCCTTCTGGATGCATTCCTAGCCCGTTCTGGAAGGCAGTTCAGCATCCCGTTTTGCTGTGACATTGGAGTCATGTTGTAGACCGATCTGGTTAGAACTAGACAGTAAATTAGGGAGCAAATGCTGACTGGGAGAGGTTATTGTGGTATGTTTTTATATGCCATAGAAAGAAAGGTGATACATACTGCTGAAATAGTGTAGTGATGCTATATTGATTCATCACTATATAAACAGCTCTGCTGCATGGGAATGTTTCTGGGAAAATCTGCAGTTGCCTCTTTTTTCTACATCTTGGAGGCTTTGGGAGGGGGTGAAATAGTTTGCTTGTGAGTAGGCAAAATAACAATTTTGACATCGGAAAATAAATTCTGAATTTTCAAAAGGAACTTAGTTTTTTTTCCCCCATTCCTCGAAGTTTCCAAGTGATACTGATTTGTTTGTGTACAAGAACAGTAGTAGAGAGTAGTGTTTATAAATAGTTATTTTTGTTTATGCAGTATTTGCAGGTGTGTACACACAGTCATGCAGCAGTCTTTGCAGCAGTTACGAACTGTTTTTGTAACATTTTTTCCTCTGAAAATTTTGTTTGTAAAATTGGCTTAATCAGCATCAAAGTATCGTTTTTCCTGTCTTCAGTGTAGCACTTTGAGAAGTGTAGCAGGTCGCTGAGGAAAAGGGTTGGAACAACGGATTAAATTAATCTAGATACAAAATTGGCAAGAGTTGGTCCCTTTTAAATTGGGCAGAGCTTTGAAAGCACTGCAGGTTTCCAGTGCTCTGGGTATTTAGGCCAAAACAGTGATTTCTCACTCTGCGTTCTCCATTTTCCCTGGCAAAGGAAACCACGCAAACAACCTGTATTTAATATATGCCACCTCCTTCTGTTGATCATGGCATGTTGTTTTCAAACAAAATTAAAATTCCATTTACCTTAGAACTTAGTCTTTGTTTTAAGTAGGCACGGAATGGGTTTTTAGGAGCAGGTGGTGTGAGCAGCAGATTCCTGTTCTACATGCGACTGGTATCTGGTTTGGAGCACTGGAAGTTGAGGCAATAACAAGTGTTTTCAACGTTTTGGAAACATTCCAAACGTCGTTTGGAAATTTGCTAGAAAGAGCAGCGATGTTCGCTCAGGCTTGACTTGCACCCTTGTATCTCTCTGATCTGCCAGGCTGGTTGTGTGTTCGTGATTCACCCCTTTAAATGTAGCAAAGGAGAAGTAAAATCGAGCTTGCTTTTTAGAGCATGTAGAACGCTAATGTGCATGCAGTTATGCAGAATTTCTCTTCGTTCCTGCGGGGGGGGGGAAAAAAGCTGGTTGCAGAAAGCCTCATACTTCAGAAGCGAAAAAATCCCTTTGGCAAGGTGGAAGTTATTCCCAAAAGAGGCTTTTAGCCTGTGATGTGAGTGTATCTCTCTGCCTCTGGGTTGCAAATCCTGCTGCAAAGTTCTTCTTCATATTTCACTTCATTCTGGACTTTTGAGTTACATCTCAAGATTGTCCCTGTGAGTGTAAATGGACCCATAACCAGAATTATTAGAGGTACTAATGCAGCATTTGTATCAGCCTGTTACTTCAGACATTCAGGAGCTGAGGAGGAAGCAGTGAGTGAAGGACAAATTAGCTCTCAACTGTTTTATTTTTCGCCCTGGTTGAAGAGTGCATTAAGGGCTCACAGGTAGGAGGGTGTACTACATACTTTTCTCATGTCTGATTCTTGAGATTGGCAATGTTTTCTAAATACTAATTTAAATAATAATGATTTTTAATGTAAATGGTAAGTAAAGATTCTGTACCAGTCTGCAGACCTGACTTGTACCTTCAGTTACTACACTTTGGGGACCACTGGCTGTAAAAGTATATTTAGATCTTCTTCACCCTTTTTTTCTCTCTTGGCTAGTGGGAAACAACATGGAGCATGGCACACACAGGTGTTGTGAAGGGTGCTTTAGCCAGTAAAATCAGAATGTGTGCCACACTTCCCACCAGTGCCCTTTGGTGTGGTATGAAGCCCTCGAAACAAGTGGAACTAATTGCAAACTGAGCTGAAACTAACCTTGGCACTTGGGTTTGGGTGCTTGTCTTCTGAGTGGAAAAGGCTGTGGCTTCATGGTTGGAATATTGAAGGGAATGAACCTTGTTGATGGTGACTTTTGGTACAGGATATAGTTTGGGGGAGCTGCGTGTAAATCTGTGGTTAAATGGTCCAGGAAAAACTCTGCCTTCTCTGAATACTGTCACAGCGTGGCAAGTGGTCAAGGGGTTAAATGTGGAAAGTTTTACCATTTTGTTATGAATGTTTCAGTGTGAATGTTTCAGAGGTGCACATGCTGTGAGTTTGTTGGTTTTTTCCCTCCACATTCAGTGTAAAGTTTAAAAAATGCTTGGGGAGGAAGGTGATTTAATCAAAATTTTCTTTGACATTTGTGAAAGCTGGGTGGCTCTAACAGCTGTCACTGTCCTTTCAGCCTGGATACTCAGTATTTGCCAAGGATTTAAATGTGCTGCCCTCATGCAAAGGGGCTCCGTGGGCCAACTCCTCGATACTTTGGGGGCCACACCTTTTGCCTGTAGAGTTCCAGTATGCTTTACTGTGAAAAAACGAGGGTTGTGGATATGTTTTTGCCTTTTAAAGTTGATTCCACGTAGGTGCAACTCTGAGAACCTGAAGGCCCCACTTGCTATCTGTAACTGCTAAATCATTTCCTCTCTCAGTACTCTATTTCATCAGCAGAATTTGTGTTTAAACAGCTGTAATCTTGGTTTCTGCCGTTTGCTTGAATGCAGCATTGTTCCTCAACAGTATTTGCAATGTATGGCTGTTCATATAGGGGTGACTCACGTTTGGAAACAGTCTGGAGTACCTGGGTGGCTTTGACCTTGCTGGCATTACATGGTGGTGCTGTCTGGACACAGAAGTCAAACGTGATCTTAAACGAAGGCCACCTTTTTCTAAGCTTGTTTTTTCTAGAGGATCCATAGAGCTGGATCTAAGTTGGATGTATCGATTCTTGAGCCAACATCTAGTTTTACTGTATGCACCACTAGTTGATTGCATACAATAGAATATATACAATAGGTGTGTGTGTGTCATCCCACCCATCCCCAATCTCACACCTCCTACAGCCCCCGCCCCCTCCAGTTCTTTGATTTTTGGGTGTTAACTGTTAGTCTCCATCATCATCATCATCCAGCACTGAAAAGAAAAGGAGATGGTGTCTGATGGGAAAAGGCCACGAGTATTTAGTCTTGCATGATAAGTCACAGGTTAACTCTGATGAGCTGAGAGTTTCCATTATAGGCCTAAAACTCACGGGTGGGTGGATGAATTGTTGGCAGCTTAGACCATCTTCTCCTGTGGTGATGGCAAATGCTTTTCTGAAGCGTGTGTGTTGTTGTAAATTGGCTGTGAATTGTTGCAACTTATTTGATGTCGTTCAGACAACTCCTAGAGGCAGAGCTGTGTATCCCTGACCCTTTTTGATTTGTGTTTCACAGAATCTTGGTTTCTGTTTAGTTAAAACTTTTGTGTATTTCAAAGCCTCTGAAATTTCACTCACGAAAAAAAATGCTCCCAGAGTAAGGCACCCTAAAACCAAATACAGTGAGAAGAAAAAAAGGCTGAGGTCAGTAATTAATGCATCGTATTTATAATTTTAGCTTGGTTATCTTAAAGCTCTCAGTAAAAGTTGTACACAGAGTGCTAGAGATGGGCACTTCAAAGCAAAATACACTCTTTATTAGTTAAGTAATATTGGTTTGGTGTTCTGTATAGTTATTTGAACAGTTTTGAGGTAGCAAAATTGTCTGACATTAATATCTCCTTATTTCCCAGTGGCTCACTCAGTGTTTTAAGTGGTGAGTGAGTATATGCAGATTAGTGAATGAGGAATAGTTTTATAGAAGCTGAATCATTGCACAGTATCTGCATTGTGCAGCTCACACCTTCGTGTGTTTACCCAGCACGGGGTGAGATTTTCAGGCTGCTGCAGCCTCTTTTCCTGTGCATAGTGAAGTTACTGCCACCATAGTCCTTTTTGTGAGCTTAAAAAGAGATAATTTTTAAACTTTAGGATGATGTGTGGTGTGGGGGCTCCCCTGATGCTCGCAGGAGCTGGTTGGTAGGAGAAGGGGGTTATGTGTGAGGCACCAGGAGTTAGAAGGACTCCTGATACCTGAAGGAGTTGCTGGGTCTTGAATGTATCAATGTGTGAGTAATTTCGTTTACAATTCTACTTTGCTTTAAGAAAGAGGATTTCTCCGATATTGTCACCAACCTATTCTTGCATTTCCTACCTATTCATTAAAAAATGGGGGATTTATGGTCTTTCAGCGTGAGTCAAGGCTTCAGAATACATGTTTTCCCTTTCAGTCCCAGGCTCTTCCCAGTCGTATTGTGGCTGCTCAAGATCCCCCGCTTCCTTGAACCATATGGGGAGGCAGTCAAACAGGAGACGATGTTTTTCTGGACTCCTTGCAGCTCATTAGTGTTACTCATGTTGTGAAACATTCTTTTACGGCAGAATTTCAGAAGCTGTAAAACGTTCTTTTAAAGCAGAATTTCAAAAGCCGAATTCCACATGTAGAGTAGGAGCCACTGCTGCAGTGTAACTTAATAACCTGCTTCTCATTATTGCCTTTGATTGCTGGACAGGTAACCTGCTAATGAATTTTTGGAAATTCGCGTTCATCCTGTTTGAAATAATGTTGCTGAGATTGGTTATACATTGAATCCAATCCAGCTGTCAAAATCCAGTGCTTTGTTGAGTTTCCTTAGTGTTCATGTAAATATTTTACAATAACTTCCCCCTTCAGTATAATCATACACTTCAAATGAAACTTTTCTTCCTCCTTCCACCCCTAGAAACATTTGTTTTCTATTAATTTCTTTGCTTTAAACAGTGAGCTGGTGAGAGTTGAAACACTGTTCTCTCTTGCCATATTGCTGTCTTTGTTATTCTGCTCAATCGATGGCCTTGGCTCTAAAATACAAAACAGTGGAAAAGCACTATATATATTGTGTGTATGTACAGGATATGATGCTTTTACTTTTTCTTAAGCAGGTGTGGTGGAATGGCTTGGATCCCTTTGGAATTTAACATTATTGTCTTGTCTCCTTGTTGTCTGGAGACAAATTTATTAACCTGGTCAATAATTCCTTTTGGTTCAGCTTATTAAGAATAGTTTGTTGGCATAATTAAATAAAATGTTTCTTTTTCCATCTAAAACTCGAAAATACTGGAAATGGGGTTTCTAGATTACTTACAGCAGAGTTGAAGTGCAAGAATGAAATGCTGCTTGCCTGGTGTTCATTGCTGATCATTGAAGCAGATCATGTTGTAAAGCACGTAAAGAAGCAGTTCTGTTGCAATGTTGTCCTTAATTTATTGGAGGAAGAGTCAACCTAATTGGGAAAACACCCAGAAGAACAACAACAATCCCCCTGATGACCTCTGAAACCCAGTAAAGCAAGAAAACTTAAAATGGAGTCACTTGGGAATTAATTCCTTGTTTAGAAGGATGGTCCCCAATGAGCTACCCAGTCACCCAGATAGTCCTTAATCCTGAGGAAATCCCATAGTAGATTATTCTTGTCGTAGCTGAAATAAAATAGATCTCTTCCATCAAATAATCACTTGGCCATCTCTTGTTGTTTTTTTTTTCAAGTGCTTCTATTTGGCACCTAAAGAGTTTTTTTATAAAACAGTTCCTTCAGTTCTGCCCTTGCAGTGGGGCAGGCACAAGTGCTGCTGGCACCATTCACGTGTCTGAAGGGAAAGGGTAGTTTGTAGTGTTTAGACTTACTCCTCTGGGAACAGCAGGTACAATTTCTCTCATAAATTATTCATTTTACAGTTCAAACATTTTACTTTTCATTGCACTGAGTCTGTGGATGTGCAGATAAAGGAGTACTACCTATGTGACAGGAGAAGGACCATCTTGCAGAGATTCTTAGAATATGCTTTTTCCTATGTGCACTCCTAGAGATTTTGCTCCAATTAACACCAAGAAACTGCTTATTTGGTGCCTTGGACAGTTTTCTCTGTCTCAGCCTCTGAGCTGGGAGCTCTTCTTATTGAGAAGGGATTTAACACTTTCTCTTCAAGTCATCTATTTTCTGCTGCTTACATTTTTTTTTTCCACATTCGTGTGCTCAGGCTGCAGTTTTCTCCTTTCTGCAGCCACCTCTTGCTTTTTGTGTTTCAGATTAGTCAGGATTATTCAGTTGTTACCAGGGCCAGTGTATTGCCCATGCTAAACACGATGCCTCTTGGGTTTTGGGAGGCTGTTGTGCTCCCATTCACTGGAGCAAGGTTTTAAAATTTGGCAGACAGAAGCTGTTGAACAGGGTGCTGTTCTTGAGAAAATATTCCCGAGTCTTTGGAAAAATACCACTTTGCATGTGCTCAGTGAAGATATTATTGACCAATTCTTCGTGGGCGCTGGCTACGGTTTGGCCTTGGAGGGGTTTTTGTGGGACAAGTTGGTGAGGTCACCCACGGAATAATTGAAGATGGCTCAGCCTGGTCCTTGCAGGAGAGCAGCCAGACATCCCATGCCATGGCTGCCCAAGGCCAGGGTGGAGCCGGGCACCCTCTTCTGCTCTCAGTCTCCTTTGCTGGCAGAGGAAGAAGCCGGCTGGAGGACAGCCCTGGAATGGTGGGATCTGTGTTATGGAAGGATGGTGGAAGAAAGCAGGTTGACAGCTGAGAGGGAGAGGGGCTGGAAAGCATGGCTGCACCAAGTCGTGCTAAAGGTCCTTCTGACCACTTCTATATTTTCTTAGTGGTAACAAACCGGTTCTGCTCTTGTTGCAGACTGGTTCTTCTGTTACACTCACCTGAGGGTGAGTGAGGTGCTGTGGTCAGAGAGAAAACTGCCTGATTCAGGGGACTGAAGGTGGGGAAGAAAGAGCAGAGATCATACTGGGATCTAGTTACAGGCAGTTGGATCTGCTTGTCTAGGAACTGCCCCTGTGATTGAAGTGCCAGGAGTGATGGAGATAGGGTCATTTGAGGAGAGGTAATTGAAGCTGGCAGTTCTGACAGTGAGAGAACCAGGGCGAAGGAAGGAGCAGAAATGAGCTCAGGAGGAGAAAATGAATTTAAACAAAGAAAACAAGGAACCAGTCAGTAACAAGGAAACAGCTTGGATAAAGAGCTTGTAGAGAGAGCTGGGTAGGGCTCTGAGTAGGACGGGTGGGATTGTGACTTGCTGTCAGACAGGCCGTGCAATGGGATTAGTGCATTAGGAACGGCAAGTCAGGAGTTTGATGGGATCAGAAGAAAGTATGGAGGGTGTACGAGGGGAAGGAAGAAGCATGGAGCAAAGGATGAAGATTAGATAAGAAGTAAAGCAGGAAAGTAATGAATAGACCCAGCAGTCCTCTTTTACCTGCTTGGCTGTGCAGCACTGCTATTTTATGTGGCTTTTTCCATGTAATATTTAAGTGGAGTTGACGTACTGGTTTCAGTGTGTGTACGTTGATTTCTGTGGTTTCGTTTTGCATCTTTACTCACAGTGGAGGAATATTTGACCACATCCCCAAATGAGAGCTTTATCCAGAAGTGTGTGCGCTGCTGTTTTTCATCCACCCGTTCTGTGCAGAAAGCCTTGAGGAATTGTTTAGCAAATAAGTCTAAAATGTGTTCAGATAATACTTTTTCGCTCTGCATTATGCTCTCTTATGAAGAGATAAATGCTTTAACACTTTTATCTTGTATTTGCAAAAAGAAGAGAAAATGATTGGCATGCAGCAGTGAGTGACTGGAAGTGTGTTTTCTCAGACAAAAGTTAAATGGGGAAGGGAAATATTTCTTGCTCTTGAGGGCTGTTGATCTGTCAAATGTGGGTCTTACAGAAGTGGCATTAATTAAGGGTGTGTAACTAAGGTTTTGCTGTAGTAAAAGGAACACTGGCAGTGGATGAACTGGGAGAGCTGTGATAGAACACTACATAAATATTTTTTTCATCCATCTTGTCTGTCTCTCCCAAATATAACAGTCTGAGATCCTTTTGCTCATGTATAGTCACTGGAAAAGCCTCAAAATAAAGGGTGAGAGAAAAGGGTTGTATGTGCTGGTCAAGAGCCTTTATTTCCTTACAAGTCTTTAGAGTTGTGAAAAGTCTGGATTTCACAGAGGATGCTGTTGGCGTGTGTTCATAACTTAACATGCAAAAACTGTGTAGCACAGCTTTGCTTCAGTTTTTGGTGTGCAAAAAAACCCCTCCTAAGCAAACATTTGTGTGGTGTCTATGTTGGTTAGGGGGTTTCTTTGCTCAAAGACACCATCAGCTGATGTGTTCCATCCTCCCAAGGGACAGCCAGCCTACCTGCCAAGGCATCCAACACTCACAGATTATTGTTGCCTGCTTCACCTGAAACCTCAAATGGAACCAGCTGACTCTTTAGGTAGTGAGAATGCATCTCACATGACATGTGTGACTTGGTTCCTATTTAAATCAGTGCCCTGGGGATTTGCAGCCTTATTTTTGGAATAGGGGGGCTAGCTACTTTCCAGCTCTATTTAAAGATAAAATAAAGCTTATCTGGCTGTGTGGGTGAATGTGGCTTTCTGAGATGCAATGGAGTAGCCCAGGAAACTGCCTGGAAGAGTGGGTGGCACGGTGCATCCCTGGTAAAGCACGATATGAACTGTGAGCACCTCCCCAGCTCCTCTTCCAGATAAATGTGGGCTGCTTTTTCATATTTGCATTGTGGCTCATGCTCTGATTCCTGTCTGCATCATCCTTATACCTGTATCATGTATGGAATTGCTGAAAGCTCTTTTTCCAGAGGTTCAGTGTGATTGACATGAAGCTATCTTAAAATAGCAAAGCTGTAATTGCTGGAAGACGGAAATTTTTACAAGAAATGCGGTGTTGTGAAACACATGCACCTAATTTAGGCATCTTTGGAGGCTGGGTCTGCATAGTTGTCACTCTTTGAGAATACTTAGTCTTGAACAGAAAGCTCGTGTATCATAATGCCAGCATTTAATGGTTGAGGGAGTGTGTTGAATTGTTCCACTAACAAAAGCCTTTACCAAGCTAAACAATACAAATATAAATATTTCACTTGGTTATTAGCAGTTGAGTTGAAGTGCTTGATGGTTGGGAACAGCATGACAAAGTAGTGCACTCCATTCACACCAAGGTCAGAAGACATTTTACATGATATTTATGGGTTCCATGCATACAATTACAGGCATTTGTATTGAATGTGGAATCTGTTGTTGGCTCAGTATAGTCATCTTCTGTGGTTTGCTTGTGGGTTAATCCCTGGGAACAAAAATAAAATGGAATAGTGACAGAGGAGTCAAAAGCTGGAATCCACACATGCAGAGTTGAACTAGTAAAAAACATCTAAATAATGGAAATTCAGAACCCCTTTTACAATTAGAATGTAAGAATTAAGTGGTTTTTTTCTTTATTCATGATCCCTGGGGGTACGTGGTGTTTGGGAGTTGCTGGTCAGTGGAGCAGTGTTGATTCCCCTCTGGGGGCAAGACATCCATCCAACCTTCTCCACAGGGGGTGGGATTGATTCCTTAATCGGAACAGCAACAATCCATCCTGAAGCTTCCTCAAGGTATTAGGGCTAAATTAAACAGTCTGGGCCAAGTGTGTAAGCTCTAATGCACTTCAAGAGGCTTTCCTGGACAGGAGAATTTTGAAAATAATCAGAAGATGAACCCAAAAGTAACAGGGGGGGAAAAAAAGCCACAGGCACAAATCACCCTTAAAAAAGGGGCTGTAATACATTTGCTTTGTGTGGTGCAGTGCTTAATGCTCAGATTCTCTTGGGGAAGAAAAGATGCATGAACTGTAGCTCTATTCATGGCATTGTATTTAGAATTTGTTTTCTCTCCTTTGTGTACGTGTCCCATAGATGTTCCAAAAATAGATATGGTCACAAATATTAAGTTAGTGGAATTAGGCATCTTAAAGCCAGGAAATGCACAATTTTTTTTAACAGCAGTCACTACTGAGGAAATGTGGGTTCTTATGCATATTGTATTATGTCTAAATTTTGCAAAATGTTAGGACTGTGTTTATTTGTGTGCATTTGCAGAGTCCACAATTCTGCATGAATTTCTTGAGGATAAAAATGTCACGGTTGCATTCAGTTTTTCTGGAATTTTCCTTTGACTTTCATTACCTTGGAAGAAGAATGCAACACGATGACTGAGCTTTAGTCTGTACAGTAAGTGCCCACAAGCAAGAATTAACTCTCATGTGTCAGTAACCTTGTTAGATGTGCTTCCTGATTGTCGTGGATGTACAGAAGTACTCAGAAAATAAAAGTGAGGTGGACAAGATGACGCCTCTTCAGTCTCACTCTTAGTTCTCAGCCAGTTTTGCCTTGGTCCATCTCACTCTGCAGCCCAAGTCGGGTAAGCAGTAATTTTCTTTTTCCAGAATATTGGAATCCTTTACAAGTATGTCCAGAAGGCCTGAGGACTTCATAAAAGCTGGAGTGTTTTATGGTGACTCTTCTTTAAATAATGTCGGTCAAGGCATTCCGAATGTCCCCGATGGAAATGGGCAGGTGGGGTCATCTTAGACCTCTGGCTTCAGAGGTGTTCCACCATATCACAGACTTCATTGGTCCTGGTGGCTAAGGGTCCACCAGTCTGGGCCATGAATTAGCAACCAAAATTCTGTTATTTGGGAAGATGAATTTAAACTTCAGGGTCTGTGAAAAACAAACCCTTTATTTTTCCCTTCCTTGGCTGGGAGCAGTTTCAAGTCAACCTTTGGACCAGAGCTGGAGCTTCCAAAAACTATTTTAAGTGGAAGGTATTGTCATTGGAACAACTGTAGAGCACTGAATGACCTTGTTGTCCTTGCTGTGGGAGGGGATGTTCTTGTCAGTTCGTGAGAAATTCTTTCTTTCTTTCTCTCCCTTCCCTCTGTGTACGAAGGTAAACACACATTTGTTTTCCTCTTCCCCTCTCTGAATCAGCCTGGTTCAGAGGCCAAACTTGCTTTCCCTGCTTGGCAGATAAAAACATCTAATAGATTCAAGTCAATATCCTCTTTCATATTTTTAAGATGATTCAACTGCTCATGAAGCAACTGGTCTATCCCTGCATTATCAAATAGTTGGGGAGTCATGGGACGTTCAGGGAACTGAGCCCAGAAGCTCCAGTTGCTGTGTGAAGATCAGTAGCTCAGATCCATCCAAGTCAAAGGTTGGACAGGAGGTTCCTGTTTGTTCTTCAAACAAAAGCATTTCTTGTGTGTTTTGAGTGCTCTTTAATCCAACAGGCAGAGCTGCAGCCTCATAATGGATGAAAGCTGGAGTAAGCAAAGCCTAGATATGAGGAAGAGGGAAAGGGGGAGAAGAGGAAGGCCGGCACATTTGAATTTTTAATAGTGGGAGTTGATACAATCAAGGGACTGGTAAAACTTCTGCCAGAAGGAGCAGCTGTGTGCTGAGATTGGAGTCTCCAGGTTCACCATAAGCTTTGGGGATCCCTGGTGGTGGTGTGGCAGTGGTGGCGTGGCACTGCTGCAGGAGTCACCTGTCAGCTGTGCGTGTTTCCTCTCGCAGGGTTTATGGGGACATACAGATCCCGTGTGTCAGAGGTCCTCCAGGGAGGTCTAATCTGTGTGACAGCTCTGCATTGCTTGTGATGCTCTTGTGGACGCTCTCAGCAGTGACTGGGTCATTTTGGGTATGAGAGATGCTCTTATTTGTTGACATTGCTTCCTGAATGTTTCTGAGCATGACCATTCTGAAGATTTATTTCCATTGTTCCTTTTGTCCCTAAGGCAGTTCAGTTTACCTAAGAATTGTATTTAAGTCCAGAATTGGAAGATATTTATCGTATATTTTGCATTCACATTAAAAACAAAATAAAACAAGGACTATTCTTTTTATCTTCATGTCCTAAGATAAAATGTTAATTACTGTTGTATAAAGGAGACACTCTGTTATCTTAATGTCTGTGTTTCAAAATATTTGATTTAAAGTTTGCAAACAATGTCATTTTCTTCAGCTTCAGAAAAGTGCAATGGAGTAGAATTACAGAGAAGACAAGAAAGCAAATATATGAAAAGCTTTGGGGATTTTATCTGTAGTTAAATTTATTATTTTTGCTTAAATTACAGTCTTTTAATTTTAGAGAAAGGATAAACTCATAAGATTTGTTTTTACCTTGCCACCACTATCACTTCTCATATGAAGCCCTTAGGATAAGCTTTGTCTGGCAAAGCACTGGCACCGGTGCAAAATGTTGCTTTAAATTATTTATCTTTATTAATGCATCGTATTTTAGAAATTGCTTGTATTTTGTACCAATGTTCAACTAAATCACGTTTTATAAGACTGAACTGTATTCTTGAGCCCTTTATGAGTAATTTCAATGATTTCAGTGCAGATAAGAGCAGAAGCCATGGGCTTTTTGTTTATGCATCTCTGCATTATGATCTTGGGCTTTTTTCTTTTTTTTTTTTTTTTTTTGAGGTTAATAAAACATTTAGATCACAGTGCTTAGTTTAGTAATGCTGACTCTGCTCCCTGAACATCTGTCACTGTGTTTGCTTCAATGCCTGTGGAAGGCAGGGCGATGTTCAGAGCCTTTGGTCTCATGGCAGGCACGTGTTTTTCTGAAGCGTTTCTTGCCCTATGTCCCCATAAGAAATTCTTCTCCAATACATGCAGATGCCTTACACCCTTAGTCTTGAGCTCTGGTTAAGTAAATCTTCTCTTTTCTGATATTCTGCAGCATTTTGTTGTTTTGTTTTGTTGTTTTGTTTTTTTTTTGTAACATCACGTTATTTTCCATTGCCCCCCTGCTGTGTCCTGCTTCCCGTGAGTAGATTATTTATTCTCAAAAACAGTTTGTTTTTGCCTCTCTTGCATTACTCATGAGATTTACTCCCATCACCAAGTACTTTAGGATTTGCAACATTTGTTTCCAAAGGTGCTGACTGAAGTGCAGTGTGATAACCTCTTGCAGAGTGGGCAAGTGTTATGTTTAACAGGGGATGGTGTCGTGTAGGTCACTTGACGATACCAAGTGTCATAAAACCAGCAAATAACTTACTCTGAGAGACCCAGAGCACTGGGAGGAGATTTGCTGATAGGGACTTGGTAATTTAATAAATTGGCAGGACTTGGGGGGAAAAAAAATTAAAATGTTTTGAGGTGATGAGTTTTCCCAGTTACATTTGCTCTGATGAACTGTAATCTCTAAAGAGAGACATCTCTTCCACAAAAATAAGAACTTGCCCCTTAATATCTTCCACTTGGAAGTGTCTAATACTGTTTCATTCCAGTAAGAAATGAATTGGAAGTGCATCTAGCAACACTTTTGAGGACTGCCTCAGTGTCATTTACATAATGCCGATCCCTGTAGCACTTGGGCTTTATTTAATAAGTGCATTGCTTAAAGTATTGCACTGTTCCAGAAGTCCCACTTTTTCTTTTTCTTTTTTTTTTAATTGAAATTTTTCCTTATTTCATGAACCTTGAAGTTGTTGTCAGCATTTGCTGCTGGAGATCCCACCCTCCCTGTGCTAGGTAGGGACTGCACAATCCAGGCACTGATGGCCCCTGTCTTGCAAATTGTGTGATCTGAATTAAAGACGAGCAAGATTGGAAGGATGGAGTACAAGCCACTCAAGGATGTGGAAATTGCACACAGCTCTCAAACCTCTCCAATCTCATGAGTCTTCTGGTCCGGGCTAAAACATAGTAATTTCTCTTGTTCCCACGTTTGTTATGAAAGTTCTTATGTGTTGTGAAATTGTAACTACCTAATAGATACTGTACTCTGGGACAAAGTAAAACAGAGAGTATCTATTTTATTGTATCTTCTTACATTGCAAATCAATATAGTGTGCTGATAGATACCCAAAATAAATTGCACTCGAATTACAGTGTTCCCTGGATGCCATGAAAGGTCTGTATGTATGACAGGCACATTTCAAAGAATTGGCTTTTTCAGTGTGCTAATTAATTCCCTTCAAATAAACAGTCATGCAAAAAAATGAAATACAGCATCAATATTTGATGGTATCTGCTTAAAACTCTCCCGGTCTAGACTTCTGAAGTTGTGTGGGGGTGGTATTCACACATCCCTGATAAAGGGAGGATGGAATGTGTGTGTTTTCTTTTCATTTAAGGAGTGAATTACTCCTTAAAAATGTAATTATGAGGTGCCCTACATGGTCTTGCTAAAAAATAATGCAGGAAGCAACTTCATCTCTCCGTGAAGCCGTTGCTCTGTGAATCCTGTGGGTGCTCCCAGAAGGGGAGATTGTTTCCTGAATGGAGCGAGCAGGTCCCCACCTTGCAGGCTCATGCTAAAGTAATTTTGGGAGTGGGCTGTATTTTCTCTCTTGCTGCAAGAAACAGTGAGCCCAAGTGACCGACATCTTATTCTGCACATCACACTGTTTCCTGTTCCTCTGCTGAGCAGAGCAGTGATGAGCTGACCTAAATTTATAGTTCTCTTGTGACATGTCAGTCATCTCTCTTGAGCTGTTCGCTGCAGTATTTTCCTCTGTGAACTGGCTGTGTTTGTTGTTATTGTTGTGCTGTCAGCTGCTGCTGTTAAAGGGAGAATCATTCTTCCCTCAGAGAAGTGAATTTGTAATCGATTTCCGTGCAGTTTGTGGGCAAGGTTTGTTCCACACAGACCTGCAGAGTTGGGGAATCCATTACTTTCTGGGCAAACACTTGTTAGATTTCTTCCCACAATAGTGATAGAGGAGAGCAGCACTATGCTTTGCCATCCTCTTTTTCTACTTCATGGTTTGTTATTGCTGGGTTAGGAAAACACAAGTAGCAGGTTGTCATGTAAGCATTCCCTCTGTTTATTTGTTGGTGGTGGTGTGGTAGCCTTCTACTTGATCTTGCAGGAACGTGAGAAGAGCGGAAATCAGGATCACACATCTTTAGTTTCAGACACAAAATTCCACCCCATGTACTCTGTGTGCAGCACACTTGCCTATGCAAGAGTCTTAATAAACCAATGCATTAAGAAATATTCCTGTGAAACACTCTGTGTCATCACACTGACCCAAACTTAACCGGGATCTCTCCATTCTGAAGATTTTAATAACATTTAACCACGGTTTGTGTGTTAGTCCTTCGACTAATAACATCATGCTGCATGTGGTGTGGTGGTCTTGGCTTTGTTTGTCCTCAAGACACAAGAATTCTTTTTCTTGCTGTCCCAGTAATCAGTGCAAAGTCCAGCAAGCGGCTTTGCACTTGAAAAACTGTAGCACCCTTTCAGGAAATATCTGCGGCGCCTCAGATTTTTGCAGCCTGCCAACACATTCAGGACACAGGACAAGCAGCTTAAGATCTGAATGAGATTGTTCACCAAATGAGTTGGTGCAGCATATTAATTTGCTAGTGCTTCTAAATGCCTGCAGTGTTACAAGAGCCTGCAATGGCACTAAAATACCAGGAGCTTTGTTGGCTCTAAACTCCTTAAAAGAGAGTTTGAAATTCTTGTCTGCTTGCCGTAGCCTTACCAGCTTTCTAAAGAATTTGGAGGTCCGTGTTCGAAAAAAGGTTGTGCGTCCTGGGCTTAGCAAAGTTAGCAAGAGCTTTCTCTGGTGGTATTAATTGTCTTGGAGTTGAATTGTGCTCTGGGTTTTGCTGTATAGCTCATTATATGAACCTCCTATTAGTGCTTTTATCTAGATACCCGTGGATGCATTTATTGCATGTGTTGATATGTGTTTAATCTCAATGGAGAGTCAAGGATTTATATAGAAAAAATATTTGCCTTTGCAGTTAGGTAAAGTAACATAAAGTGGTTTTAATGAGGCTGGATGCAGCCAACCTGATTTTATGTGTATTTTCAGTTTCATTTTGAGTTTGTAAGTTAGTATTTAAATGCCAGAGTAGAACTGATATGACGTGAAACAATTTCTCTTTTTTTTAAATCTTTTGTAGTGAGCCAACACCCTCCTCCCCTAAAACCAGTATTCTGCCTGGCAGTTGTTGGAGAGGGATATAAAAGTGCTTTGTAAAAGTACAAAAAAGTTGAAAACTTTAAAAGTCTGTTTTCGAGGTCTTAGAATAGATGCTTTTATTTAGAGATTGAACCCAAACACTTTAATGAGAGCTGCCTAGATGGGAAATGCAAATGATATTACCTGCTGCAGGTAATAACATCCATCCGAGGTTAATGAACTGGTTCCCTGTTCAGAACTGGGAATTGAATTAAAGGCTGTTGCAGCTGCATGGAATGAAATCTAAAAAAAACCCAAAATCAAACTTTCAGTGCTGTCCCTTGTTTCACTGATCCTGGATTTAGGTGAAGATGGGATGGGCAGAATCAAGTGGTCAGACTGGTGTGACATATGTGTGGTTTTTAATCTTGGCTCCAATAAGCACTGGTTTAAATTGTGTAGTGCTTTTCTTCACAACTGTGTCTAAAATGTGGATATGAAGGAGACTCTTCCCTGCTGCAATTCCCATTAGGATTGTAAAGATGTGTGTTTCTTCATGCGTTGCGAAGGCTTGAAATACATGTCGTGGTACCGTCGTTGTTACAGCATGAGCCATAAAATATTCACATGGGGGTTTTTTGGGAACTCGAGGGCTTGAGATTGCTGTCACAAGAAAACTAGATTACTTACTTTGCCCAGCAAGACTTGCCTATCCAGCTTAGGAGCAGAATATCCTTGCTGAGGGAAGCAGTCCTCACTTAAAGGATAAGAGGAAGCTGCTCTTGCTTAGTAGGGTGAAGTGCCATTTACTCCTGATGCTTCTGTTTTTCCAAGTCATGTTGGTCAGAAGAGAGTGTAATTGTTGATTTATTTCCATAAAATATTCTGTCTGTTTGACTTCGAGAGGCCGGAGGCTGTGTAGGGAGCCAGGCCAGGAGGTTTGGGCAGTCAGCAGCTGCCCTACTTTCTAGAAACTGTAATTTTAGGTTGTCTTGGCTGGCACAGCATGGTCAGCACACTGAACTTGAGCTTTGTCTGCTGGGGCTGGGAGTGTGGCCACACTGAGCATCCTTGTGGGACAGCCAGCAAACCACCGTGTCTCGCTCGCTGGGCTGTGGTTCCCCACGTGCCTCTGATTCCTGTGAGCTGGTCCCAGTTTGGGATCTGTTGGACTATAGGCAGCACTTAGCACAACAGGGCTGCTGTTAGGCCTGGGGAGCCTTTGCTGCTGTTGAAGCTTGCTTCGAGTGTTCTCTGATCAGGTGCTTGGGCAGCTAAAATGGATGGATGAGAGAGATAATTGTGTTTTAAAACTCCGGTTCTGTGATTTTCACGAGTGTCCTTTATAGGGTAGAAATCACTGATTTCTTGTGTTTTACAAGGCTTGCTGACGTGTGATCTCTCCATTCTTGTGTGACTGTTTGTTTAGTGTGGAGTTAAATTTACCTCCTTCTCTTCAGATGCTTGCAATTGTCTCATGTCCCGTGGAGAATGTCAAATATCCTTGAGTGAGCAGCCTGGATGACTCCATGTGCTGCTCTGTTGACTCTGCAAACCTGAAGAGTGTGTGGGAGAACTTTCTCTTGTAGTCTAGCATGTAATTTAATTGATGTTTGTTTGGTAATTTGCCTCAGATTAAATTCTTCATTGTCACTACTGAACAAATGCTTTGTGTGCTTCTGGTGGGTCAGCACTTTGCTCAGTATTTTCCCTTCTTTATTCCACCTACTTTGATGCATTCATTTGTTTTTCGCTGCGATATTGAGAACTGAGAGAGGCTTCTGTTGGAAGGAAAGGCAGAGCCAGTGGAGTTTGAGAGGCTTTACACAGTGATTATTTAGTTAAGGGAAATGCGATTAATTTTCCTCAGATTTAAACTTTGATGTAACACGAGTTCACAGTATAATTAAGGGAAGTTGTTACCTGAGGATAAACTTCATAGAAATGGCCTCGAACTGAGCACGTGAGAACACGAGTATATGCTCTCCTCCTCCAAAGGAAAAGAAACTGAAGTTATTGGAGAATCCTCATTTATTGATGGCAATGCTGTGGTGCACTGGTGGATGATTCTGATCAGGATGTCAGAGGAGTTGCCATTTTCTCAGCTGTGTGAAGAGTTGGGTCTCATTGTAGTAAAAAACTTCTGTGTGACAAACCCTAATAGATGGATTTAAAGAATCTCTACAGCTTTTCTTCAGCTCTTTGCTTATTCCTTATTTCTGGCCTAGTTCCAGAATTAATCCATTTTTTGACAGTGTTGCTTGATTCCACTTCACCGAGTAGAGTGTATGAGTGGATAATTCTGAATTATGGAATGCACTTTGAACAGACTTTAACAAATGTTGAAGTGACCAACTTTGTGTTGTTTGCAGGCATTTGAAGTGTTATTTACTCAGACATTGCTGTTCAACCTATTGCTTTAGATTCCTGAGCCACATATATCTCTGAGAATCCTCCTGGTTTGGAAACTTCACTATTTCTCCAACCAGAGCAAAAGCACCTAATCTAATTTCTGGGTTAAAAATGGAATGCAATGGCAGATAGAAATACTTAAGGCATAGCAGTAATCTTATTTGGTCCTGAGTGTGAAGTGGCCCTTGAAAAATCTAGGACTGTGTTTGTCATGTCATGGTATTTAAGGTATTAAATGCTTTTTGAATATCATCTACAAAGAAGTTTTTCAGCTGTTTGTTCCATTTAATTTGGAAACAGGAGGAGGGAACAGTCAGTTCAGATTTTCACTATTCATTTGAACTTTAGGGAAGGGCTTTGGACACTCTGAAGTGTGGGGTGTATTTTTTATCCCTGGTTATTGCCATTACTCCAATGATTCCAGGAGGCAGCCTCAAGCAGAGCAGAATTAATAATTTTCACAACATTTTTCTTCTCCAAGTGTCTGCATAAACACCCTGTAAGGACATTATGCCTGCACTGGGGTTTGGTCAGTTCTGAGAGCTTCACAGCCAGAGGAGGAGAAGGAAAGGATATCAAGAGTAAAGGCTGTTCTGTTTAGTAAATAAATACATCTTTACCTCAGCATCTGTGTAAGAAAAGAGCTTTGCATACCTACTCAGTTCTACACCCAACAGATGATTTATTTAGTGGAGATTAGAAGATGAGAAGTTTTGCTGTTGAGAATACCAGGGATAGCTGGCAAGACTTCTACTGGTTTGGGATTTTTTAAAGGTAACCCATTTGCGCTAATTTTGATAGAGGGAGATCAAGGACTTTACTCAGCAAAGTTTAACAATGTCACTGATTGTTTTTGAAGTGGTTATATAAAAATAATCAAACTAATCCCCCCCAAAACCAACCCCCCCCCCAAAATCCCCAAACCTTACCCAAATATTACTTCTCCAAAGAGTTCAACAGAATGGAATTGAAATACAGGATTTTCTAAGCTCCAGCTGTGTGCTCACAGCTGTATCATATTCACAAAGGATTGCTATTAATGACAAAATCGTGTGCTTTGAAGATACATAGAACAACTTGGACATTCTACATGATGAAGCCAGGATGGCCTTGGTTTGCAGAGAAGTTGGGCAAAAAGCTGATTTCCCCAACCTACGTTCCCACAGACTGGTACAGTTTGAAGTATTGCTCTTGTGGATAAGATTCTGCTATTGTAATTCAGTGTGGTTTTGGATAAGAGGGCAGAATTGCCTTTTTTTGTGTGTGTTCTTTTCAATGCATCAGCAGGCTTGTTTGTTTTTCTATTGTAGTTATCCATGCACTAAGCAGGAACATCTATGGCTCGTTTTTAATAATTAGTTCACAGCTGCCCAGAGGGGAAACTGTGGTCAAGAGCTCTTGTTGATCTTTGTTTTAACAGCTGGTATTATTAAGGGAGAGCTTCACAGACTGGGAAAAGAAAAAAAAAAGAGGATGAAAATCAGTCAACAGTTAATCCAAGTTGTAGCCAGACACCAAAAGATTTACTGGGAATTAGTTCTAAAATTGCATTTGTTCAAATAATTTCGGAAGAAACGAATGGGTGTGTATTAAATCGGGGAAGTGGGATGGTGCAGGGGAACAGTGAAAAATTGCAACATTTGTCAACTGAAAAACCTTCCTGGAACAACAGCAGCGTATATTTAGCATTGTTACCATGCTGCAGCTCCTGGGGGAGGCAGCTCGGGTCTGGAGCTCTGCTGAGGCTCATGATTTATACCCTCCCAGCCAGCAGAGCCCCACACACCAGGATCTGCTCATTCTCAAAGCTCTTGTTTATAACACACAGAGCAGAGAATCCCTGTGGGTCCTTTCAGTCTGCAGCTCTGGATACTGTCAGCAAAAACCAAATCCTTGTCCCATTCCTGTTCCCCCAGGATGAGCAGAAGGATGAGGTTAGCATTGCTTTTGTTTTCCTTTTTTTTCTTTTTCAAATGGGTTTCATTGGTATAATTAATGCTAATGGTAGAGATGCATCATCTCTCTGGCCCCAGTAGGTTTTAGTAGTTATGAGCCTTTGCTTAGCTAATGAGTCTGGATTTTAAGGCTTAGATTCTGCTGTTTATCCCCATACCTAGTAGGAATTAGTTCACTTAAATAGGTGGCACTGCACTAGTATCACCAAAAGAAGCAGCATGTGCATGTTTGTCTTCAGTTTAAATAACAAGTACATAAAAAGGTTGAAATGCACTCAGTTCTTGAATAAAAATAGTCTGACCTTACATTTGGCATTAGTTGGGGTTTCTCTCATATTATCTTGTTCTTTAAGAGCTTTCTTACATCCTGGGTTGTAATTTGCACATTATAACGTGTTTTGAAACAAAACCGTGTCTTGTTCTGGGGTTTCTTGCACGTATTTTATAAGCAGAATTGTATGTTTGAAAAGAAATGCTCCTTTCTGAATGGGCTGCTCGTGACAGATGGTTCTCATTGCGGCAAAGTCATGCAGTGCCTCAAACCTCAAAATGTATAAACTTATTTGAAGGAAATGAATCGCTGCTGCGGCCTGGCCATCTATGAAAAGTGTCCTTGGACACTGCAAACAGTGGGGTTTGAGCCTTGCCTTTTCCTTATTCAAAGAAAACTATAAAATGCGTTTTCAAGAGCCTGAAGTTGTGACACCTCTAAGGAGAACATTAATTTTTTCAGGAGATGTAACACAAGTTTCTAGAAAGGCCTCCCACTGATAACAGCAGGTGATGCTTCAGAGTGGCCTTTTCAGGTGATTGTTTGAATAACCCCAAAATAGCACCCATATAATGCTCCATACTAGATGGACTTCTGTCCATGCTGTCCAGGGCATGTAACCTATATAATTTCATATCAAAAACTCCCTTTTTCCAAGAAAACCAGGCTTCCCATTACTTTTTGCCTGCCGGAGGACCATCTTATTGTCCCTAACTATCCAGTATTCTTTGGCTCAGCTGCTGTTTCTCTTCATCACCTGTTGCTCATCAGCTCTGTCCTGCTGCATTTGAGCTCTCACATCCTCCTGCCTTCCCACTCCCCAGAATTAATCACTCCTCTTGTTGTCTTACCTCTTTCAGCATCTTTTTAAGCCGCTGCAGTACCAGTAACCACATCCTCTCTCACCTTCCTTCCTCGCTGCTGTGGTAACACCGTTATTTGCTCTGTTGCCATTGAGGGACCACAAGTTCTGCTTTACCACATCCTCTGCAGGATACAACAGGCACAGGGGGAGGAGAAGGCTTGGTTTGACACCAGGATGGCAGAGGTGGAGGGTTTGGGGCTCGGGTGAGGAAGGCTCTCCTGTAATGATAAGAGCAGCCCTTGGAGCCAAGACCAGGCGGTTTCTTGCAGGATCACCTGCTCCTGCAGCTCGTGGCCTCAGTGACTCACAGGCTTCTGGCTGCTGCAGAAAGGAGCAGTTTCAGTTCATGGTTTAAGCTGTCAGCAGAGAGGAGACATTCAGTGTGTGTGTGAATGCCTTGGCAGTTGGTGGCACCGGTTGTACTCTCAGGGAAGTGCCCTCCCGTGAACCACGTGCTGGGTTTTGCGAGGCTTCCGTAATAGGTGTTAAAGTGGGTCACCACTGCCAGCGTGTGGCTGTGCTCCCAGTGACCTCTCCAGCAGGCAGAGGTGTCCTGGTGCTGACCTGTTGCTCGATGCTGCTGCCCAGGGAGCCTCTCTCCCTCCCATCCCTGCATTGGGAGCTTGGTGTTGGATTTGTGCTGTTTGCTGTTGTGAGCTCTGTAACTGCTGCTGTGTTTGAGGGTCTGGTGTGTGCATCTCCTCTACAATGAGGTCATAAGGTGCACCAGTATAAATTCAAGCTCAGCCTTTCATTAGTGGGGGATGTAACTCTGTAGCTCTGCTGTAGGTGGGTCTTTTTTATTTAGATGCTACAGTGGAATTGGTTCCCTGTCAACCCAGGAGATCTGGTTGTACTCCCAGGGCTGGGCAGGAGTATTGATGTTGCTCTCCAGGTCCTGGCCTCTGCACCAGGTGCTCATGGCTTTTCTCAGAAGTGCTTCTGGTTCAAGCCAGGTTTCCATCAAGGTAGGGCTGAGGCATGGCCAAAACCTGCCCTGGGGCTTAATTAGCAGGAGGGGTCACTCTTGAGTTTGTGGAAGGTGGTTTTCAGGGTGGGGATGAGTGTGGTTGGTCTCAGGAGCAATTACATGGGTTGCTCCGTGTTGCTGCCCTTTGCTGTGCGAAGGGCCTTGCTATTATTCCGGGGCATCGTTATTTTAAATCCAAATTAAAATTGGCATAAATATTAGAACTTATTTTCCTTTACAGCTTCAGCAAAATGCTGAAGTGTAAACATTTCAAGGCTGAAATATAGCCCAGAAACACCTTAATTCACAGTGTCTATTGGAACAAGCAGGACAGTTAGAGGTGAGTTTATCTAGCAACATAAAAGGTATTTTAACATAAAACATAGTCTGTTTCCACTCTTGATTACTTTTGGGGAATTCTGCCTCACACAAGTTTGAAATACACTCAGTTGCTTAATGATGCAGCAAAGAATCTAATTTTTGTTTCTATGTTCTCCTAACTAGGTTGAGTTCTGAGGTGACTAGAAGAGATAGAATAGTTAACCTTTAGAGCTGTACAGAGGAATGAATTTAGGAGATGGTGATGAAAGGAAGATGGAGATGTGCATGGAAGATGTCAGGTTTTTTTTCCTGGGCCATTTATTATTCTTCTCAAGCAGAATTATGCCTGTTTAAGGATCTTGGTGAAAGGTCAGGGAGAATTTTTTTAATATTGAAAGGCTAAAATGAAATTATGCATGCGGACAGAGAAGTGATCTGCATGAGAAGTGCACGTGATCGTAAGAGAACCGGATACCCGGGGGAATGGAAGGGTAGATTGAGAAAACAACCAGCAAAGCCACATCATTGTGTGAGTCTAAAGCAGGCAGGGATGGTCTCCCTGCCCCATCGGTCTGTCCTCCATGGTGCTGTCAGTGCTCCTTGTCTGTGCTGCCCAAAGGGAAAGGTCAGTGTCCTGTGCTCCGTGTAAAACAGGGATGTTTGTTTAGTGTCATTGACTGAGGATTTCACTAACTCTTGCTGACAAGTTTTGTGGGGGAAGTTGATTCTCATTGCTAGTGGCTGAGTCAACAGATGCTGAATTGCTTTGGTATTTTCTGCTCATCTCTGTTTTCTGGAAGGCTCTTGCAGTGGTAGCCTATATTTTATGCATTTTCTTTCATTATTAATTTGCCTGGAGACTGTTAACATTTGCATACAGCTTTATTGTAGGTCCCTGAGGATCTGTGATCTGAATTCCCGTGTATTCTGCTGCACTGTAGTGCCATGTGGGACCTACCCGAGCCTAGGCAGCTCTCATCATCTCGTTAATTATTTTTATAATTTGAAGTTGTTAAACCATGGAATCTAAAAATGTAAGTTAGAATTTGAACACTATAATGTATTTTTGATCTTCACTATAAGTCCTTCTTGCTTATGAAAATGAATGAGAGTCTTTAAAAAAAAAAAAAGGAGGGGGGAAATGTGGGAGAAGGTATGAACCAGAGGTATAAATTAGTGTTTAATTCCCCTATTACTGCTTCTGTTTCTAAGGACAGTGGATAAACAAGCAATTTTGTGAATTGAACTCTCTGGAGAGTGAGGCAGTAGAAAGTCTTCAAATATTCCTGATGTTTAAGAATAATGGGTTGTTTATGGTGTTGTTGGATTAGAATTACAGGGGGAGTATGCTAAATAGAAAGGCTTTGCTTTTCTGTAATTAGCATCTGAATTTTCAGCACGCTCTTTCTTCACTCCTGGTCTCTGTATTAACACTCCTCTTAATTTCACACTCCTGCCCTGCTATCTGTGAAAGCTGCAGAAAGGGTGACAGCGACAGTTCAGCCTGGACACTGGTACGGTTAACACTTCCAACTCAGTCTAATCTGGGCAGGCTTGACAGGATGATTAAAATTGCAGAATTAATTGGTAAATTCTCCCAGAATCTACTGGTTTGTTCACACTTGAAACCAAGTAGGAACCCCGGGCTTTGTGACCTGGCTGTGTGGTGGAGCAGGGTCAGATGAGTGGGTCTGGCTGCAGAGAGACTGAGGCTGTAGCTCAAGAGAGAAGTGATGATATCCCCTTTATTTCAGTCATTGTTGATGCTGAAGCTCCTTGGTGGCAAATTAAGGTCCATCATTGGATCTGAGCGCCCTGTGTTGAACTATTTTGCAATAGATGGAAGCGCTCTAGAAAGGGGAAGGAATATCTCACTGAGCTGATCATCAAAGACCACATGAATAACACTTTATTGCTCAATAATTGGTTGTACTCCATGTCATATGGCTTAGAAATGGGAAGAGGGCTTTTGTTTTTCTTAATGACTAACTTTCCTCTTCCCAAAATACTTCGCCTAGCTGGGGAATGCGACTTCAGGAGAGCAGTTGAGAAAGTGAGGAGATTTGACAGCTTAAAGTAACCATTAAAGTGAAGCAAAGCAAATAGGCAGCACTATTTCCATTTTAAGCATTGTCAGGGTAACAAGCATGCAGCTGAATTTCAGAAGGAATGCATGGATGTGAGGTTATTTGGGCAGCAGTAAAAGTACTGGGAGAGAATTAATGGAAACAGAAATGAAGTTAGAAACACTCTTTGCCTTAGGGTTAAAATATTCAAAGCATTCTGGGTACTTGGCTGTCAAACTCCCATTCAAGTTAATGACTAAAGTTCTACTTTCCTCTTTGGAGCTTCAGTTTTTGTGTGTGTGTGTGTGCTCAAGAAGGTGTTGAGCTCTGAAAAACTAGGAAGATGCTCTTTGTTTTAAGCAGCTCATAGCAGAGGCTCTGCTTTCTACCTGTGTGAGTCAGGTGGGTCAGCTCGTGTATTCCAGCTCCTCTATCACCTGGGGAAGTGTTTGTGCTGGCACAGGTTGCTGGCACTGGGGAGCAGGTGGAATCTGATGAAGAGGGATAAGTTACAGCTGTACAAGTAGTTTAGTTACGTGCACATCTTGATTGCCAATTAGAAGTCTGTTCGTTTTAGTAAGCTGATATCACAGTAAGTACAGGGACTCGAAACTTGGGAGAAGATGAGATTTGGCAAGTTGGAAGGACACAGCAACCTGAAGGCTGTGGGGGGAGCCTGCTGTGATACACAGCACACTGTCAGTGCAGTATTCTGCTCCAAAAGTATTCTTAGGTGTGAACCAGTCTCTGAGCCAAAAGAAAGTAGTGAATGCTTCTAGAAAATGTTTTGGTGTTTCTTTTTTGGAGAAAACAGGTGCAGTGTGACCTTTTGTTTCCTCCTCACTGTGGTCTGGAGGGAGCATTTTTACTGAACATTGCATCATGCTTCTTGCCTTGTTTTCTTGCCTTTCTCGAATGCTAAAGCCCTGTGGAATTTATCGACTTCTAATGTTCTCCCTAACTGGAAGGGTGAGGAGGCTGCAAAAAAATGAACAGAGGAGAGTCTGTGTGTTGAAACTGAAAGCTGAAACAGCAGCTCATGGAGGCACCTGAGCCCTCTTCCAGCTGATGACTGAACCTGCAAACCTGCAGTAGCTAAAACTTTCAGCTGCTCAACCTTCACTGGCAGGGCTGGTGCACTTTGTGCTGAAACCACTTGCAGTTCTCATTAGACTCCAGAATAATTGAGTTTTTTCTTTTTAAACTCTTTAGATTCCATGTGATAATTCATTTTGGTAATGAACCTTGGGGCAAGTAGATAAATTTTTTAAGGGTCTTTTCAATATTGATTATTTGAAGGCACAATATGGTTGTTAACTACTCTCGAAAAAATCTCCTTTTTAGAAATCCTGTGTTTGCACGGATTGCTTGTCTCCCTGGACTTTGGGATTCCGTGAATTAAAGCTTATGCTGTATGACCAACACATTTTTGTGTACTCTGTCATCTGTGTGATTCATTAGCTTTAACTCAGAGCCTTTGCCTACCTTCAGGCTGCTGAGCAGGCCCACGGAACCAGGATGGGACTATCTGTGTGGGGTCTCTCTGGCTGCCCTGCCCTTCCCTTGGAGTTTCATGCTCAAAAGTCTTGCCAATTTTGCCTTTTTTTCCTCCTCAAGGAACACAGCAAAGAGAAGGAATAATGGAATGCGTGACCCCAGAGTAACACAGTGTTTTGGGGCGTTGGCTGCTGAGTGAAATGGCACTTGGGCCAACACTGTTCCGTGCCCGGAAAAGAACAGAAAGTCTTCTCTTTAGCAAATCTGCAGAGAGCTAAACTTCCCCTTGCCTTGCTTCTGGATAGTGGAGGTCAGGGTTTGTACTTTTATCTTGTTGAGGTGCTTCTTCCTGAAGCTTGGCATGGGGCAAATGTCTCAGCTCACTTTATAAATAGAAATTTAGCATCTTCCCCTGGTTGGTCTCTCTGACAGCTGCACCACAGTGTGTTCCCCTTACAGTGCTCCTCAGGGAGTTGTCTTTTGCCAAACTTGACATAGCAAGGCCTCTGAAACAGTCCAGCAGGTCCCTCTGTGGGATAACAGCCCACACTGAGGCAGCTCCCTGGAGGCATTTTCGGATTTTTATTCAGACTGATCTAAAGGATGCTCTGAGAATTGATTCAGGGTGGTGATGGTGGGAGGTTTGGACAAGCCACCACCAAGGTTGCCTTTTCAGGGTGAACCTGCTCCATCTTCCCGTGCAGTCAGCAGTCTGGATTACCTTGAAGGGCAGGATTTCCTTGAAAGGCATTCCTTCTGGTGGGAAACCTTGACCTTTCCTCCTTGGATGGGGTTACAGTAGGATAATAAGTTAGTGCCTTAGTACAAGTATGATAAATCTGATGATGGTGGTTAAATTTGCTTATAGGGATTAGAGAGTGAATTTCCCTCCCTGAGTTTTCCCTTCTCAAAGTCAGGAGTGTGTGAATGCATCTAAACTTGGGAGTAATGGACTGCCCCGTGGGGTATTTATTTTATATGCATGTGTTTATGTTAAATAATGTAAATCGTGGAGGAGGAGGGTGTGGGAGAGCTGCAAGAGCTCTTTATCAGAAACCTTAAGAAGGCCATGTTTGCAGAGCTCTCCTGACACTGGTGCAATCCCAGAGATGGAGAGGTTGTATATTCCAAGCAGAGCAGGAGGTGCCTCGTTGTGCTGCAACTGCACCCCAGGCAGCACATCGTGTTCCTGCCTGATTTGAGGGGAGATCCATCGTGTTACCCATGGCTTTACCTTCTCCCCAGCTGTGAAATTGTGTGAAATAAAGATTTGTATATATGCAAATATGCACTGGTTTGGTCCTTTCTTCAGAATACATACATCCTCTTTTTGAGTGACTGATGTTACATTGGTTCAAGGGGATTTACGTAGCTGGACGTCAGGCTTTTATTCTGTGTAGTTTTGTTGTTTTTTTTTTCCTTCAGTCACACTTAACTGCTTTCTCAAAATTCTTGGAGTACAAGGCTCAGAAGTTCTTTAAGATTTTTGTAACTTTATACTATTGCCCTTTTGCTGTTCAGCCACGAGTGCCTCTTTAATTGACTAAAACAGACATAATTTAAACTGAAGCCTGATCTGGTTTGGCTGCCTTGGTTTGAAACAGTGCCTTATGCTAAACCAGAGCAAATCCACAGATGCACAAACCCTGTGTGTCCTTTTCCATGTGTATTTACCTGCTGCTTTAACTTGCTTCTTGTTAGTGTTTTGCAGATTTCCTCTAATATGGTTTCTATTTCTCCAATTCGAATTAGTCAAAGCAGTTTTATTAACAGGTTTATTTTTCTTCGTTAGCTCCTGTGTACACGACTGTGTTCAATGCTGGCAGACTCTCTCCTGCCACCAGTGTGTAACACTGCCACTGCCAAATGTGCTCCAGAGCAGAAAGGGGTGTTTGATTAAAAGCAGCACATTCAAAAACTATGGCTTTGTTGTAGCATTCTGTCATTTTTCTGCTCTGTGTACCTAAGGAAATGGGCTTTTATCGCTCTGATAAGTGGGTGATACCTCTGCAAACCGAGTCACAAAGCCAAATTTTTTGCAGAGAAGCATCACTTGTGTCAGAACCTTTTGGTTGTGGGAGCCTCTGACCCAAATCTATTGCTGCGTGTCGTTTTTTTGGCAACCATTGTAAATCTACCCTTGTAATGCAGATGTACAGACTTACTCTCTGTATTCCATTTGAACCATGGTGGAACCTGATGCCTAAAAAGTCAGGTTGATATTAAAGCCCTTGTTTATTTTACACTGTGTTTCTGTCAGGATAAGTATTCAGGGTATCACAGTTTGAAATTACATTTCAAGTCTTGTAGAAACATTAACTTCTGCAAAGCTGTGTGGAGTGGATGATTGTGGAATCTGAGTGTTGTTGAAGTAGGCAAATTTTGAAAAATAAGGTAATTATAGGTTCAACCTGAAGATAGTAATAAACTGTCTCGGATAATTAATTTGGGTTTAGAGTTGCTTAATTCTTCTTGGCATTTGCAAATCCCAAACTGACTTGTGAAACGTTCTTGATTTTATTGCAAACATGTGTGACTGTTTTGGAGGGCAACAGTATTTGAGAAACAAAGTGGCATGTGTACATAAATGGAGGTAGGCAAGAAAACTTACTGAAAACATAGCTAGTGTCTTTTTTGGGACATAATTTGTTAGCATGTCTTCTATTTTAGAACAAAACAGACTGTAGGGGAATTAAAGTCTGTTTTGTGAAAGGATTATTAGCTTTCTAAGTGATATTTTAAATTCATCACACTGACAAAGCTCAAGTCTATATTTCTCAGACTAAGATAAGAATTATTAATTGAAAGGAGACCTCAAATTCATGGAAGTGCTTTAATTCTTCAGAGTAAAATAAAATACTACCAAGAGCATCTATTTCTTATCATTTGCCTAAGTATGTCTTTATATTAAAAGATGGTATTTAGTAGAATTGCCAGGATTTCTGGAGTGAAGCTGATTCAGAAACGAGGAAGGAAGAACGTTAGTGGGTTGGTCTCAGGTTAAAATACAGATTTCCATCGATTAGAAACCTGTGTAGCTACAAAATATGTCTAACTGTGGTAATGGAAAATATTAATAACACTTTCTGTATGGCAATACTTTGTGTGTTATTTTTAGTTATCTATGTTCAATGAGACTAAACTATTTTTTTTTTTTTATGATTCATTGCAGGACCAGTTTGACAACTTAGAAAAACACACGCAGTGGGGTATTGATGTTCTGGAAAAGTACATCAAGTTTGTAAAAGAAAGAACAGAGATTGAACTCAGCTATGCAAAGCAGCTTAGGTAAGTTGATATGTAAAGTTCTGGACTTACAGTTGCATCTGTTCAGAGCCTGTAATCAACTCTCTCAAGTTTGCTGTGATAGTGGTGATTTGGTTTATAATGATGGCTTTTGGAGAATAGCTTTAATTTACAGATTGGAAAGCAAAAGTTCGTTTAAGATACTCTTTTATTATCTCTGCTTTGCAGAAAGAAGGGTTATTTAGGTGACTGAGTAGCACACTGGGGCTTACTCACAGTTTATGCATGATTAATGGCTCAGGCTTTGAGGCAGCATTGTAATATTTTCCATGAAATTAGGGCTGCTGCGTGTCAATGCTGAAGGGTTTAAGAATTCAGCAGAACAATGACCATTTGTTAGGTGAAGTTTAGGTTTTCTTTTACTCAGACAGGCCCTTTTTGAAGGTGCCTAGGAGAAAGTGCAGGTCAGAAAGTCAGACCCAGCCCTTGAAGATTGGTCTTTGGAGTTAACCAGGCTGCAGCCCGAGATTTGAATTGCAGTTTTGTAGTCATGCCACAGGTCTTGTGAGGTGTCTCCTGAACAGAGCAGAGATCTCTGGGATTTTATCTCAAATAATTCCTGCAAAGTACTTTCTACGTGTCTGGTTTTACCATCAGGTGTGAACCAGACAGAGAAAAGCTATTCCTTGAGGTCAGATCCAGTGTAAGTGGGGAAGGGGTGCTAAGAACCTTCCCACAGAGAGCAGATTTTCCCAGCAAGGTAGGAAAAACTGAGAGGTGATCAGGGTTTAGAAGAGAGAACAACACACAGGTAAGTCCTGTTGCTGCTGAAGGGCTGTGGGGCAACACTGTTGGTAGCCACTACTTTTAGTGATAAACTGGGAAGTGGTGGAGCTAACTGGGGAGGGGAGAGCAGGAATAATTCTAACACCTCTGGTAAATCCACATATTTTTAAAATTTTATTTATTTTTAATTTGCGTGATGATAATGTATATTAGAAGTCCTTCCACCTTCTCAGCACTTAAAGCGATTGGGATCTGAGGTTTAAGGTCTAAAGCACAATGTCTCTTTGAAAGACAAAATCACCCAGAATTTGCTTGTGTTCGAATGGATTAGAGATGCACAATGGCCTGTGATTTATGAGGAGCTGGTAGTTGATAAATCCCTGCCTTGATGGTGATGTGCTCTCCCAGGGGAATGCCACGAGGCTTCCCCAGGGTTCCTGTTAGAGACAAGCAGGAAATAGAAAATGACTCGTGCAGGAACAAACTGCTCACATCCTATGGAGATGAGCAGAGATTGAATTACACAGGCAAAATGAGCTGGAAGAAAAGAGAGTGTGAGTGGACTGGGAAACCCCAGCAGAGTATCTGTGTGAGCTGGCCTGTCTTATGAACAATCCCACGCCGGACTCGCTGGGTTTCTTAGGATGACAAATTTCAGGTGTAAAGAGCATCATTATGAAAATGAACACACAAAATGTTAAAGGAAAGTGAAAGATGGTTTTGCCTGTGACCATCTAGAAACTATGAGGTCCTGAGTTTTATTTCTTATTCTGTCCTAGACTTGCAAAACAAACTTGGTCCATTTGTTTCTTACCTCTCTGTATTTTTATGATTTGAGGACAAATACATCTGTCCCTGAGGAGCTCTTAAACACAGGGCTGCTTGGAGGCATCTGAGAAGTTAGAAGTATAAAAGAAAAAAAGGAGGATGTAGACTTGTCAAATATTGACGTAAAACAGTGCTGGACATTAAAAAAGAATAATAAATCATGCATCTGCTTTTATTTAATAAGTCTCCTTAAGCCTGGTGCAAACCTTCCTTATACCACATCCATTTAGTGCAGAAGGGCTGCAGCACATCACTGCATGTCATAATATGCAGAAGATATTATTAAAAAGTTAACTCAGGCTACTCGTGTATTTAACTCAAAATTTTATTTATAGTGTAAGTGAAGATGCTGAGATTTATTTTCTTCTATGAAACTTGTGTTTTCTGCTCAGTCACTGGGCTCCCTAAGTAGTTATTTTCCCTCTCTGACTGTGTAGATCTCAGCCTGGTCATCTATTAAAGTTTAATTGGCTTTTATTTAAAAATGCTTCTTTGCTTCCTCTTTATAATTCTGCGAATGTGGATGTAATTGTTGTGCTGGATGCTGTGCTCCGACTGCTGAGCTGTGTCCTCATCCTCCTCCCCTGGTCACCCCTTCCCTTACAGCACACACAGCTGAAGCATCACAAAGGATGTCAAAACCCTTGCCTAATGTGATGATGGAGACACAGCCTCGAGGCAGATGTGTTGGAGAAAATGCTGAAGGTATCAGGATAATCTGAGAATCTGATGGGTGACAAATGGGAGAGAGAGAGGAAGATGTCAGAAGAGTTGAAATAAGGGAGCAGAGAAACAAGCTGGAAAGGCAAGGAAAAAAATGATGTAGAGTGAAAAGCAAATAGAAACACTCATGGAGACAGGTGCACAGGGTAGCACAGAATCCTTCCAGAACTGCTCTTTTACTGCTGGTCTTTGTTTTTATGAGTTAGTTCCCTCTTTAGTCACTGTTGGCACTGAAAGTGTCGCTGCTTCATGAGCTTGAACATGGGAAGTGCTGGATTGCAGGTCATGACACTGCATTATTGCTGAACTTTTGAAATACTTCTGGATTCAGAATAATTTTGAGGGTTTTGGATGTGTATCGTGGTTAAAATCCTACATTTATTTTTGATTTTTTTTAGAAAAGGGGGAAAAATCAATTCAAATATATAGGCTCTATTTAGGTGTTGTATAAAGTGCATAGGAAATAAAAGTGTTTAACCCAGATGCAAATCCTTTTTAAGTGGGGTTTTTTCAGTGAAAGCAGACTGGATTTTTTTTTTCCTCAGCTCTGTAGCATTTCTGCACCTTTAAAGATCTAGAATAAGCCACTAACTGTGTGTGTCAGAGTTAACTGGGCAGTGTGACAGTGCAGGGAGATGGAGTAGTGACTGTGTGTGAAAATGCCTTCTTAGTGCATGTTTCCTTGTGGTTTTTCCTTTCCTCTGCAAGCAGGTGCATGGAGGGAGGCATTCCTGTGGTATGCAAAGGGTGATGTAAGATTTACTGTCATCGTGCTGGACACTTTGCAGAATTCTTCCCATGCTGGTGGTGTTTGGTGGAAGCTGCTGTCTGCAGAACTCGAGAAAAGTTTATTTTCTCAGAGCATGATCTGTGAGAGAAGACAGAGATTGGAAGGGAGATCCTTATTTGGACCCCTTCCAGTTGGGATACTTAAATTTTGAGGAACACATGTTTGTCTGTGCAAATCTGCCAGGGTTCTGGCTACTCCTCTGTTTGGGCAGATGCTCCTTAATTCCTCAAGGAGAACAAAAGGAATAAGAAATGTGAGATGAGAGGCCCTGCTGTCTCCCAGTCATCAGTAAAACCAGCATCAACAGGGAATGGGTTACACCTCTGAAAAAGCAATTTCTTTACAACTAAATGCGTTCTGGGAGTCCCCCAAAGAGTTTGGCATGGATAAGTCAATGAAACGTGGTCCTCATTCAGACGATGATTCCACCAGTGCTCCTTATATTCTGCTCTTAATTGCTGAAACAACCTGGTAAAGCTCAAACAAGGCTTCCCTTTCACAACAGGGAGAGGCTGCCAGGAGGAACACTGTGATAGGGCTGAGTTTAGGACAGAGGAGCAGTGAAAAGGCTTTAAAATCGCTGAGTAAGATTTGTCAGCACTCTGGTGAGCGCTGGTTGAAGGGTGCAGGGGGTTGTGTTGTGCTGCAGTGCAATATGGATGGTAAAGCTGAACTATCAGCATCAGCAAGGTGAGGGGCAGGTGGGCAGCATTCCATGAAACCCTGGATTTGCTGCTGCTGAGGGGTTTGCAGGGCAATGAAAACCATGTAATCCCAGTCAGATGTGCTAACAGTGATGTTCAGGTTTCTCATTCAAGCTAGGATCACTTGAAGGACTGGTATTTTAAAATTAAATCGTTAACCGGCTGTGGGGTAATGAGATGCAATCATCTGTGCTAATTGGGATAATCAAATTTCACACTTCCCCCAGCATTAGTTGATAATCATAAAATGATCCCCCTTTTGCCATCTCAGTGCAGCTCCCCACAGCTCTATGAAGGTTCTTCATTTCCTTCTAATCGTCCTGCTAAAGGCAGGCAAACCTGGAGCACTGTGAACCCGTTCTTTGGGTGTTACTATGACACAATCAAAGCCTGATTTCATTCATACTTCTGGAAAGGTGTCGGGTCACTGTGGATAAAAACCGTACTCCCCACAGAATACAAAGATCATCCAGTAAATTTTAAGGGATATTTTAAAATTTAATTTTACATTTCTGTATTTTTTGATTTTTAGGAATCTTTCAAAGAAATACCAACCCAAAAAGAACTCCAAAGAGGAGGAGGAATACAGGTATGTTCATGATCCACTGCTGGGTGAGCACGTGTTGATGGAGGAAGAGGAGAAGTTTGGGTCATCAATTAAGATTTGGCTTGTAAAGCTAAGATTTTTAAAGTCAAGTGTAAGACTACAGAAGTCATAAATGCAGAAACAGCTTCTACACAGTATCTACAGTGGTAGATACTAAGGAATGGATCTTCAGAGAGTGTGGATTTGATCTGTAACTACTCAGTTCCCTTTATATGTTACAGTTTTATGGATGCCTGGTTGGGGTTTTTGTTTCATTTTTTGTTAACGTGCCTTCAAAACTTTGAGCCAGACTGATCCTGGCTCTTTGAAGTGAACATCCAAATTCATATCTGCTTTCAGCAGGAACAGAAACAGTCGTTAATTTTAGCATGAAACTTAAGCAGTCTGCCTGAGTATTAAATTACTCCAACGGGCTGACAACACAGATTAGTAACTTACTAAGGGGATAATGTTATAACACCACGGTGGTGTAGCAGACTTGCAGAGTAGGGTGAAGGATCTAGTTTTTACTCCCAGTATCCTGGGAGGGATGGACACACAACGTGCTGCTGTTGAAAGCTGTTGCACAGCCTCGCCTGTGCTGCTGTTTCACCTGATGGTAGACCACGTGTCCTTAAGAACACTCCTGCCCTTGATGAAAATAAAGACATTCTTTAAGGAGAGATTTCTAGAAGAGCAGCTTCCCAACAGAAAGGCTGTGAGCCAGAGTTGAGAACCCTTTTTCCTTGGAGCCCTGTGACTCTGGAGTTTCTCAACCTCGGGGTGTTGTAATGTGGCTTTGAACGCAGGCACGGCAGGGTCTGACCCTCAGCCCTGCATTGCAGGAGGCTGCTCTGCCTCTGGAGAGCCCAGCAGGAGCCTCAAACCCTTGACCTTGAAACTTGAAACATTTCAAATTGCTTTGGAGGTGGATCCAACTGGATGATTATATTAATTTAGATTTTTGGGTCAGACCCCCAAGCTGCTCTATACAGCTACTCCAGCGTCTTGTTTAAAGGAGATAACAGACTTTTTGTTTGCTTTTTAATTTATTTTTAGCAACAGTGTTTGGGAATCAGTTATTTATGCCATTGTTTCCTGAGATATTGGTATTTACACAAGGAAGCTTACGTTACCCAGCACAGTGGCTGTTTTGGTCTGTACCCAGGATTAGGGATAAATCTGCCTTTGGACAGCTCTACCATAAATGGGTATTTTGAGTTTACTACAACGTTTTTTGACACATCTTTCAAAGCTGGGAAAGAATATTGGAGCTAAATGATTCTATGTGATGTGGCACAGAAGATCCTGTGTATCCTTTGGCCTTTATAAATATAGTGTTCACCTCAGTGTAGTTTCTCCCTGTCTCAAAACAACGTCTGGGGATTTGTCGTGCGACCTTTGGGAGCCTCAGACGCTGCTTTGAGACAGCCTGGCTTATTGTCAGTCTGTAGTTCTGTGGATTTGATCCTCCTTTTTTGTTTTGCAACTGCGATTTCTCTCATTTCACAGCTTGACTGTGAATGTGGTTGCTTCTACTGGACTATATTTTGTCTCTTTTTAAAGTTTATTCTGTGTGGGTTTTTTTTTTTTTCTGGTGCCTTTTTCATCTCTCCTAGTACCACTCCCCTTTACGTCCTCTAAATATCTCGCTCTTTACTTTGATTTTTTCACCTTTAGGAGATGTTACCAGTGCAGGCCCCTACTATTTAATAATAATAATAATATTTAATAATAGCTTTTCCAGTATGTACCAGTGTCTTGCTGCTGGGCACAGCCAGCTGGGGTATTTAAATGCAGCTCTGTTGGCACTGGGCTGAATATACCAGTGACATAATCTGCTGTTTTGAAATTGTGTGCACAGATGTTTGTTTTTTCCTTCTAATAATACATGAAATACTGTATGGGACATTATTTTATTTTAAAAAATAAATCTTGTAATGGAAGGTATTGACAATGAACACCTGGTTAGTAAACTCACTGCTTCTTTGAAAACTTGATAAACTGTAGCTGATTTAAATCCAATTTACACTATGAAAAACTTTCTCTTCTAGGCTATGCTGGCCAAAATTTTGCTTGCTTAGACAGGATTTTGCCAGGTAGGACATACTGATGACTCTGTGCACTGAATTGTAGGGCTTGAAAGAGTGTAACTAGAAATGTTTGGTGAATAGAGATTAGAATGCTGAAGTTCCAGAGCTGTGCTGATAAAGAACCTGGCACTCTAAAGCGGTGATATTTTAAGAGCCAGTGTCAAACTGTCTAAATCGAGATAGATTTATCAGACAACTGTCAGTGTGTGGGATAGGCTTCCTTTGGAGAAATTCCTTCCAGGGAATCTGTGCTAATTCATATTCAGTCTCACGTAGCCACACGAAGTGCTTAAGGGGGATCCCACCTCCCTTTGCAGTGTGTCTGCATGAAAAGAAAGGGACTCGAGAAGTAAAATGCATTTTTGTCCTTTGCAGGTACACATCAACTCGAGCCTTCCTAGCCACTTTAAATGAAATGAATGACTATGCTGGACAGCACGAGGTCATCTCAGAGAACATGACCTCTCTTATCACTGGGGAGTTAACACGCTACGTGCAGGAGCTGAAACAAGAGAGGAAATCGGTAATTGATCCTTTTTTATCTATTATTCACATCAAATTGCTATTTGAGATGGATAATTAGTGGTAGTGGAGTTCAGTGTTAAGCAAAATTTGTCTGTAGATAATAAACATGAGCTTTGCTGGTGAACCAAGCACTGAAGAAGTGGGTTATGTGCCCTGGCCAAGTCACTGAACCATTTGAATCGAACGTTACAAAATCAGACAGCAATGCCTTGAGGAGAATCCCTGCTAAATAAGGTCAGAGGCCCATCTGTGCTTAAGGCTCAGTTAGCCAAAAGCTTGCTCAGGGAAGAGTCCAGCAGCACTGTGTAAAGCCTGAAATAATATAGTAGGAACCATACTACTGAGGGTGATTGAAAGAATTATTTGGATTTTGGTTCACATTTTCCTGCTTCTCAGGCAGTTCTGGTCAACAGGGCTTTGTAAAAAATTATTCTAATGAGAAATATGGGATCTGTCTTGTTTGGTGAGGGTGGGGAATCTGGTTTTCAACCTTCAAGACTGGTAGAATTAGCAGCTTTATGCCAGTTCTCTATTTTAAATAGTACTTTAGGAACCTATTTGCCTGCTACAGTGAATGTTCAAAGGTGATTAATTTGCGCATCACCAGCTCTGAAAGGCAGATAGTTGAGATGTGATTTCCCTCCTTGCCTTGAACTCTTTTATTCCCTGGACATGTGGGCATAAAATAGTGAATCTAAGCATTTTTGTCACAAGTACTCGTAGCACAGGTGTACAGTGACTAAGCAAAGTGCAAAGGGAGTATCAGGGCATTATATTTCATTTCCAAACTGTTGATCTATTCTGGAAAGTGCAAAAATACTCCTGCAGAACTTGGGCTTTTATAAATAGTCCCACTAAACATTAAGCATGTGTTGAGGTGTCGTGCAGGACCAGAGCCCTGGAAATTACCATCTTTGCCTAAGTGTAGTATTAGGATAAGTCTGTCAACAGAGGAAGAGAATATATAGACATACCTTTAATTTGCAGAATGGTGTGTAATCTTTCAGAGATGTAATATTTTGGCAGCAGCAAGGAAGGGTGTTTCACATCTAGCTGTGATGAGAAGGTTTTCTCAACCCCTCTGACCTTGTATTCATCATGGATCTGTACAATAAGCAGAGCAAAAAAAACCCCAACATTCTAGTGAGACATTTTCCTGTCAGTTCTAATGTTTTTACCTAATTCTTCAATTATGTGGGCACATAAATTGTTTGGAATATCTATTAGACATCTCAAGCATAATGAAAGAGGACTTGCAATATTTCTTGTGAAGAATTTGAGCAGTAACTATTGCCTTTTTTGTTTTGTTTGTAAACATTCATAGTAAGTGTGGCTCATAGAAGTAATGGGTGAATGACAAGAAAATTATTTTAATATCAGTCGAGTGATAACAGCATGGGAACAGCAAAACCCAACTGATGGTGTATTTACCTGCTGTTGCTGATAATTACTGGCCTTTCACAGAAAACAGTTGTCAGTCGTGGCTGTTTTGTTCTTGCAACATGAATAGAAGCTGTTTGAATTAGGAATCCTTGTCTGATTCCTGTAGATTATCATTTATGAGCAAATGGTGTTGAAAAGGAAACTGCTCCCGCCCTCGGGCATTTTTCATACACGGCCTCTCACTTTATTCTGTAAAAGCATCAGTCACGCTGGGATCTGCAGGAGGGGAAGGTGGTTGTTGTGCAAATATCACAGAGGGCGGCTGCTTTGGCAGAACCTTTTATGATATCAATTGATGAATGACTTGGTATTTCCAGAAATTTTTGCTGGCAGAGTTCTCGTGCTCACTGCTTGTTCTGCCGTCAGCTGTTGTGCTACAGGTTCCTGGAGTCGTTTGGATCAGCCCACTCCTGGGGCTAGGACCATATGCAGGAATTGGGAGACCCACATTCTTGTCCACTGAGTCTTATATAATTTGAATGAAGACATTCAAGTATCCAAATACCTGTAAAATGGCACAAATTTCCAGTGACTTCTGTATGACTGAGATAGATAATCACCCTTGCTCTTTTTGTTGTAATTTCCCACCTGGAAGAGGGAAATGAAAGAGATGTCAGAACTGTAAATGCGTGAAATATGAACTCAAGTTCAGCAGAAAGTGGTCAGGCAAATCACAGACAGGTTTGGGTTGGAAGGAACCTTAAAAATCATCTCATTCCAACCCCCTGCCATGGGCAGGGACACCTTCCACTATCCCAGGTTGCTCCAAGCCCCGTCCAACCT